>OY726524.1:2490556-3090556 GCA_963383655.1 Bathymodiolus septemdierum
ATGTAAATAAGACATGAACCCCCCTACCAACATCCTCCTACAAATCCTCCTGTAAACAAACACAAATAATGTAAATAAGACATGAACCCTCCTACAAACATCCTCCTACAAATCCTCCTGTAAGTAAACACAAATAATGTAAATAAGACATGAACCCTCCTACAAACATCCTCCTACAGATCCTCCTGTAAACAAACACAAATAATGTAAATAAGACATGATCCCTCCTACAAACATCCTCCTACAGATCCTCCTGTAAACAAACACAAATAATGTAAATAAGACATGATCCCTCCTACAAACATCCTCCTACAAATCCTCCTGTAAACAAACACAAATAATGTAAATAAGACATGAACCCTCCTACAAACATCCTCCTACAGATCCTCCTGTAAACAAACACAAATAATGTAAATAAGACATGAACCCTCCTACAAACATCCTGCTACAGATCCTCCTGTAAACAAACACAAATAATGTAAATAAAACATGAACCCTCCTACAAACATCCTCCTACAAATCCTCCTGTAAACAAACACAAATAATGTAAATAAGACATGAACCCTCCTACCAACATCCTCCTACAGATCCTCCTGTAAACAAACACAAATAATGTAAATAAGACATGATCCCTCCTACAAACATCCTCCTACAGATCCTCCTGTAAACAAACACAAATAATGTAAATAAGACATGAACCCTCCTACAAACATCCTCCTACAGATCCTCCTGTAAGTAAACACAAATAATGTAAATAAGACATGAACCCTGCTACAAACATCCTCCTACAGATCCTCCTGTAAACAAACACAAATAATGTAAATAAGACATGAACCCTCCTACAAACATCCTCCTACAGATCCTCCTGTAAACAAACACAAATAATGTAAATAAGACGAACCCTCCTACAAACATCCTCCTACAGATCCTCCTGTAAACAAACACAAATAATGTAACTAAGACGAACCCTCCTACAAACATCCTCCTACAGATCCTCCTGTAAACAAACACAAATAATGTAAATAAGACATGATCCCTCCTACCAACATCCTCCTACAGATCCTCCTGTAAACAAACACAAATAATGTAAATAAGACATGAACCCTCCTACAAACATCCTCCTACAGATCCTCCTGTAAACAAACACAAATAATGTAAATAAGACATGAACCCTCCTACCAACATCCTCCTACAGATCCTCCTGTAAACAAACACAAATAATGTAAATAAGACATGATCCCTCCTACAAACATCCTCCTACAAATCCTCCTGTAAACAAACACAAATAATGTAAATAAGACATGAACCCTCCTACAAACATCCTCCTACAAATCCTTCTGTAAACAAACACAAATAATGTAAATAAGACATGAACCCTCCTACAAACATCCTCCTACAGATCCTCCTGTAAACAAACACAAATAATGTAAATAAGACATGAACCCTCCTACAAACATCCTCCTACAGATCCTCCTGTAAACAAACACAAATAATGTAAATAAGACATGAACCCTCCTACAAACATCCTCCTACAGATCCTCCTGTAAACAAACACAAATAATGTAAATTAGACATGAACCCTCCTACAAACATCCTCCTACAAATCCTCCTGTAAACAAACACAAATAATGTAAATAAGACATGATCCCTCCTACAAACATCCTCCTACAAATCCTCCTGTAAACAAACACAAATAATGTAAATTAGACATGAACCCTCCTACAAACATCCTCCTACAAATCCTCCTGTAAACAAACACAAATAATGTAAATAAGACATGAACCCTCCTACAAACATCCTCCTACAAATCCTCCTGTAAACAAACACAAATAATGTAAATAAGACATGAACCCTCCTACAAACATCCTCCTACAAATCCTCCTGTAAACAAACACAAATAATGTAAATAAGACATGAACCCTCCTACAAACATCCTCCTACAGATCCTCCTGTAAACAAACACAAATAATGTAAATAAGACATGAACCCTCCTACAAACATCCTCCTACAAATCCTCCTGTAAACAAACACAAATAATGTAAATAAGACATGAACCCTCCTACAAACATCCTCCTACAAATCCTCCTGTAAACAAACACAAATAATGTAAATAAGACATGAACCCTCCTACAAACATCCTCCTACAAATCCTCCTGTAAACAAACACAAATAATGTAAATAAGACATGATCCCTCCTACAAACATCCTCCTACAAATCCTCCTGTAAACAAACACAAATAATGTAAATAAGACATGAACCCTGCTACAAACATCCTCCTACAAATCCTCCTGTAAACAAACACAAATAATGTAAATAAGACATGAACCCTCCTACAAACATCCTCCTACAAATCCTCCTGTAAACAAACACAAATAATGTAAATAAGACATGAACCCTCCTACAAACATCCTCCTACAAATCCTCCTGTAAGTAAACACAAATAATGTAAATAAGACATGAACCCTGCTACAAACATCCTCCTACAGATCCTCCTGTAAACAAACACAAATAATGTAAATAAGACATGAACCCTCCTACAAACATCCTCCTACAAATCCTCCTGTAAGTAAACACAAATAATGTAAATAAGACATGAACCCTCCTACAAACATCCTGCTACAGATCCTCCTGTAAACAAACACAAATAATGTAAATAAAACATGAACCCTCCTACAAACATCCTCCTACAAATCCTCCTGTAAACAAACACAAATAATGTAAATAAGACATGATCCCTCCTACAAACATCCTCCTACAAATCCTCCTGTAAACAAACACAAATAATGTAAATAAAACATGAACCCTCCTACAAACATCCTCCTACAAATCCTCCTGTAAACAAACACAAATAATGTAAATAAAACATGAACCCTCCTACAAACATCCTCCTACAAATCCTCCTGTAAACAAACACAAATAATGTAAATAAGACATGAACCCTGCTACAAACATCCTCCTACAGATCCTCCTGTAAACAAACACAAATAATGTAAATAAGACATGAACCCTCCTACAAACATCCTCCTACAGATCCTCCTGTAAACAAACACAAATAATGTAAATAAGACATGAACCCTCCTACAAACATCCTCCTACAGATCCTCCTGTAAACAAACACAAATAATGTAAATAAGACATGAACCCTCCTACAAACATCCTCCTACAGATCCTCCTGTAAACAAACACAAATAATGTAAATAAGACATGATCCCTCCTACCAACATCCTCCTACAGATCCTCCTGTAAACAAACACAAATAATGTAAATAAGACATGAACCCTCCTACAAACATCCTCCTACATATCCTCCTGTAAACAAACACAAATAATGTAAATAAGACATGAACCCTCCTACCAACATCCTCCTACAGATCCTCCTGTAAACAAACACAAATAATGTAAATAAGACATGATCCCTCCTACAAACATCCTCCTACAAATCCTCCTGTAAACAAACACAAATAATGTAAATAAGACATGAACCCTGCTACAAACATCCTCCTACAAATCCTCCTGTAAACAAACACAAATAATGTAAATAAGACATGAACCCTCCTACAAACATCCTCCTACAAATCCTCCTGTAAACAAACACAAATAATGTAAATAAGACATGAACCCTCCTACAAACATCCTCCTACAGATCCTCCTGTAAACAAACACAAATAATGTAAATAAGACATGAACCCTCCTACAAACATCCTCCTACAAATCCTCCTGTAAACAAACACAAATAATGTAAATAAGACATGAACCCTCCTACAAACATCCTCCTACAAATCCTCCTGTAAACAAACACAAATAATGTAAATAAGACATGATCCCTCCTACAAACATCCTCCTACAAATCCTTCTGTAAACAAACACAAATAATGTAAATAAGACATGAACCCTCCTACAAACATCCTCCTACAAATCCTCCTGTAAACAAACACAAATAATGTAAATAAGACATGAACCCTCCTACAAACATCCTCCTACAGATCCTCCTGTAAACAAACACAAATAATGTAAATAAGACATGATCCCTCCTACAAACATCCTCCTACAGATCCTCCTGTAAACAAACACAAATAATGTAAATAAGACATGAACCCTCCTACAAACATCCTCCTACAGATCCTCCTGTAAGTAAACACAAATAATGTAAATAAGACATGATCCCTCCTACAAACATCCTCCTACAAATCCTCCTGTAAACAAACACAAATAATGTAAATAAGACATGAACCCTCCTACAAACATCCTCCTACAAATCCTTCTGTAAACAAACACAAATAATGTAAATAAGACATGAACCCTCCTACAAACATCCTCCTACAAATCCTCCTGTAAACAAACACAAATAATGTAAATAAGACATGATCCCTGCTACAAACATCCTCCTACAAATCCTCCTGTAAACAAACACAAATAATGTAAATAAGACATGAACCCTCCTACAAACATCCTCCTACAAATCCTCCTGTAAACAAACACAAATAATGTAAATAAGACATGAACCCTCCTACAAACATCCTCCTACAAATCCTCCTGTAAACAAACACAAATAATGTAAATAAGACATGATCCCTACTACAAACATCCTCCTACAAATCCTCCTGTAAACAAACACAAATAATGTAAATAAGACATGAACCCTCCTACAAACATCCTCCTACAAATCCTCCTGTAAACAAACACAAATAATGTAAATAAGACATGAACCCTCCTACAAACATCCTCCTACAAATCCTCCTGTAAACAAACACAAATAATGTAAATAAGACATGAACCCTCCTACCAACATCCTCCTACAGATCCTCCTGTAAACAAACACAAATAATGTAAATAAGACATGATCCCTCCTACAAACATCCTCCTACAAATCCTCCTGTAAACAAACACAAATAATGTAAATAAGACATGAACCCTCCTACAAACATCCTCCTACAAATCCTCCTGTAAGTAAACACAAATAATGTAAATAAGACATGAACCCTCCTACAAACATCCTGCTACAGATCCTCCTGTAAACAAACACAAATAATGTAAATAAAACATGAACCCTCCTACAAATCCTCCTGTAAACAAACACAAATAATGTAAATAAGACATGAACCCTCCTACAAACATCCTCCTACAAATCCTCCTGTAAGTAAACACAAATAATGTAAATAAGACATGAACCCTGCTACAAACATCCTCCTACAGATCCTCCTGTAAACAAACACAAATAATGTAAATAAGACATGAACCCTCCTACAGATCCTCCTGTAAACAAACACAAATAATGTAAATAAGACATGAACCCTCCTACAAACATCCTCCTACAGATCCTCCTGTAAACAAACACAAATAATGTAAATAAGACATGATCCCTCCTACCAACATCCTCCTACAGATCCTCCTGTAAACAAACACAAATAATGTAAATAAGACATGAACCCTCCTACAAACATCCTCCTACAGATCCTCCTGTAAACAAACACAAATAATGTAAATAAGACATGAACCCTCCTACCAACATCCTCCTACAGATCCTCCTGTAAACAAACACAAATAATGTAAATAAGACATGAACCCTCCTACAAACATCCTCCTACAAATCCTCCTGTAAACAAACACAAATAATGTAAATAAGACATGATCCCTCCTACAAACATCCTCCTACAGATCCTCCTGTAAACAAACACAAATAATGTAAATAAGACATGATCCCTCCTACAAACATCCTCCTACAAATCCTCCTGTAAACAAACACAAATAATGTAAATAAGACATGAACCCTCCTACAAATCCTCCTGTAAACAAACACAAATAATGTAAATAAGACATGAACCCTCCTACAAACATCCTCCTACAGATCCTCCTGTAAACAAACACAAATAATGTAAATAAGACATGAACCCTCCTACAAACACCCTCCTACAGATCCTCCTGTAAACAAACACAAATAATGTAAATAAGACATGATCCCTCCTACAAACATCCTCCTACAGATCCTCCTGTAAACAAACACAAATAATGTAAATAAGACATGAACCCTCCTACAAACATCCTCCTACAGATCCTCCTGTAAGTAAACACAAATAATGTAAATAAGACATGATCCCTCCTACAAACATCCTCCTACAAATCCTCCTGTAAACAAACACAAATAATGTAAATAAGACATGAACCCTCCTACAAACATCCTCCTACAAATCCTCCTGTAAACAAACACAAATAATGTAAATATGACATGAACCCTCCTACAAACATCCTCCTACAAATCCTCCTGTAAACAAACACAAATAATGTAAATAAGACATGAACCCTCCTACAAACATCCTCCTACAGATCCTCCTGTAAACAAACAAAAATAATGTAAATAAGACATGAACCCTCCTACAAACATCCTCCTACAGATCCTCCTGTAAACAAACACAAATAATGTAAATAAGACATGAACCCTCCTACAAACATCCTCCTACAGATCCTCCTGTAAACAAACACAAATAATGTAAATAAGACATGAACCCTCCTACAGATCCTCCTGTAAACAAACACAAATAATGTAAATAAGACATGAACCCTCCTACAAACATCCTCCTACAAATCCTTCTGTAAACAAACACAAATAATGTAAATAAGACATGAACCCTCCTACAAATCCTCCTGTAAACAAACACAAATAATGTAAATAAGACATGAACCCTCCTACAAACATCCTCCTACAGATCCTCCTGTAAACAAACACAAATAATGTAAATAAGACATGAACCCTTCTACAAACATCCTCCTACAGATCCTCCTGTAAACAAACACAAATAATGTAAATAAGACATGATCCCTCCTACAAACATCCTCCTACAGATCCTCCTGTAAACAAACACAAATAATGTAAATAAGACATGAACCCTCCTACAAACATCCTCCTACAGATCCTCCTGTAAGTAAACACAAATAATGTAAATAAGACATGATCCCTCCTACAAACATCCTCCTACAAATCCTCCTGTAAACAAACACAAATAATGTAAATAAGACATGAACCCTCCTACAAACATCCTCCTACAAATCCTCCTGTAAACAAACACAAATAATGTAAATAAGACATGAACCCTCCTACAAACATCCTCCTACAAATCCTCCTGTAAACAAACACAAATAATGTAAATAAGACATGAACCCTCCTACAAACATCCTCCTACAAATCCTCCTGTAAACAAACACAAATAATGTAAATAAGACATGATCCCTCCTACAAACATCCTCCTACAAATCCTCCTGTAAACAAACACAAATAATGTAAATAAGACATGATCCCTCCTACAAACATCCTCCTACAAATCCTCCTGTAAACAAACACAAATAATGTAAATAAGACATGAACCCTCCTACAGATCCTCCTGTAAACAAACACAAATAATGTAAATAAGACATGAACCCTCCTACAAACATCCTCCTACAGATCCTCCTGTAAACAAACACAAATAATGTAAATAAGACATGATCCCTCCTACAAACATCCTCCTACAAATCCTCCTGTAAACAAACACAAATAATGTAAATAAGACATGAACCCTCCTACAAACATCCTCCTACAAATCCTTCTGTAAACAAACACAAATAATGTAAATAAGACATGAACCCTCCTACAAACATCCTCCTACAGATCCTCCTGTAAACAAACACAAATAATGTAAATAAGACATGAACCCTCCTACAAACATCCTCCTACAGATCCTCCTGTAAACAAACACAAATAATGTAAATAAGACATGAACCCTCCTACAAACATCCTCCTACAAATCCTCCTGTAAACAAACACAAATAATGTAAATAAGACATGAACCCTCCTACAAACATCCTCCTACAAATCCTTCTGTAAACAAACACAAATAATGTAAATAAGACATGAACCCTCCTACCAACATCCTCCTACAGATCCTCCTGTAAACAAACACAAATAATGTAAATAAGACATGAACCCTCCTACAAACATCCTCCTACAAATCCTCCTGTAAACAAACACAAATAATGTAAATAAGACATGAACCCTCCTACAAACATCCTCCTACAAATCCTCCTGTAAACAAACACAAATAATGTAAATAAGACATGAACCCTCCTACAAACATCCTCCTACAGATCCTCCTGTAAACAAACACAAATAATGTAAATAAGACATGAACCCTCCTACAAACATCCTCCTACAAATCCTCCTGTAAACAAACACAAATAATGTAAATAAGACATGAACCCTCCTACAAACATCCTCCTACAGATCCTCCTGTAAACAAACACAAATAATGTAAATAAGACATGAACCCTCCTACAAACATCCTCCTACAAATCCTCCTGTAAACAAACACAAATAATGTAAATAAGACATGAACCCTCCTACAAACATCCTCCTACAAATCCTCCTGTAAACAAACACAAATAATGTAAATAAGACATGAACCCTCCTACAAACATCCTCCTACAGATCCTCCTGTAAACAAACACAAATAATGTAAATAAGACATGAACCCTCCTACAAACATCCTCCTACAAATCCTCCTGTAAACAAACACAAATAATGTAAATAAGACATGAACCCTCCTACAAACATCCTCCTACAGATCCTCCTGTAAACAAACACAAATAATGTAAATAAGACATGAACCCTCCTACAAACATCCTCCTACAAATCCTCCTGTAAACAAACACAAATAATGTAAATAAGACATGAACCCTCCTACAAACATCCTCCTACAAATCCTCCTGTAAACAAACACAAATAATGTAAATAAGACATGAACCCTCCTACAAACATCCTCCTACAGATCCTCCTGTAAACAAACACAAATAATGTAAATAAGACATGAACCCTCCTACAAACATCCTCCTACAAATCCTCCTGTAAACAAACACAAATAATGTAAATAAGACATGAACCCTCCTACAAACATCCTCCTACAAATCCTCCTGTAAGTAAACACAAATAATGTAAATAAGACATGAACCCTCCTACAAACATCCTCCTACAAATCCTCCTGTAAACAAACACAAATAATGTAAATAAGACATGAACCCTCCTACAAACATCCTCCTACAGATCCTCCTGTAAACAAACACAAATAATGTAAATAAGACATGAACCCTCCTACAAACATCCTGCTACAGATCCTCCTGTAAACAAACACAAATAATGTAAATAAGACATGAACCCTCCTACAAACATCCTCCTACAGATCCTCCTGTAAACAAACACAAATAATGTAAATAAGACATGAACCCTCCTACAAACATCCTCCTACAGATCCTCCTGTAAACAAACACAAATAATGTAAATAAGACATGAACCCTCCTACAAACATCCTGCTACAGATCCTCCTGTAAACAAACACAAATAATGTAAATAAGACATGAACCCTCCTACAAACATCCTCCTACAGATCCTCCTGTAAACAAACACAAATAATGTAAATAAGACATGAACCCTCCTACAAACATCCTCCTACAAATCCTCCTGTAAACAAACACAAATAATGTAAATAAGACATGAACCCTCCTACAAACATCCTCCTACAAATCCTCCTGTAAGTAAACACAAATAATGTAAATAAGACATGAACCCTCCTACAAACATCCTGCTACAGATCCTCCTGTAAACAAACACAAATAATGTAAATAAGACATGAACCCTCCTACAAACATCCTCCTACAAATCCTTCTGTAAACAAACACAAATAATGTAAATAAGACATGAACCCTCCTACAAACATCCTCCTACAGATCCTCCTGTAAACAAACACAAATAATGTAAATAAGACATGATCCCTCCTACAAACATCCTCCTACAAATCCTTCTGTAAACAAACACAAATAATGTAAATAAGACATGAACCCTCCTACAAACATCCTCCTGTAAACAAACACAAATAATGTAAATAAGACATGAACCCTCCTACAAACATCCTCCTACAAATCCTCCTGTAAACAAACACAAATAATGTAAATAAGACATGAACCCTCCTACAAACATCCTCCTACAGATCCTCCTGTAAACAAACAAATAATGTAAATAAGACATGAACCCTCCTACAAACATCCTCCTACAGATCCTCCTGTAAACAAACACAAATAATGTAAATAAGACATGATCCCTCCTACAAACATCCTCCTACAAATCCTCCTGTAAACAAACACAAATAATGTAAATAAGACATGATCCCTCCTACAAACATCCTCCTACAAATCCTTCTGTAAACAAACACAAATAATGTAAATAAGACATGAACCCTCCTACAAACATCCTCCTACAGATCCTCCTGTAAACAAACACAAATAATGTAAATAAGACATGATCCCTCCTACAAACATCCTCCTACAGATCCTCCTGTAAACAAACACAAATAATGTAAATAAGACATGAACCCTCCTACAAACATCCTCCTACAGATCCTCCTGTAAGTAAACACAAATAATGTAAATAAGACATGATCCCTCCTACAAACATCCTCCTACAGATCCTCCTGTAAACAAACACAAATAATGTAAATAAGACATGATCCCTCCTACAAACATCCTCCTACAAATCCTCCTGTAAACAAACACAAATAATGTAAATAAGACATGAACCCTCCTACAAACATCCTCCTACAAATCCTTCTGTAAACAAACACAAATAATGTAAATAAGACATGAACCCTCCTACAAACATCCTCCTACAAATCCTCCTGTAAACAAACACAAATAATGTAAATAAGACATGAACCCTCCTACAAACATCCTCCTACAAATCCTCCTGTAAACAAACACAAATAATGTAAATAAGACATGATCCCTCCTACAAACATCCTCCTACAAATCCTCCTGTAAACAAACACAAATAATGTAAATAAGACATGAACCCTCCTACAAACATCCTCCTACAAATCCTCCTGTAAACAAACACAAATAATGTAAATAAGACATGAACCCTCCTACAAACATCCTCCTACAGATCCTCCTGTAAACAAACACAAATAATGTAAATAAGACATGAACCCTCCTACAAACATCCTCCTACAGATCCTCCTGTAAACAAACACAAATAATGTAAATAAGACATGATCCCTCCTACAAACATCCTCCTACAAATCCTCCTGTAAACAAACACAAATAATGTAAATAAGACATGAACCCTCCTACAAACATCCTCCTACAAATCCTCCTGTAAGTAAACACAAATAATGTAAATAAGACATGAACCCTCCTACAAACATCCTCCTACAAATCCTCCTGTAAACAAACACAAATAATGTAAATAAGACATGAACCCTCCTACAAACATCCTCCTACAGATCCTCCTGTAAACAAACACAAATAATGTAAATAAGACATGAACCCTCCTACAAACATCCTGCTACAGATCCTCCTGTAAACAAACACAAATAATGTAAATAAGACATGAACCCTCCTACAAACATCCTCCTACAGATCCTCCTGTAAACAAACACAAATAATGTAAATAAGACATGAACCCTCCTACAAACATCCTCCTACAGATCCTCCTGTAAACAAACACAAATAATGTAAATAAGACATGAACCCTCCTACAAACATCCTGCTACAGATCCTCCTGTAAACAAACACAAATAATGTAAATAAGACATGAACCCTCCTACAAACATCCTCCTACAGATCCTCCTGTAAACAAACACAAATAATGTAAATAAGACATGAACCCTCCTACAAACATCCTCCTACAAATCCTCCTGTAAACAAACACAAATAATGTAAATAAGACATGAACCCTCCTACAAACATCCTCCTACAAATCCTCCTGTAAGTAAACACAAATAATGTAAATAAGACATGAACCCTCCTACAAACATCCTGCTACAGATCCTCCTGTAAACAAACACAAATAATGTAAATAAGACATGAACCCTCCTACAAACATCCTCCTACAAATCCTTCTGTAAACAAACACAAATAATGTAAATAAGACATGAACCCTCCTACAAACATCCTCCTACAGATCCTCCTGTAAACAAACACAAATAATGTAAATAAGACATGATCCCTCCTACAAACATCCTCCTACAAATCCTTCTGTAAACAAACACAAATAATGTAAATAAGACATGAACCCTCCTACAAACATCCTCCTGTAAACAAACACAAATAATGTAAATAAGACATGAACCCTCCTACAAACATCCTCCTACAAATCCTCCTGTAAACAAACACAAATAATGTAAATAAGACATGAACCCTCCTACAAACATCCTCCTACAGATCCTCCTGTAAACAAACAAATAATGTAAATAAGACATGAACCCTCCTACAAACATCCTGCTACAGATCCTCCTGTAAACAAACACAAATAATGTAAATAAGACATGAACCCTCCTACAAACATCCTCCTACAAATCCTCCTGTAAACAAACACAAATAATGTAAATAAGACATGATCCCTCCTACAAACATCCTCCTACAAATCCTTCTGTAAACAAACACAAATAATGTAAATAAGACATGAACCCTCCTACAAACATCCTCCTACAGATCCTCCTGTAAACAAACACAAATAATGTAAATAAGACATGATCCCTCCTACAAACATCCTCCTACAGATCCTCCTGTAAACAAACACAAATAATGTAAATAAGACATGAACATTTCTACAAACATCCTCCTACAAATCCTCCTGTAAGTAAACACAAATAATGTAAATAAGACATGAACCCTCCTACAAACATCCTCCTACAGATCCTCCTGTAAACAAACACAAATAATGTAAATAAGACATGATCCCTCCTACAAACATCCTCCTACAAATCCTCCTGTAAACAAACACAAATAATGTAAATAAGACATGATCCCTCCTACAAACATCCTCCTACAAATCCTCCTGTAAACAAACACAAATAATGTAAATAAGACATGAACCCTCCTACAAACATCCTGCTATAGATCCTCCTGTAAACAAACACAAATAATGTAAATAAAACATGAACCCTCCTACAAACATCCTCCTACAAATCCTCCTGTAAACAAACACAAATAATGTAAATAAGACATGAACCCTCCTACAAACATCCTGCTATAGATCCTCCTGTAAACAAACACAAATAATGTAAATAAGACATGAACCCTGCTACAAACATCCTCCTACAGATCCTCCTGTAAACAAACACAAATAATGTAAATAAGACATGAACCCTCCTACAAACATCCTCCTACAGATCCTCCTGTAAACAAACACAAATAATGTAAATAAGACATGAACCCTCCTACAAATATCCTCCTACAAATCCTCCTGTAAGTAAACACAAATAATGTAAATAAGACATGAACCCTGCTACAAACATCCTCCTACAGATCCTCCTGTAAACAAACACAAATAATGTAAATAAGACATGAACCCTCCTACAAACATCCTCCTACAGATCCTCCTGTAAACAAACACAAATAATGTAAATAAGACATGAACCCTCCTACAAACATCCTCCTACAGATCCTCCTGTAAACAAACACAAATAATGTAAATAAGACATGATCCCTCCTACCAACATCCTCCTACAGATCCTCCTGTAAACAAACACAAATAATGTAAATAAGACATGAACCCTCCTACAAACATCCTCCTACAGATCCTCCTGTAAACAAACACAAATAATGTAAATAAGACATGAACCCTCCTACCAACATCCTCCTACAGATCCTCCTGTAAACAAACACAAATAATGTAAATAAGACATGATCCCTCCTACAAACATCCTCCTACAAATCCTCCTGTAAACAAACACAAATAATGTAAATAAGACATGATCCCTCCTACAAACATCCTCCTACAGATCCTCCTGTAAACAAACACAAATAATGTAAATAAGACATGATCCCTCCTACAAACATCCTCCTACAAATCCTCCTGTAAACAAACACAAATAATGTAAATAAGACATGAACCCTCCTACAAATCCTCCTGTAAACAAACACAAATAATGTAAATAAGACATGAACCCTCCTACAAACATCCTCCTACAGATCCTCCTGTAAACAAACACAAATAATGTAAATAAGACATGATCCCTCCTACAAACATCCTCCTACAGATCCTCCTGTAAACAAACACAAATAATGTAAATAAGACATGAACCCTCCTACAAACATCCTCCTACAGATCCTCCTGTAAACAAACACAAATAATGTAAATAAGACATGAACCCTCCTACAAACATCCTCCTACAGATCCTCCTGTAAACAAACACAAATAATGTAAATAAGACATGAACCCTCCTACAAACATCCTCCTACAGATCCTCCTGTAAGTAAACACAAATAATGTAAATAAGACATGATCCCTCCTACAAACATCCTCCTACAAATCCTCCTGTAAACAAACACAAATAATGTAAATAAGACATGAACCCTCCTACAAACATCCTCCTACAAATCCTCCTGTAAACAAACACAAATAATGTAAATAAGACATGAACCCTCCTACAAACATCCTCCTACAAATCCTCCTGTAAACAAACACAAATAATGTAAATAAGACATGATCCCTCCTACAAACATCCTCCTACAGATCCTCCTGTAAACAAACACAAATAATGTAAATAAGACATGATCCCTCCTACAAACATCCTCCTACAAATCCTCCTGTAAACAAACACAAATAATGTAAATAAGACATGAACCCTCCTACAAATCCTCCTGTAAACAAACACAAATAATGTAAATAAGACATGAACCCTCCTACAAACATCCTCCTACAGATCCTCCTGTAAACAAACACAAATAATGTAAATAAGACATGAACCCTCCTACAAACATCCTCCTACAAATCCTTCTGTAAACAAACACAAATAATGTAAATAAGACATGAACCCTCCTACAAACATCCTCCTACAGATCCTCCTGTAAGTAAACACAAATAATGTAAATAAGACATGAACCCTCCTACAAACATCCTCCTACAAATCCTCCTGTAAACAAACACAAATAATGTAAATAAGACATGATCCCTCCTACAAACATCCTCCTACAAATCCTCCTGTAAACAAACACAAATAATGTAAATAAGACATGAACCCTCCTACAAACATCCTCCTACAAATCCTCCTGTAAACAAACACAAATAATGTAAATAAGACATGAACCCTCCTACAAACATCCTCCTACAGATCCTCCTGTAAACAAACACAAATAATGTAAATAAGACATGATCCCTCCTACAAACATCCTCCTACAGATCCTCCTGTAAACAAACACAAATAATGTAAATAAGACATGAACCCTCCTACAAACATCCTCCTACAGATCCTCCTGTAAGTAAACACAAATAATGTAAATAAGACATGAACCCTCCTACAAACATCCTCCTACAGATCCTCCTGTAAGTAAACACAAATAATGTAAATAAGACATGATCCCTCCTACAAACATCCTCCTACAGATCCTCCTGTAAGTAAACACAAATAATGTAAATAAGACATGAACCCTCCTACAAACATCCTCCTACAGATCCTCCTGTAAGTAAACACAAATAATGTAAATAAGACATGATCCCTCCTACAAACATCCTCCTACAGATCCTCCTGTAAGTAAACACAAATAATGTAAATAAGACATGAACCCTCCTACAAACATCCTCCTACAGATCCTCCTGTAAGTAAACACAAATAATGTAAATAAGACATGAACCCTCCTACAAACATCCTCCTACAGATCCTCCTGTAAGTAAACACAAATAATGTAAATAAGACATGATCCCTCCTACAAACATCCTCCTACAGATCCTCCTGTAAGTAAACACAAATAATGTAAATAAGACATGAACCCTCCTACAAACATCCTCCTACAGATCCTCCTGTAAGTAAACACAAATAATGTAAATAAGACATGATCCCTCCTACAAACATCCTCCTACAGATCCTCCTGTAAACAAACACAAATAATGTAAATAAGACATGAACCCTCCTACAAACATCCTCCTACAGATCCTCCTGTAAGTAAACACAAATAATGTAAATAAGACATGATCCCTCCTACAAACATCCTCCTACAGATCCTCCTGTAAGTAAACACAAATAATGTAAATAAGACATGAACCCTCCTACAAACATCCTCCTACAGATCCTCCTGTAAGTAAACACAAATAATGTAAATAAGACATGATCCCTCCTACAAACATCCTCCTACAAATCCTCCTGTAAACAAACACAAATAATGTAAATAAGACATGAACCCTCCTACAAACATCCTCCTACAAATCCTCCTGTAAACAAACACAAATAATGTAAATAAGACATGATCCCTCCTACAAACATCCTCCTACAAATCCTCCTGTAAACAAACACAAATAATGTAAATAAGACATGATCCCTCCTACAAACATCCTCCTACAAATCCTCCTGTAAACAAACACAAATAATGTAAATAAGACATGATCCCTCCTACAAACATCCTCCTACAAATCCTCCTGTAAACAAACACAAATAATGTAAATAAGACATGAACCCTCCTACAAACATCCTCCTACAAATCCTCCTGTAAACAAACACAAATAATGTAAATAAGACATGATCCCTCCTACAAACATCCTCCTACAAATCCTTCTGTAAACAAACACAAATAATGTAAATAAGACATGAACCCTCCTACAAACATCCTCCTACAGATCCTCCTGTAAACAAACACAAATAATGTAAATAAGACATGAACCCTCCTACAAACATCCTCCTGTAAACAAACACAAATAATGTAAATAAGACATGAACCCTCCTACAAACATCCTCCTACAAATCCTCCTGTAAACAAACACAAATAATGTAAATAAGACATGATCCCTCCTACAAACATCCTCCTACAAATCCTTCTGTAAACAAACACAAATAATGTAAATAAGACATGAACCCTCCTACAAACATCCTCCTACAGATCCTCCTGTAAACAAACACAAATAATGTAAATAAGACATGAACCCTCCTACAAACATCCTCCTACAGATCCTCCTGTAAACAAACACAAATAATGTAAATAAGACATGATCCCTCCTACAAACATCCTCCTACAGATCCTCCTGTAAACAAACACAAATAATGTAAATAAGACATGAACCCTCCTACAAACATCCTCCTACAGATCCTCCTGTAAACAAACACAAATAATGTAAATAAGACATGAACCCTCCTACAAACATCCTCCTACAGATCCTCCTGTAAGTAAACACAAATAATGTAAATAAGACATGATCCCTCCTACAAACATCCTCCTACAAATCCTTCTGTAAACAAACACAAATAATGTAAATAAGACATGAACCCTCCTACAAACATCCTCCTACAAATCCTCCTGTAAACAAACACAAATAATGTAAATAAGACATGAACCCTCCTACAAACATCCTCCTACAAATCCTCCTGTAAACAAACACAAATAATGTAAATAAGACATGATCCCTCCTACAAACATCCTCCTACAGATCCTCCTGTAAACAAACACAAATAATGTAAATAAGACATGAACCCTCCTACAAACATCCTCCTACAAATCCTCCTGTAAACAAACACAAATAATGTAAATAAGACATGAACCCTCCTACAAACATCCTCCTACAAATCCTCCTGTAAACAAACACAAATAATGTAAATAAGACATGAACCCTCCTACAAACATCCTCCTACAAATCCTCCTGTAAACAAACACAAATAATGTAAATAAGACATGAACCCTCCTACAAACATCCTCCTACAAATCCTCCTGTAAACAAACACAAATAATGTAAATAAGACATGATCCCTCCTACAAATCCTCCTGTAAACAAACACAAATAATGTAAATAAGACATGAACCCTCCTACAAACATCCTCCTACAAATCCTCCTGTAAACAAACACAAATAATGTAAATAAGACATGAACCCTCCTACAAACATCCTCCTACAGATCCTCCTGTAAACAAACACAAATAATGTAAATAAGACATGAACCCTCCTACAAACATCCTCCTACAGATCCTCCTGTAAACAAACACAAATAATGTAAATAAGACATAAACCCTCCTACAAACATCCTCCTATAAATCCTCCTGTAAAAGAGGATATCCAGAGTGAGATTTGATCATTTTAATTCTGTATTACTTTCTGATCCCGTATGTGATGTCATTGTTGTAGCACACTCTAACTTTCCTTGTTTTTATTAACAGTTATCATCTGTACCAACTGAAGTTGTAATTGATGCCACAGGTGATGGAATGGCTCTTGTCGAGGTAAATAGTTACTTTACTACAAACTGATATATAGAAATAGGACAATGGTACATGTAATTACACCGTAATATGCAATTTATCTCAATAATTTTGGATTTTTTTTTAGCAAAGTTAAGGAGGTTGGATGGAATTTCAAAAATGGAATACCAGAAGTTCTCAATTTTTTGCCTGAAGATAGCTACATATGTTCTGGGATGAACATATTTTTAGCATAGGTCGCCAAACTAACTTGTTTGCTAGTCGCCCATCTGTGTGTGGGGGAGACTATACGAGGTACCAACTTTAGATCTCTACAAATGATGCATTGCCAGGTCTTCTCCAAATATCTTGCACAATCTCAAAGACAATGCTAATATGAATACTCTGAAGTAATTTTGCAATACCTCAGATTGCAAAACTCTAAAAAAAAAATAAAAAAATAAAGTTTCAAGAAATACCATGTTCCCCATTTTTCCATATAATGTGTTCAGTTGTATCTATGACGAAACAAACTTTTCCAAAAAATAGGGTCATCAAGGCTGTTTTGTCAAATATTTTGATTTGGAGGCAGTCAAGTAGCATAGCCCATATTAAAGGGAAATAACTCTTACAATAATTTACTGATTTTTATTCATGTGTTCACAGGGTTTTGAATAATTTGTTTTCTAGTCGTTACTCTTACTTTTCCATTATATTTTGCTCTTAAAAGCATAGTTTTATGTTGAAATACTTGTGACAGCCGTACGTGAACAGATGTGCAGGAACAAGACGATCCAACCTCATTAAGAACAATGCAAAGGAATTACATTCTTTTAGAACAAATGCGAGGACAAAAAAAATGGATATCAGTGTCTCATTGTAAATATTATGTTCATCTTGAGTTATATCTTGACTTTTGGAAATAAAGTGCAAAACAAAAAATACCACTATCAGAACAGTTCCAAAATCTAATAGGAAAATCATAGAAACAGAGGTAAAATCTCTTCACCAATCACACATTTACATCACAGCTAAAAATCATAGAAACACAGGAAAATTTCTTCCCCAATCACACATTTATATCAGTGCTAAAAATCATAGAAACAGAGGTAAAATCTCTTCACTAATCACATTTACATCACAGCTAAAAATCATAGAAACAGATGTACAATCTCTTCCCCAATCACACATTTACATCACTGCTAAAAATCATAAAAACAGAGGTAAAGTCTCTTCCCCAATCACACATTTACATCACTGCTAAAAATCATAGAAACACAGGTAAAATCTCTTCCCCAATGACACATTTACATCACAGCTAAAAATCATAGAAACAGAGGTACAATCTCTTCCTCAATCACACATTTACATCACTGCTAAAAATCATAGAAACAGAGGTAAAATCTCTTCCCCAATCACACATTTACATCACTGCTAAAAATCATAGAAACACAGGTACAATCTCTTCATTAATCACACATTTACATCACTGCTAAAAATCATAGAAATACAGGTAAAATCTCTTCCCCAATCACACATTTATATCACTTCTAAAAATCATAGAGAGAGGTAAAATCTCTTCCCCAATCACACATTTACATCACTGCTAAAAATCATAGAAACAGAGGTGAAACCTCTTCACTAATCACACATTTACATCACAGCTAAAAATCATAGAAACAGAGGTACAATCTCTTCCTCAATCACACATTTACATCACAGCTAAAAATCATAGAAACAGAGGTAAAATCTCTTCCTCAATCACACATTTATATCACTGCTAAAAATCATAGGGAGAGGTAAAATCTCTTCCCCAATCACACATTTACATCACAGCTAAAAATCATAGAAACAGAGGTACAATCTCTTCCCCAATCACTCATTTACATCACTGCTAAAAATCATAGAAACAGGTAAAATCTCTTCCCCAATCACTCATTTACATCACTGCTAAAAATCATAGATTGATTTTTGGCGCTTTACGCCACTTTCAGCAAATTTTCAGTTATATCATGGCGACCAGTGTTAGTGGTGGAAGAAGCCGGAGTACCCGGAGAGAACCATGGGCAAGGAATTGGTAAGCTTTATCACTTGCGGTTGCGAGTTGAGTGCAGTCCACGTGAGCTTTTGCCATCACTTGGCGTTCGGCTTCCGCCATCGTCCTTCGTACGTCGTAAACTTTCACATTTAAATCGTCTTCTCTGAAACCCCTGAACCAAAATAACCCAAACCTGGCAGTGATGGTTCTTGGGTGTGTTCCTTTCAAAATGTTGTCCGACAGCCTCACCCTCCATTCAAGATGGCTGCTGTTACTAAAAATAGACATTTCTTCAATTGTCCATTGCTGCTTTATTAAATCAAAATGAGCTCAAATGTTAACTGCAGCTGCATGACAATGAGTAGATTAACATATATTCTGGATTTTTCTGTGAAATTTTTCTTTCAACCGATTTATACCGATTATACAAATTAGACATATTTTGATAAAAGATCACATTTAATTCTTCTCCTCTGAAACCGCTGAACCAAATTAAAGCAAATTTGGCTGGGATGGTCCGTGAGTGGTCCCCTTTCAATATTGTGTCCAACAGCCCCGCCCTCCATTCAACATGGCTGCTGTTACTAAATAAAGAAATGTCTTTACTTTATCACAAATCAAAATGAACTCAAATTTTATCTGCAGCTACATGGCAATGAGTAGGTTAACATATATTCTGGGGTTTTCTGGGAGATTTTTTTAGCCGGTTTATTCCATTTAGGAATATTATGAGATAAAAATCACATCAAAATCTTTTGTTCAGAAATTTGATTTGAAATGATCTTTTGGTGGCCCACTTTCAAAATGATGTGTAACACCCTCATTTTCTATCAACTTTTGATGTCAAATTGAAAACAAGGTGAGCGATTACAGGCTCCTGGGAGCGTCTAGTTTGTAATTTACAAAGCCGGGCATGAACCCACACCGTATTGGTGATAGGCTTGTATGAGTTGTAAGGTAATCCAACTACCTACCAGTAAGTCATTGAGCCACCAGGGCCCTTTATTATCAAGAAGTAGACATTTATGATAGGAAAATTAAATAAAACAATGTTTATAGAATAAAATGAAATATTACAACATACCATTATTTAAAGATGTAGACTAGAAAAAATAATACAGAATGATCTAAACCTGGGGATTTATATTGTGTTTTTTCTAATATTAGGTATCAGTGTTTTTCAACGTTGAACAAGAAATAGAGGTGTCATCTTTTGAAGTCACCGTTACAATGGTAGAAGATACTCTTAACTCTATGAAAGTCAAGACTTGTACAAGGTTAAACCATGGAGTATACTTTAGAATTAGAATTGCATCATAGATATAGATCTGTGATGATGTTTTTGCTGAGAACGACGATCATGCACAGTGCAATTCAAAATTAGATTAAATGGTTTGGTTTAATGGTGTTTAACTCCACTTTCAACAATATGTCAGTTATATCTTGGCGGTCAGTTTTATTTCTGGAGGAAGCTGTGTAATCAAGGAAAACCACAGATCTGCGCATCTCACTGACAAACTATCACATTATATTGTATCGAGTACTCCTTGCCTGAACTGCTTGCAGAGTTAGTTTTTAATCCAACTACCGTACGATCATGACCATGACAGTCCCTGATATACGTCTATCACTTTGTTTGTCATTGGTTACTTTAGTAAACATTTTTTGAGAATCACGATCATGTGCAGTGTAGTATACAATTATATTAAATTAACTTGTCAGTTACAGAAATACAACAAAAGTTTATTATGTATCTGTTTAAGATGTTTATTTTGTAGGATAATTTATATTTATTTGATTTGTATCAATATTCCTTCTTATAAAATAAATATTCTGTCTTGGATGGTGGTCCTTTCATAGATTATCGCACCCGCACATTTAATAATCACAATAATCTGGCCATGAAGCAAGCAGAAACAAAATACATATTTTCCGCCTTTGCTCTATATTGAGTAATCATTATTAAACCAGTCAGAATTCGAAAGAAACTGATAAATGATGGTAAATACAAGTATTATTTTACCGATGAAGTACCAAAATGAAGCTCTCCTACAAATCTTATTGGATTCAAATTGACATATTTTAAATATTCTTTGTTGTTCAGATGGCTGCAGTCAGATGCTAGTGGAATGGCAGTTCAAGACATTGGAGTCCCAACTGGTTTTGAAGCTGATGTGGAGAACATAGGAAAAGTTGATGGTCTAAAGAAGATTGAACAGGGATCCAGGAAAGTCATTCTGTATTTTGATGAGGTTCGTACATTCTTCTTTGTTAAATTATTATTTGCAAAGAAATCAAGAGAATTTTTAATATTTCTACAAGAAATCAATTTGTTTAATTAAATAAAAAAAGCAATATTTCATTTTCTCTAATCGTTAATTTATGCATTTTCTCTTTGATATCACTGACTAGGGGATATTTTCATTTGTATCACAACTCATCAATTCAGAGTCACTGATATATTAGTGATAAGTTCTTTCTCAACCTATACTGTTGTTAATCAATCCTTTGTTCCCATGCAACATGTATATATTAATATAAGTATGACATATACATTGATAATATTTAGTCGAGACTACAATGGGTGGTATTGAGACAAAACTAATATAAAGTATTAATGAACAGATGTGTCGTTAATGAGGATATTTGTTTGAAAACAACTTATAATATGAAAATAACTGTATATATAGGGCACATTTTCAGATTCCCCTGAGTGTCCTTTATATACAGGTTTTACTATGATTAACTGTAGTTACAACTGTAATTACCTGTTTGTAGATAACCATGACTCCATTATGTGTAACTATGGAACACATCCGCACAGGACTTGTTGCTAAGACACAACCGTCTGCTGTTCGGGTATATGACTACTATCAACCATGTAAGTAACGATTCAAAGTCCAAATGTTTGAATTGAAAGTTACATGTTCTTGAATTTGTCTTGAGAAACATGACAATGTGACACCTTTATTACGAATATTACCTGTGATTTACTGAAATTGGATTAATGTTTTCTTTATAAAATCGGTGTCTCTAACCACAAACGTTTGTCATGTCAATTCTCATTCGAGGTGATCTTTCATTTTTGCAACTATATATGGTATTCCAATATGACATCCTATTGCCACTTCAAATGTGATGTTCCATGCTAAAAATACTTAAAAACCATGGAGAGCACGACGTTACATTCATATACATTAAGACAGTGAAATATCTTTACCAATAGGACAACAACTCTTGGTGTGTATTCAGCCCAATAGGACAACAACTATTGGTGTGTACTCAGTCCAATAGGACAATAACTCTTGGTGTGTACTCAGTCCAATAGGACAAAAACTTGTGGTGTGTACTCAGTCCAATAGGACAACAACTCTTGATGTGTACTCAGGCCAATAGGACAACAACTCTTGGTGTGTACTCAGTCCATTAGGACAACTCTTAGTGTGTACTCAGTCCAATAGGACAACAACTCTTGATGTGTACTCAGTCCAATAGGGCAACAACTAATGATGTGTACTCATTCCAATAGGACAACTCTTAGTGTGTACTCAGTCCTATATGACAACAACTCTTGGTGTTTACTCATTCCAATAGGACAACAACTATTGGTGTGTACTCAGTCCAATGGGACAACTCTTAGTGTGTACTCAGTCCAATAGGACAACAACTCTTGGTGTTTAGTCAGTCCAATAGGACAACAACTCTTGGTGTGTACTCAGTCCAATAGGACAACAACTATTGGTGTGTACTCAGTCCAATAGGACAGCAACTCTTGGTGTGTATTCAGTCCAATAGGACAACAACTCTTGGTGTGTACTCAGTCCAATAGGGCAACAACTTTTGGTGGGTACTCAGTCCAATAGGACAACAACTATTGGTGTTTACTCAGTACAATAGGACAACAACCATTGGTGTTTACTCAGTCCAATGGGACAACAACTCATTGTGTGTAATCAGTCCAATAGGACAACAACTCTTAGTGTGTACTCAGGCCAATAGGACAACAACTCTTGGTGTGTACTCAGTCCAATAGGACAACAACTATTGGTGTGTACTCAGTCCAATAGGACAACAACTCTTGGTGTGTACTCAGTCCAATAGGACCACAACCATTGGTATGTACTCAGTCCAATAGGACAACTCTTAGTGTGTACTCAGTCCAATAGGACAACAACTCTTGGTGTGTACTCAGTCCAATAGGACAACAACTCTTGGTGTGTACTCAGTCCAATAGGACAACTCTTGGTGTTTACTCAGTCCAATAGGACAACAGCTCTTGGTGTGTACTCAGTCCAATAGGACAACAGCTCTTGGTGTGCAATCAGTCCAATAGGGCAACTCTTGATGTGTATTCAGTCCAACAGGACAATTTTTGGTGTATACTCAGTCCAATAGGACAACACCTCGTGGTTTTTACTCAGTCCAATAGGACAACAACTCTTAGTGTGTACTCAGTCCAATAGGACAACTTTTAGTGTGTACTCAGTCCAGTAGGATAACAACTCATGATGTGTACTCAGTCCAATAGGACAACAACTCATGGTGGGTACTCGGTCGAATAGGACTACTCTTGGTGTGTACTCAGTCCAAAAAGACAACAACTCTTGGTGTGTACTCAGTCCAATAGGACAACAACTCTTGATGTGTACTCAGGCCAATAGGACAACAACTCTTGGTGTGTACTCAGTCCATTAGGACAACTCTTAGTGTGTACTCAGTCCAATAGGACAACAACTCTTGATGTGTACTCAGTCCAATAGGGCAACAACTAATGATGTGTACTCATTCCAATAGGACAACTCTTAGTGTGTACTCAGTCCTATATGACAACAACTCTTGGTGTTTACTCATTCCAATAGGACAACAACTATTGGTGTGTACTCAGTCCAATGGGACAACTCTTAGTGTGTACTCAGTCCAATAGGACAACAACTCTTGGTGTTTAGTCAGTCCAATAGGACAACAACTCTTGGTGTGTACTCAGTCCAATAGGACAACAACTCTTGGTGTGTACTCAGTCCAATAGGACAGCAACTCTTGGTGTGTATTCAGTCCAATAGGACAACAACTCTTGGTGTGTACTCAGTCCAATAGGGCAACAACTTTTGGTGGGTACTCAGTCCAATAGGACAACAACTATTGGTGTTTACTCAGTACAATAGGACAACAACCATTGGTGTTTACTCAGTCCAATGGGACAACAACTCATTGTGTGTAATCAGTCCAATAGGACAACAACTCTTAGTGTGTACTCAGGCCAATAGGACAACAACTCTTGGTGTGTACTCAGTCCAATAGGACAACAACTATTGGTGTGTACTCAGTCCAATAGGACAACAACTCTTGGTGTGTACTCAGTCCAATAGGACCACAACCATTGGTATGTACTCAGTCCAATAGGACAACTCTTAGTGTGTACTCAGTCCAATAGGACAACAACTCTTGGTGTGTACTCAGTCCAATAGGACAACAACTCTTGGTGTGTACTCAGTCCAATAGGACAACTCTTGGTGTTTACTCAGTCCAATAGGACAACAGCTCTTGGTGTGTACTCAGTCCAATAGGACAACAGCTCTTGGTGTGCAATCAGTCCAATAGGGCAACTCTTGATGTGTATTCAGTCCAACAGGACAATTTTTGGTGTATACTCAGTCCAATAGGACAACACCTCGTGGTTTTTACTCAGTCCAATAGGACAACAACTCTTAGTGTGTACTCAGTCCAATAGGACAACTTTTAGTGTGTACTCAGTCCAGTAGGATAACAACTCATGATGTGTACTCAGTCCAATAGGACAACAACTCATGGTGGGTACTCGGTCGAATAGGACTACTCTTGGTGTGTACTCAGTCCAAAAAGACAACAACTCTTGGTGTGTACTCAGTCCAATAGGACAACAACTCATGGTGGGTACTCGGTCGAATAGGACTATTGTTGGTGTGTACTCAGTCCAAAAAGACAACAACTCTTGGTGTTGACTCAGTCCAATAGGACAACAACTCTTTGTGTGTACTCAGTCCAATAGGACAACAGCTCTTGGTGTGCACTCAGTCCAATTGGACAACAACTCCTGGTGTGTATTCAGTCCAATAGGACAACAACTCTTAGTGTGTACTCAGTCCAATAGGACAACAATTATTGGTGTGTACTCAAGTCCAATAGGACAACAACTAGTGGTGTCTTCTCAGTCCAATATGACAACAACTCTTGGTGTGTACTCAGTCCAACAGGACAACAACTCTTGGTGTGTACTCAGTCCAATAGGACAACAACTCTTTGTGTGTATTCAGTCCAATAGGGCAACAACTCTTGGTGTGTACTCAGTCCAATAAGACAACAACTCATGGTGTGTACTCAGTCCAATAGAACAACAACTATTGGTGTGTGCTCCATTTCAATTTGAAGGCTCGTCGCTGATTGGTATGTTAAAAATATCAGTGAACTCTGTCGTGACCCCATACAGGATGTTGTTAGGGGTTAGTGCATAATCAATACCAATAAAAAAAAACATTTGAATTATAGGTAAAACGTTAGTCATTATGTGTAATGCGTCCATTTATGTTGAGAGAAATTATATTTTTTAATTATCCATCAAATATTTACCTTGAACAGATTTTAATGGTAAAGAAACTATTTTGGTCGCACTATGATTCAAATTATTTTATCTTTTCTTTTCCACAGCAAACCAAGTGACAACATTCTATCAGTCACAACTCCTAAAGAATTCCTCAGTTTGTGATGTATGTCCAGATTGTGGTGGATGTCCATAGTAAGTTATATACAGTTATACCTGTATTAAGAGGTCACCTTTGGTACAAAGGAAAATTGGCCTTCTAAAACAGGTGATGTCTTAACAGAGGTTATATGAAATTTCTATGACAGGACAAGAAAAAAGTTACCTTTTAATACAGGTGATGGGCAGGTTTGACTGTACATGTAGATTACTTTAAAAATTATTAGACAAATATTTTGCATCATTTAGTAATATTTATACTACGGTTTTCCGCAGAGTTAAAAGGTTAAACAATGGAACGTGAAGTGTGAGATTGTTTAACCGTTTAACTGGGAAAGCCATGGTATAAATGGTTTGTAACCTGAAGCCATCCAATATCGCCTCTAAGTCGCACGGCTCTCTGAGAATAATAAAGCTACAGCCCAGATTTAAAGTATGCAATATTTCGTATCTGCTTGTATTATTTCATAGTTCTTAGCTGTTGCTTACATTCTGGTACAATATGTATATAAACCATACAAAGATCAAAGGAAAGGAATACATTCGTGTTACAATGATAAATATATTTGCATTATTGTTGTTTTTATTTCTACATGTATATATTGATCTGAAATCATGTGAGTCATAGTGAAAATGTCTTTAAAAGAGAAAAACATTGATGTTGTAATATAATGGTTAATGTGCTCACATTGAATGAGGTAGATCATGGATTCGACTCCCAGTCACGTCAGACCAAGGGCTATAACATTGGTATGTGCAGTTTTTCCCACTAAACACACAGCATTAAAGGCAAAGACTGGTTGGCTCGGACACAAGATATGTGTTAGAATGGGGTGAAATGTCTACCGTGGACTGTTGTTTAAGTTGTAAAACCACTAATTAATTTCTTGAAGATTTTCTTCTAAATTTGTGTTTTTTGTCTGAAGTTTAACCTTTCCTTTTTTGTACCTCTTATTGCATAGCTTAAGAAGCCAGAAAAAAACTCCATTAACAATCACAACTTTTTTTTTAATGACAAGGATTATTGTGTTAAAATTTCAGAGGATCAGCAAACTATAACAAATGTTATTACACAGAAACCATTGTGTCTACAGATGGACTACAATGATGACACACCCATAACTTAATGCTGCCACAACAATACCTGTGTGTATATTATCACGTTAGAGTGTCTAGAGACGCTCGTCTCTCGTATTTCATTTTCATTGCATTGTTTTCTTTTTTTTATTTCCAGAACATAGTAGAAATGGAGCTACAGACACTTATTTAGAACATCCATACAATATTCTTGTCTTGTGGATCTGCTTTTAAATGTATAATCAGCTGTTTATTTTGTTGATGTTTTTTATGTAATGCAAATAAAATTTAGAATTTGTTTGCTATTGTCCCTGCTAACAGTGGTGCACCTCCCGATACATTGTTGGTAATCCATGCTCTGATACTCTCTACTGATCATCGGTGTGTCAAACTGACAAAGAAACTTTCGTAGCTATGAATTATTCATGAGTTATTTTAAGATATTTAGATTATTCCCCACCAATTGGTTTACAGCCGATCAAATCAGATTTTAAATAAAATAAGGCTTCCTTTGCAAATTAAAATGCTAAGAGGATATATATATATATATATCGATGGACTGGTTTCAATTACCCATGGGTTATTGACGACGAATGCTATGTGTAATAATAAGATCGAACTTTTCATAATCTGTTCAATTTGTATAATGGGAAATTTTGAGTGGTTTATTGTTGGTTATTATGGAAAAGTAAATTCAGATCAGTTTCAGAACAAACCTGAAACGGCAGTTGTCGTATGAAGTCTCCCATGGGTAATTACCACCCGTTCATGTCCTCTGTTGATTTAATTTGCAAGGAAATCCTTTTCATTTATAGAACTGTGTCTGAGATTTAATTGGGTGTAAAATAGTTTGTCAGTGCAAATATAAACATTTTAAAATGACTCGTGAACAATTCATGAATACTTAGGATTTTTTGTCAGCTGACCCACGGTTGCTCGATCAGGTAGGTCTGTCTAGAGATTATAAGTGCCACTCTTTCAGAATTGGAGTAGCTACATCTGCTCATGCACCTAGACTTGAGGATCATTTAATCTAGACTTTAGATAGGTGGCCATTAGACTGTTACACTAGACACATTACACTGGACACATTTATAATTCACCACAAGTAATTCAACAGCTCAGAAACAGCTCGCGGAGACTGCTCAAAGTATTGTATAAATGTTAATTTTTTTATACTACTTCTACACGTTGGCTGTTGTATCTCATCCCCACTCAAGTTACAATCTTTTTGATTTGCTATGATCAAATGGGGATAATTCTAAAATGTTTTAGTTTTCTACACGTCAAGCAGCTGTTAGTCCCATGGTTTTCCAATTGATATGAAAGTGTATATATATGCATAGTACCGTGTTAGGATAATACATGATTGTGTTTGGTTATGTAATATTTCGAATACACATGCACAGTGTGAAACCTTCTTTGGCAGTATAACTGGCACATCGTAGCACTATTCATATTAGTCACACTTCATAATACAGAAGGCAATGACTTGGATATAAAAAGAAAATTATAACATAATTCTATACACTTGGTCATAAGTTAGGGACCACCAGTTTTTCACTGTTGCTAAAATATTGTTCTCATATGTGTGATAAAACCTGCAGTTTGCACAACCACACCTTTTATGGACGAATACAATATAACCCAGACCGCCAAAAATTATCAGGTATTTTTTTCAAAAATAACTAACCGGAAGTACTATTGCTCGCTGAAGTGAGTATGCAAAATTGAACAAGAAATTAAGTTTTTCCAGTTTGGCTTCTGCTAAGAAAAGCATGCACAGCCAAAGCACGCATAATCTGGTTATCAAGTGAAAACTAATAAATTTTGAACTTGTATTACTCATGATACAGTAAATAACGAGTATAGCCGCCTCGCATCCTGTACAGTTCCTGAACATGTACGCGTCTCAGTCTGTGTTGAAAATATATTTTACATCACGCTTTTTTCTTGTTAAGATATATATATATCTTAGAGATAAACATATATTCGATTAATTAAAGAACGACGAAATAGGTTTTTATAAGTTCAGCTGTACCTTTACAAACTAAAGTTTGGCTGGGGTTTCAAATCAGTATCTGAACGTGCAGTACAGTTAAAACTTGAAACTTTCTAAACTTTATTTCAACATTGCACGTCGACAGCTGTCAGATGCAGAGAGATGACAAGCGGTTGGAATGATAAAGGGTTGTATGTCATACAAGACAGACTGCTGGACGATTCAATGTAAGCCACTCGGTCATTGTTCGATTGAAACAGCGCGTGAACCAAACCGGAAGTGTAAATGAACGAGAAAGGACAGGAAACCCCATGGAATCGACCCCAAGAGAAGATAGACTCCTTACAAGGCTCGCAAGACAACAGCCATTCAGCATTGTAAACACACCTAGAAGTCGATGGATTGTCAACGGGCGCATTAGCATACGGACCGTCAACAGACGTCTTAACAATGCAAGGTTTCGTGCTAGAGACCGATAAAACGTCCGCTACTGACAAAACGTCACCAAATAGCCAGGCTTCAATGGGCACGTGACCATATGGGATGGAGTATCAGGTCGTGGCAGAGAGTGCACTCGTCGGATGAAAGTCGCTGTTTGTTGAATCTAGTTGATGGCCTCGTCCGCATATGAAGACCGAGAAACACAGCATTTCCACAGAAACAGTGTGGGCACAACTGCGTTTGGTGGAGGCAGTTTTGCTGTTTGGGGATGCTTTTCTCTAAACTGTAAGCGTGTCTTGTTTGTCCATAGCAATCCTCTGTCGCTGCAAATATATTTTCGGTGTATATGAGTAACACGGCGGGTGTCCAATAAGATGTATGATCTGCTGAACTTTCGAGACAACCTGGGTTCACCTCCGATGTTTGAAAGGATCCGTATTGCTCATCATTTTAGTTTTCTGCTTTGCTTTGCTTTTCTCTGTTCTGTGTCTTGTGTACCAATCTTGTCAGTGTCTCTGGATTGTGCACTTTTGATTACCCCTCGGTTTACTCTAGCGTGTATTCAACATTTAAAAATCATTAATATTCAACATGATGACACAAGAAGAAACAGCAAAAATAAATAAAATCAACCCTTGCGCGACGATTATCCCACTTTTCCGCCAATTTAAACAAAAAATGCACCCCACTTTTTGGATCCTCTCAAGAAGATTATCCTCCATACACACTTTTCGGTATATTTCAAAAGCCTGCCAATCACTTTCAGGTCCAATCGTATGCATGTGTGTACCCGTAGAAAAATACCAAAGTGTACAAATTGTCAGTTAGAATCGTATCAAATAACCATGGACTGAAACCGAACGATAGTAATGTTAGACACTGGTTGTCTATGTAGATGGAAACTATAACAAGATTACAAATAATACTTTATGTAGGTATGAAATGTACCATTGACGACCACTCAATACAAACCTAGGAACTGTTGCTAGATGTATGCTACCTTTACGTCACGTACTAGAAATATGAATGTAAATGAGGATGAGAGATTTAACACTAAGACGCAAAATGAGAAAAAAGGAACGGCGCTTTTAATGTTCTTTTACATTTCACAGTCACAGCAGGATATTTAACGATTAAACATAGCTCATATCCTAACATGTATGTTATACAGCCCATATCGTGCAGCTAAAGCGGTATCATTAATGCCTTAGATTGAGGCTATTTATTGACACATGTGTCGTTCTGGTGTCATTTGGTGTATAACATTTTCTTCCTAGATGCGAATTTATCAACAAGAGAACAAAGTCCGGGTGAAGTAATACTACAACTACGTCAGCACTTTATGTTCATTTGGCGTTTTGTAATAATGACAAGTTATGTATCTGTCTTGAGTCTTCGTGACTTAAAGGGAAGCTTGTATGTCTGCATCCTGGTTATCCACTAGAAGTCTTACTTACTCTGCATTACTTCTCCCATGTTTATTTTAAAATCATTGCAATATGTGGTCGTTGTGAGTTGAAACAAATTTAAATGTGTTGATAACAATTGACCACTAAGAAGAATGGTATAGAAAGAGAAGTATTTTTCCATTTAATGTGCATTTGTATCTCACACAAGGTCCTTTTTCATTGTGAATGTATCGAAAATTAACGTGATCGTATAGTAGTTGGATATATGACTACCTTTTGAAATCAATGCCTATCAGCACTAACGTTGTGCGTTCGAACCCGTTCATGGCGAGGTCTACTCGATGCAACAGTATGTGATACAGTTTGTGAGTGACTTGCGACAAGTCGGCGGTTTTCTCCGGGTTTAATCCGGTTTCCACCACCATTAAAACTGACCGTCACGACATAACTGAAGTAGTGTTGAAGGTGGCGCTAAACACCATAAACAAACCATCAACCATCAAAGTAATATTAGCATTGCTTTAGTCTAACTTTTAGAGTAAATTTCCACCTTTGATATGACACCAGTCATACATAATAATGAGAAGAACACAATTTGTATTCAAAACTCATATTAGGAGCAACAGAAACTGGTAAATGTAATTGTGGGTCAACTCCCAATGAAATCAAATAAAATAACCCGAAACCAAATGCAGTGTCGAATCTTCATTAACGATCGAATGGTGCAAATTTGATATGTAAGAATACTGCACTAATACCATTATAAAGAAAACAAATAATTGGTAACGAGATCAGAGGTTTCGGATAGTCAAAGTTCTTCTGCTAATTACATTGTACCCTTCTTAAAGAGTAGACGTGTTTTTTGTACGAATATGCGAAGATAAAATTAACATACTCGGTGCATTTGGAATTTGGAAAGCTCGTTATAAAATTAAAAAGCCAACAATACCACACTGTCGGAACATTTCTAAAATCCAATAGAAAAATTACAGAAAGATTCAAAATCGATACCTTTAATTGGGACAATAATGTAGGTCAATGCCAAGAATACCCCAAGTAAGCTACAAACCAAATATATATATCCCCCTATGCAAATACAGAAGTCCGAATAAAATCAAATATAATATCATGAAACAAATAACAGCGACGAATCTTCACTCAAATTCGGTATGTAAAAAGACTGCGTCAATTCACAACATTTTTGACTAGTCCCGAATCACTGTTTTACGTCCATATCATATTACGATTTAGTCCCCAATAGATCGCAGAATCTAATTTTGAAGACATTTTATGACAGTTGGATTTGTAATTAATTTTCGAACACTCGGTGATATATTTCTCTCGTTTATATATGTTGCAGAAGGAGAAATGGGTTCATTTTAGTGAAAGTGCCTCCGATATCCTACGTTATTTCCACCTGTTGCGAAAACATTGTTGAAGTGTTTTAGAGTTTGACAACATGCTTTTGAACGATGGACACAACGTTGTTTAGCGGACATTTCGGGGCATTTGACGCACTATCACATTTAATATTATCCTTACAATAACTAATGCAATAGGTAAAACATTTCCTTCAAGTGACAAAAATGGCGTCCAAATTTCGGGTCCGACACCCTACGTTATGACGTACATTCTCCCCCTGTTTTATGCACCATTTAATTCAATAAAGAAAAATTCTAATTATTTCAAAGGGTTTCAGTCAGTTACTGCTATATGTAGCGATATCCTTCCTTACAGGGAGGACACAGTTTAAGAATATACACAATGTATAGTGTTCGGTTTCAGGAATTGGAGAGATTGCATCTGGGATTGATAATATTAAATGACAGATATTTAAACAACAAAACAATTACTATTATATGTGTCAGCCTATTTCTGTAACAACCAATACACCATTGATTGAACCGCATCGGTAGTGTATGGTTATCGTGCTCTCCTCGAGTGCATTAGATCGTGGGTTAAATTCCCGGTCATGTCAAACGAAGGCGTATGGTATTCCCATATATTGCTTCACCGCAAAGCACTCTACAGTAAGACATAAGGGGAAGGCCGTGTTGGTTGGAATCAGGATAACGCGTCCAAGTGGAGTGACACATCTACCAGACGACTGTTGGTTCTGCGAACTAGCGCTATAAAATCAGCATAGGCGTGTTGGCTCCATGCAAAGCAGACATCATCATCATCATAACCACATTGCAATGTATATTATTGATAGTATGCTCACAACAATCACTTACTCACTAAACTGCGATACAAAGGTATAACATAGTCATCGTTGCAAAATCCTGCTATGTTCTACAATGCATGTAATGAGATTAAAAACCACGCAAACTCTTGCACTTTCAACTTTAATAACATCTATATTGCTATAACCATCGTTTGTGCTACACATGATTACATTACGTATATTGTATTTAGAATGTCCGTGTAATTGGTAATACAATTGACACGTGACCTCGGAAATGAGACCTCATGTTACCAATCCCGCACCCGTGAAAACAAATAGTAATAATGTTTTTCTGCTCTTAAATTGTAAATATAAATATTGAATATAATTTATTTTAAGTTTTATTGAAATATATTCATAAATGAATGTGGTACCACACTACTTAAGTAAGCTTCAATAAAACCACAATTATACCATTCAGTTCTTAATTACATGCTACATACATGACAAAAGGTTCAAATAAACGTTAGAGAAAAACGACAAGGCAATCAAAAACAGACAACCTATACACACAATCAAGAACAGACAATTCATACACACAATCAAGAACAGACAATCCATACACACAATCAAGAACAGACAACCCATACACACAATCAAGAACAGACAATCCATACACACAATCCAGAACAGACAACCCATGCACACAATCAAGAACAGACAATCCATACACCCAATCCAGAACAGCCCCATCAAATAAGCGGGAGTGAACTCAGCTGCTCGAGAAGGGTAAGCAGTTCCTCTTTCTTATAGGACACCCATAGTCTTACCTATTATTAACCCAATAACTATTTTGCATGAATTGCAACACGTGATCGTGATCCTATGGTTGTTGCATTTATAACTATTTGTGCAATCAGTGCATATCATCCCTAAGATTGCAAGTTTGAATTCGGCTAATGGCGAGGTGTACTCGATACAACTTTGCCAGTGATTTGTCGCCACGATATAACTGACATATTTTAGAAAGTAACGTTCAACACCATATCCATGACTATGAGTATATGTTTCTGAGATAATATGTTCATACCACGCTCATTGCTTGATAATACCCCCCCTTTTTTCTGTTAAATATTAAAACAATATTTAATATGTATGCTTAACTTGACATGATTTTGCTTAATTTACTAATTATAATTGATATAGCCTGTACATTTGCTGTCCTTTGATTTGTTTTGTTTATGCTATTAATGTATTTGTATGGAGAGGGACTAGTAAGTTGTAAAAACTTGTTCCCAATCCAATTGTATATATATATTGACAATAAAATCATTATAAAGTAAAGCTTGATAATATATATTGTCACGTGTAAAGATCAAAGAAAAAATGTACAAATCATTAGATAAACTGATAAATAACGACGTAAATAATATACAATTATTTAATGTGTTGTCAGGCAATAGACCAGCATATTTTTCCCGAGGTACTGGAAATACTGATCTGTTCTCATTACTGAGACAAATAAAGAAAACATTCTGGTATATTGCCTGACTACACATTAAATAACTGATTTATTACCTGATGACAAATGACAGAAAATAATACTACACAAATCCATATTAATCAAATTGTATTCCATAAACTTAACACTTATATCTCAAGACATCTGTGTACATATATATACGTCTGACAATTAAACCAAACAGTGTTAGAATTAGATTTTTGAGCAGTCAAATTTTTGTTTTTGTCCTCGACGGGATTTGAGCTCACACCATTGATACACTGCAGCACCGATCGCTTAGCCTTATGTCCAGCGTTCTAGACCACTCGACCACATCCGGTCCATATAAAATGGAGCATCAATAATCGAAGTGTTACATTGTCTCGTAAGTAAAATCTAGAGATAGACATAAGACATGTGTCTAAGCGTGTATGGATGGTTCATATATACTTAATATTATAATTTGACAGCAATCTAACTCAGAAATTTTAATATATTGTATAGGATAATGAAGAATTCACTATACAGTCACAGGAAATAAAGTATATTATACAAACATATAAGCAAGTGACAACCATACAATATATCTGTCCCACTGGATCTCAAAGTTACTTGTGATATTAGGTTAATACTAAATATTATACACGTCTGAAAATTAAACCAAACAGTGTTAGATTTAGATTTTCAAGCTGTCATTTTTTTGTTTTTGTCCTCGACGGGATTTGAACTCACACCATTGATACACTGCAGCACCAATCGCTTAGCCTTTTTTCCAGCGCCCGAAACCACTGGACCACATCCGCTTCACTTAATATATATATAAACGTCTGAAAAAGTTGCCAACGTATGAACCTACGAGATGTCGGATCGGAAAGAAGTGTTAACGATACTCTGCAAACAAGCAAAAATGATAAATAAACGTCTAAGATGTTAGCACAACGATATCAAAAAATGATGATAAAATGTTACAAAGATAACAATAAGTCTGCAAAAAGACTATAATTATAATTAAATCGACGGATATTTCGCCTAACCGACAAGCTATGTCATCGTCTGTAATCTGATTTGAAAAATTGTCACGAGACCATCAGTTATAGTGTCGTAAATTACTAAAAATCATAATCTTGAACTTTATACTTTATATTATTCAAGTATATATGTACATTAATTTGAAAAGAATGAGAAAATGTAATGATGAAGTTTACCAACTAGCTAAGGTTCAAGGCACTGGTTAAAAAGTTAAAAAAACAAAAGATTTAGGCCTTTTTTTTATGCCTTCCGGATGTAATGTTTGTAACTCGCGGATCCAAAACCTCTCTCTATTTTGTCTTTGATTTTCTTTCCAAATTGGATTGTGGTCAATGATATAAATTTTGGATCTGCCAAAGTCATCAAATGAGTGCCCCGACGACACAAAGTTTTGACTCACGGGCAAGAGCGTCTTTTTCGTAAGGTCACTTCTGTGTCCATTCATTCTTTTGTTGAATGGTTGGACACTTTCTCCTACTTATTGCGACCCGCAGACGTGACAGTCAAGGAGTTAAGCCACGTTAGGTGTTTTGCAATTGACATTGCAAAATATCTCACGCTCCTTTCCTGTCGTCTTGCTATGGAACACTTGTGTCTGTTGCAATTGGAGACAGCACTTGCAACGCTTGTCACCACATGGTTTACACTGGTCGACCGTCGATGAAGGTCTAGATACCGCAGCTTTGACCAGTGTATCCTTAATGCTTTTAGGTCGCCGGAACGCTACAACGGGTGGTTCAAGAAACAACTTGGCCAGCGTTTCACCTTTTTCAATTTCTTTCCAATGTTGACGGAAAATGCCTGCAATTTCCTCTAAAGAAGGATGGTAAGTGAGAACAAGGGGAACCCGTTTGTTGATCTTTTTTTCTTTGTACTCCAAGGGGTCATTTCTGTTAATTTCACTGGCTTTTGAAAACCAACTCTCTATAATGTTGTCATTATATCCCCGTTTCTTCAAATGATGGCGTAAATCTCCTAGTCTTTGTTTGGTGGTTTCAACAGTGGAGCATATTCGTTTTACCCTAATGGCTTGGCTGAATGGGATACTCTTAAAACAGTGCTTAGGATGGCAACTACTGGGTAAAAGGTATTGATGTTTGTCCGTGGGCTTAGAGTATAAATCAGTTGTCATGTTGCCCTCATTGACCGTGGTGGTAGTATCAAGGAAGGACATTTTGGTTTTCGACACTTCGTGTGTGAATTTTATAGAAGGATGGATACTGTTGGCATGTTCCAAAAATTCATCAAGCTCTTTATCGCCATGTGTCCACTTCATGTCAACGTCATCTATAAATCGGAACCATGAAAGAAGTTGCTTAAGTGAAGAGAGGAGTAATCGTACTTCTAGGTCCCCAGAAAAATGTTGGCATAGGATGGTGCCATTTTGGTTCCCATAGTTGTCCCATTTATTTGAAGATGGTGGTTTCCGTTAAAAGTAAAATTGTTGTTTTTTAGAACTAGTGTAAGCATCTCTACTAAGCATTCTTTCGGAGGTTCTTGATCTGTTCGTTGTTCCCATATTTGTCTGCATGTGGCAATTCCGTCATCATGGGGAATGTTCGTGCAAAGGGAAGTTACATCCATGGTAGCAAGCGTGGTATTTTCTGGAATGGCTAAATTTTCCATTTTCTTCAAATAGTCGGTAGTATCTTTCATGTAATGAAAGATATCCTCCTATACAGAATATCGTTAGATGTTGATGTGAAAAACAACCGATCGAAACATTTAGTTGTAATATGATTGACAGTAATATTAAGTAATATAAGTTTATAAATCATATCTATTATATGACAACAGACTACTATTTCAACATGGTTGAGACTGTTATATGATCAATTGCAAGTGAAGTGATGAAGTAATAATCTTTCTGCATTATATACAACTTCGTGTTGGTAAATTCTTTTAAACGTATTTTTGCACACATGTTCATCAACAGCTTTACAGACATGTTTTTTACGAACTCTGATTTCCAAACTAACAGAGATGTATGTTTAAAGACGGATAACTTTAATTTACCTGAGTTAATTTAACTGAGTTTATTTAGCTGATGGCAACATCATATTTTGACAAAATCCGCCGTTTTAAATGCTTAGTAGTAAACAATAATAGCATTTCCACCCTTTCCATGATAAAATCATTTATTTTGTGTATGCAGATTCTATGTTCTCTGATAAGTTTTGCATTCATACTTTTACACCTCTCCGTGAACAACACTCTTTATAATAACGCTGTTCGCCCTGTTACTAGTAAATGGGAGAGTTAGCAGTTTTATTCACATTTCAAAACCCTTGCATGACCCCATGATTTCACTAAGATATGAGGGTTGGACCCATACAACCAGCTTCACCTTCCAATTGTGCATGAATGACCTGTACCTATATTAAATAAATACTATTATGGTCTAGGATGACAGAGAAACAGATCTAACAATAATAAGATCAAAGGTATTTTCCAATAAATATTCATCCACTTGATGTAATGTACCTATAACTAGAGAAGTAATTGCATAGACTGCTTCCGATCTCTTTCTTGAATTAATGAGAGAAAACAGAAAATAGTTTGGAGAAAAGCTTGGGATCAGCATGAAATATATCTGGAAGATCACAAGTCACCGGCGAGTCTAAAAATGGCTGTAAATTTGGAGCGTTACAAGTCATATTCATATTTCATGCACGCCAGAGAATCATAGGCTTTTCCCGAAACCATGTTTTTCATTATCTCATTAATTCAAGAAAGAGATCTGAAGCCGTCTTCAATTTCGAGTTTGAAACATTACTAACACACTACATCACCACACCTGACACAGTTTGGAGACACAGCCATGATAATATGCAAGTATAATATGTAATTCATAAAACTCGGTTTGTTTGATTAATGGTGTTTAGAGCCACTTTCAACAATATTTCAGTTGCATCGTGGTGATCACAGTTATTGGTGTAGGAAACCGGAGAACCCGATGAAAACCACCCACCTGGTGCAAGCCACTAATTAATTGTATCCCATTATATTGCATCGAGTACACTTCGCTATTAACGATGTACAAACTCACAACTTTAGTGGTGATATGCACCGATTGCCCAGGTATTTGTAAATCCATGTATCATACGATCACGACCACGACGGCCAAATCCTAGCCAAAAATATGTGGTCACCTAGCTGCAGCAAAATTATTTACTGCCACTAGCAACCCCCATGTTTTACAATTTTGCCCAAAATTTAGATTACATATATATTTGTAGATTTTGATACATTTCAATATCGAATTATATCTATTTTATCCCCAAATTTAAACTTAGTGCACAAAGTTTGAGATCTGGGGCAATCTTTATTATTCAGAATTTTTATAATTTGACGGTTACATTTGCATATCATCATTGCTGCATTTTCAAACCGTGTTAGCTGTGATAATGTAGTATGGTGATGATATATGAAACTCGGTGAACAGAATGTTTCAGATCTCTACATTGGATTAGTAAAAGAACGCAAGACTTGATCTAGTGAAAAGGAAATGTTCTTCTGGTGTGAATGAAATATGGCTGTAAGATAACATGTCACATGCGAGTCAGTGTGTGAAGCTGCTTCAATTTCGAGGAAGCACAATACCACCACACTACATCACAACACCAAACAAAGTATGAATATGCAGCCATGATAGCATACAAGTATATCAGGCAAGTTAATAAAATCGGGGAAAAAAAGATTGTATTAGATCCAAACCCTAGCTAGGTGATGATATATTGATGAAAATTGTGCTTTCGTGAATTAGAGAATTCATGTTTATTCCAACATAGACTGGTAATTAACGTTATCTTCAAATATATTTCAGCTATATCGTGTTGGTAAGTTTTATTTTAAACCAGAATACCCAGAGATGAAAAGCACTAACCAGTAGCAATTCACTGGAATATTTTATGACATAAAGCTGCATTGAGCACACCAACCCATGAACTTGGCTTGGTGCTGTTTGTTGACAATCTTCTTTTGTAATACATATGAATTACAATATTTATATACATTTCAGCATAGATTGGTTTCTTATCGGTTGCTACATAGACTGGTAATTATGTGGGCACATTCAGGATGACAGGGCAATTTTATTGTTGTTTTTTGTTTATGATTAAATATCTTGTTTTGTTTGTCTCATGTTATGGCCTTGAACAAGCAGTTGTAAATATGATTTTGAATATACTAGGTTGTGTATATCTACAATGTGCATTTGCATGCACCCATACAGGAGTGAATACTAGATATCTGTATAAAAAGACAATAATAGTTCACACAGCACAATTAATAGACAAAAAGTTATAGAGCTTTCTCTAGAAACAACAGAAAACGAAAGCAATTCATAATTCAGTCAAATAGTGTGATAACAAAAATAATATTGGTATTATGTCCTCCGAAAAGATGCCCCACACATGCATGAATTGTTCACCATAAGAAATACGCAAGTACCCTTGTGACGACTCACGAGTCCATCTTGAACGTTTAATCTTTTTGGGAATAAATTCTTATTTGGAGGGGGCGATTTCGATTTTGTTTGTATTCATAGCGAAACACATGAAAGAGTGTCTTAATATAAAACATGTTATAGTTAAATATCTGTTTTTTGTCTCATCTTTTTCTTCACTTCTTATTAAACACCTCTCAAATTGACTAATGCTGCACACGCAATAATGATGTCTGTGAATTATACGATCACGTGTATTTAAACACGTGCAATTCGCCTAATTGATGTTACATCTTCAGAAGAAGGTGCAATTTACATTTTATAAATGTGTGAATGTTAAGTTTACCATGACGGTGGTAACGAAGGTCATCAATAGTGAACCCCGATCTACTATTACCACATCTCCTGGTAGTGAATAGTTTAAAAATCCACTTTTATAGACAATAAACATGTCGCTATGTCTTCTATTGAAAGCTTACTGAAATACAAAAAATGTGTCCATGCAGTTCAATACCGACCATGTATTTTGATGTGTTATATGACTTTTAGCTGCTGAAAGTTTCACCTCATTTCTTTATCTTGTAGGTCTTTGTGTGATTTTTAGTCTATGATAACTATTCCCCATGGTAATTATCTCGGAAAATATTCGGGACAAAAAGCCTGAGTTATTTCTCTAGACATCCACAAAACTGAATCTTTTAATCTTTCAACAAGAATTGACATCCATGAGTTGTATGCTTTACAGGCGAGACGCTTTGATATACAAAGTCAGCGACCTCAAGTCGCCAAATTTTAACCGTAATCCTAATATAATAGAACCAGGAAAAATGTCATAATGTACTTCAAGCTTACAGTATTTGTTTTAATTTTCCACAGTTTCCACTAAGATAATAAACAAAACTTCTCTGGTTACCCATGTGTACAAGTAAAGAGACGTTATCCGTCAGTAAATTTGATTTGACACACCTGTTATCAACTTCAATGTTTCTCTGAATCCCTTTTTCTCCTGTCAACGTTTTGTTGGTGTGGGTATAATTTGACTACGTATCTGGAAATTTCCTAATGAACGAATCTCACTCTGATTCTAAATATTATGTGACAATATGGTCCTATTTATTGCTTTAATCCATTCTACTGTAGAATGTTCATCTGTCGGCATAGTATGATATTATGGAAAATAAGGGTAATAACAAAATTACCGAACTCCGAACAATCTAACAAAGGGAAAGTCAAAACTCATAACTATACAAACAGACAAAATCAGTCAACAGCCGAAAACTGTGAAAACCGTAATGATCCTGACTTGGTACAGGCATCTCTAAAGAAATGGTGGGTTGAATCAGATTTTAAGGCGCCAAACCTCCCACTCTCATTACTGTTCAAAGGTTCCAGCTGTCACTATAACAGTATTTAAATACAGGAACACAATAGGTAAAATAGTTGTCAATTTAAACGGTGTTAAACATGGGCAATGATCGTGTACTTCTTTGTGAAATTAGCACATTGAATTCTTCCATAAATGCGATTTCTGTTTTTTTTTTTGCGCAACTGTTGACGGTAAACGAACTTCTTTCGTGTATTTTTGTCACTTTCTATTCAAAAAAGGACAATTCATAAGAAGAAATAATGTAAACGGCTGTATCCTGGAACGCCAAGATTTTTGCAAGATCAAAGACTGTTGTTCTTCCTTATTAAGAGGTATTAAAGGGTTCCATGAAAGGTGAATTATCAGGATAATCACAGGTAAATCAAAGGTAAGTTTGATTCTATGTTTGCCCTATCTATGTAAATGGAATCACATGAAATATGAAAACATAATAATGAATATTCATATTACTCTTTAGAACTTTATAAACAGACATGAACTATGAAAACAATAACATATAAAAATAGAACTTAATAACTTTTCCATTTTAAGAATATGGTCTATTTTCTTTCCTTTGAATGCTCAGTACCTGTTTTACTGTTTTAAATTGCATTATTTCTGTTAAAGTTTTAATCAATGTTTTATTTTCTTAATAACTGTTCTAAACACATAGAAATGTCTATACATTTGTACTTCCTCTTACACAAAATATTCATAATAAACCTTAAAACTATCTAAGCACACATGAAATATGAATAACAAATAACATTTAAAAACAGAGTCTAATAGCATTTTCATTTTAAGCATATGGTCTATTTGCTTTCCTTTGCATGGTCAATGCGTGTTGTACTGTTTGAAAGTGTATTATTTCTGTTAAAGTATTAATTTATGATTTATTTTCTTATTGAATTTTAATTTCACATTAAAATGTACATACCTCACTCTTACATAAAATATATTATTTAATTTTTCATTAAATTTCTCATTTTCTTTATTTCCATTTTTCTTTTTAAATCAATGTTTTACTTCACTTTCATTAGATTTCACCTACACATAGCATGTGATATTTCACTTACTAATTAATTTTCTGAAAATTAAATTACAACAAATATATTATTTCATTTCTCATTAAATTTGTCATTTTCTTTATTTCAGTTTGTTTCTTCTTAAATCATTATACTTTACCTCATTTTCATTGGATTTTAATTAAACATAGCACGCGTGATATTTCACTTATTTATTAATTTTTAACAATTAAATAACATCCTCTAAATTGTCCCAAGATAATTGCTGAAACAACAATTTACACTCTATGTTGGCTTTCAGAGAACACCCTATGTAAACAAACAAATATTGTTTTATTTATCCACGTGTGTTTTTATTTCACTATGACAATTGACAGTGAATTAAGTGAAAGGTCAATGTTTTATGAGTCAATAATAGATAAAACGGTCTATAGAATAAAGACAAACAACAACAAATAATATGCGTATGTGGGAGCTCATGTTGAATGATCTTGTGATTTACGTTATATATCTACTGTTTTATATCAAGATCATCTATTTATTCTAATTTTATTTATGAGTTCGGGACTCTGATTCCATTACAGATCTTCGTATTATATTGTCAATTTATTTTGCAATGTCAATATGGCGCCTTATTCAGGTGACGGAAATTGGTGCATATTTCATTGTTAATCGTTGTATTTAGCATTGTTCACGTTTGTAAGTAATTTTGCACTATGTACCTCCTTACAAGACGCTACACTCCAAAAATTATCACTTAGATACAATTGTGAAAGGAAAGTTTACACAGTTATCGGTATTCAATTTCCTCAGTACCAACAAAACGAACAATCATCTCTAATCTCACCTGACTATACAAATATAGTACAACCTTGCGGTACCAGCAATAGTAGCATCGTATTTTTGGTTTTCGTGCTATTATCGATTTTCAGATATAGCGATTAACAGTGTTAACCCTTCATTCATATGACGATTGGAATTTTCAAAGAATGGCTAGTTAAATATTTCTTTGTACATAAGATTGTTTTTAAAGCCATTCTTGTATTTTAATATACTCTCGATTATCTGGCAACTTTTGTTGTCAGTAAAATGGCGTCATCTGTTTTCGTGTGAAGTAAAAACAAGGCCGATATACGGGATGGAAGCGAATATATAATCCGGAAATGGCTGGTTTTAAAATTTCATGGTTCTGGCCATCTACCAAATCATACTACGTCTAAATAAAATAACAGAATGCTTTAAAATACCACTTTCAAAATTGTGTTTACTTTGATGTTTTTGTTAGTGCTGAAACCACAATGCACTGCAAAGTGACATGTATTTTATATAAGAAACAGGCACATTTCAGTCAGCTCTTTTGTTTACAAGTACAATCAGTGACCTCATGACAGTTACATGACAGGAAGAGCCGGTGTCTGAGAGGCAGATGACATAGTTAAATTTTATATAGCCCTTCTGGATTTTGTTCCAGCTACTTTATACATGAAGTAAATTTTTAGCATTACAAAAAGTATGGTTCAGTAGGTAGGTTCACTGTTCTTAGTACTTACGTCTTTAAAAGCAAACTTTAACATCTTTTACAGATGTCACGCTGTAGTCTTGTTTATGTTCCATAAATAGAAACCGGAAGATACGTCAAAAATAATGCGTGCGCACGAAAACACATACCGTGACGATACTTCTTGAAATATTTGGGAGTCCAGCACATTACTTATCGAATGTCTTTGGGTGTCCAGCTTATTAGTATGTCAATCGACTATGTGTCTACACTTGCCTTAATGTTCCGAGTTGACATGTTGCTGTGTTATTATTCTGTGCTATGCGAAGCTGTTTATTAAAAAGAATCTTCTCCTTACTATGTACTATAAAGAGAACTTTATGTGGAATTCAATAATTGTTACGAGGGATGAATTGCAATAAATTATTATACCCCCCTCAACAAAGTTGTAGGGGTTATACTGGTTTCTCCATGTCCGTCCGTCTGTCCGTCTGTCCGTCCGTCTGTAGACAAATCCTATGTCGTACGATAACTTGAGTTGTGTTTCTTAGAATCTTTTAAAATTTTATCAGCTGTTTACTGGTGAAGAGAGGAGGAACCCTTTCTTTTTTGACGATTTTCACTTTTGCCGTTCCAGAGTTATTGAACTTGATATGACGGAAAACATGATTGTTACGCTATGTCGTATGATAACTTGAGTAGTGTCTCTCAGAATGTTTTGAAATTTTATCAACAGCTTACCGGTGAAGAGAGGAGGATCCGTGTCATTTTTGACGATTTTCACTTTTGCCATTCCGGACTTATTGGACTTGATATGTTATTTCAAAATTGCGTCTTAACAGTAGATCAACATATAAAACAAGCTAAATCAAATTCAATCATTAGTCAATGTTACATGTTAACACTAGATCAATATCTAAAACAAGTTAAATCAAATTTAATCATTAGTCAATGTTGCGTCTTAACAGTAAATCAACATCAAAAACAAGTTAAATCAAATTTAATCATTAGTCAATGTTGCGTCTTAACAGTAAATCAACATCTAAAACAAGTTAAATCAAATTCAATCATTAGTCAATGTTGCGTCTTAACAGTAGATCAACATCTAAAACAAGTTAAATCAAATTCAATCATTAGTCAATGTTGCGTCTTAACAGTAGATCAACATCAAAAGCAAATTAAATCAAATTTAATCATTAGTCAATGTTGCGTCTTAACAGTAGATCAACATCTAAAACAAGCTAAATCAAATTCAATCATTAGTCAATGTTACATGTTAACAGTAGATCAACATCTACAATAAGTTAAATCAAATTTAATCATCAATTAATTGCACATCTTAGCAGTAGATCAACATCTAAAACATGTTCAGTTAAATTCATTTAGCAATAATTGTGCATGTTGACAGTTGATCAACATCTAAAACAAGTTAAATCAAATTCAATCATTAGTCAATGTTACATGTTAGCACTAGATCAACATCTACAATAAGTTAAATCAAATTTAATCATTAGTCAATGTTATATGTTAACAGTAGGTCAACATCTAAAACAAGTTAAATCAAATTCAATCATTAGTCAATGTTACATGTTAACACTAGATCAACATCTATAATAAGTTAAATCAAATTCAATCATTAGTCAAAGTTACATGTTAACACTAGATCAACATCTAAAACAAGATAAATCAAATTCAATCATTAGTCAATGTTACATGTTAGCACTAGATCAACATCTACAATAAGCTAAATCAAATTCAATCATTAGTCAATGTTACATGTTAGCGCTAGATCAATATCTAAAACAAGTGAAATCTAATTCAATCATTAGTCAATGTTACATGTTAGCACTAGATCAACATCTAAGACAAGTTAAATCTAATTCAATCATTAGTCAATGTTACATGTTAACACTAGATCAACATCTACAATAAGTTTAGTCAAATTCAATCATTAGTCAATGCTATATGTTAACAGTAGGTCAACATCTAAAACAAGTTAAATCAAATTCAATCATTAGTCAATGTTACATGTTAGCACTAGATCAACATCTACAATAAGTTAAATCAAATTTAATCATTAGTCAATGTTACATGTTAACAGTAGGTCAACATCTAAAACAAGTTAAATCAAATTAAATCATTAGTCAATGTTACATGTTAACAGTAGATCAACATCTACAATAAGTTAAATCAAATGTAATCATTAGTCAATGTTGCATGTTAACAGTAGGTCAACATCTAAAACAAGTTAAATCAAATTCAATCATTAGTCAATGTTACATGTTAGCACTAGATCAACATCTAAAACAAGATAAATCAAATTCAATCATTAGTCAATGTTACATGTTAACACTAGATCAACATCTACAATAAGTTAAATCAAATTCAATCATTAGTCAATGTTACATGTTAGCGCTAGATCAACATCTAAGACAAGTTAAATCTAATTCAATCATTAGTCAATGTTACATGTTAACACTAGATCAACATCTACAATAAGCTTAGTCAAATTCAATCATTAATCAATGTTACATGTTAACAGTAGGTCAACATCTAAAACAAGTTAAATCAAATTCAATCATTAGTCAATGTTATATGTTAGCACTAGATCAACATCTAAAACAAGTTAAATCTAATTCAATCATTAGTCAATGTTACATGTTAACAGTAGGTCAACATCTACAATAAGTTAAATCAAATTCAATCATTAGTCAATGTTACATGTTAACACTAGATCAACATCTACAATAAGTTAAATCAAATTCAATCATTAGTCAATGTTACATGTTAACAGTAGGTCAACATCTACAACAAGTTAAATCAAATTCAATCATTAGTCAATTTTACATGTTAACACTAGATCAACATCTAAAACATGTTCAGTTAAATTCAGTTAGCAATAATTTTACATGTTAACAGTGTGATGAAATCAGATTTGAATGATTTGCATGTTATTAATAGTTTCTTTCCCCTATCACTAGATATACCAAATAGCGATAAACACAAAGGAGAGAAAATATGCGTAAATTAATTAAGTTATGGTTGACTTTATCATTTAAAAAGCTTTTCCCATCCTTTAACATTATTGGAATATGCTTTGCGCATGAGTAATAAGTTTAAGATACATTAATATTGAGTCGTAGTTTCTACTTTCGATTTAAGTTATTCATAGGTTGTTTATGTATTACTATGGAAATTCATAGTAGTCAGAATCGATATAAGACATTGATATGTGTAGTATACGGAATATTCCGATCCGTATTCTTAGAAATCCAGTGACGTCCTTTCGATGCTTGTTAATATTTAACAATGTGCTTTACAAACATTTTGTTGATGAAGACTTTTGGTATCGCCCATAATACATAGACTCGTCCTAGTTGGAATATAAAACCAAAGTTTCTCAGTCTTAAATCGGTCTATGTATGTGACCCATTGATGAAGGTGGCCCAAAGTGACAAGACCAAAGATTCTAGGTAAGAAGCGAAATTCTGAATAAGAATTGCAGTGGCTTTCCTGAATAAGGTTATAAAGGGTACAGCACACAGGTCCAGTTGGAGTAAAGGTACATGATAGAATACCAATAGTTTTATTTACTCAAACTATCTAACTTCAATAGAACAAGTGTTGATAGCCAAAGTAGTGCACTTGTTTTAAGAGACAAGCACTTGTTTTAGGAGACAAGCACTGGCTTTAGAAAGTAAGCACTGGCTTCTAGGAAGTAAGTACTGGCTTTGTCACAATTTAGAGCGCACTGGCAACGGGCGGTGCTTTGTATTATATAAGAAGACATTTCTGATTAAGAGATCCCTTTTTAAGTATTGTTTTTATCTTTGCATTATCCATTATTTGAGTTATTCATATTGGTACTTGTGCTTTTCTGTATCCAGAGAAATAACTCTGGTACGATCCCCAGTACAGTAAATAAAAAGTTACTGGCGGAACGCTACAACAGTTGATCAACATCTAAAACATGTTCATTCAAATTCAATCTTTAATCAATTGTACATACTAACAGTAGATCAACATCTAATACAGGTTCAGTTAAATTCAGTTAGCAATAATTTTACATGTTAACAGTTGGTCAACATCTAGAACAGGTTCAGTTAAATTAAGTTAGCAATAATTTTACATGTTAACAGTTGGTCAACATCTAAAACAGGTTCGGTTAAATTCAGTTAGCAATAATTTTACATGTTAACAGTTGGTCAACATCTAGAACAGGTTCAGTTAAATTAAGTTAGCAATAATTTTACATGTTAACAGTTGATCAACATCTAAAGCAAATTCAGTCAAATTCAATCATCAATTAATTGTACGTCTTAATATTAGAACAGATCAACATCAAAACAAGTTCATCTTCTGCGTTATTTTACGGCTTTAGTCCATGAAGACAAACATGATCATTTATCTATAATATAATCATGCTTCTCCTTTATACAAGTGTCTCTTCTTTGGCCTAAAATAGAAATAATACTTTGTTAGTCAATATATATAAACTGTGTTGTCAACATTGCCGTGTATTATAACGCAGTTGTGTACTGTCAACCTTTGATTGTATGTTGTCTGTGTTATTTTCTTGTTTATATATATTTATACAGCTGTGTATTGTCAACCTTTGATTGTATGTTGTCTGTGTTATTTTCTTGTTTATATATATTTATACAGCTGTGTACTGTCAACCTTTGATTGTATGTTGTCTGTTATTTTCTTGCTTATATATATTTATACAGCTGTGCATTGTCAACCTTTAATTGTATGTTGTCTGTGTTATTTTCTTGTTTATATATATTTATACAGCTGTGTACTGTCAACCTTTGATTGTATGTTGTCTGTTATTTTCTTGTTTATATATATTTATACAGCTGTGTATTGTCAACCTTTGATTGTATGTTGTCTGTGTTATTTTCTTGTTTATATATATTTATACAGCTGTGTATTGTCAACCTTTGATTGTATGTTGTCTGTGTTATTTTCTTGTTTATATATATTTATACAGCTGTGTACTGTCAACCTTTGATTGTATGTTGTCTGTTATTTTCTTGCTTATATATATTTATACAGCTGTGTATTGTCAACCTTTAATTGTATGTTGTCTGTGTTATTTTCTTGTTTATATATATTTATACAGCTGTGTACTGTCAACCTTTGATTGTATGTTGTCTGTTATTTTCTTGTTTATATATATTTATACAGCTGTGTATTGTCAACCTTTGATTGTATGTTGTCTGTGTTATTTTCCTGTTTATATATATTTATACAGCTGTGTACTGTCAACCTTTGATTGTATGTTGTCTGTTATTTTCTTGTTTATATATATTTATACAGCTGTGTATTGTCAACCTTTGATTGTATGTTGTCTGTGTTATTTTCCTGTTTATATATATTTATACAGCTGTGTGCTGTCAACCGTTGATTGTATGTTGTCTGTTATTTTCTTGTTTATATATATTTATACAGCTGTGTACTGTCAACCTTTGATTGTATGTTGTCTGTTATTTTCTTGTTTATATATATTTATACAGCTGTGTGCTGTCAACCTTTGATTGTATTTTGTCTGTTATTTTCTTGTTTATATATATGTATACAGCTGTGTACTGTCAACCTTTGATTGTATGTTGTCTGTTATTTTCTTGTTTATATATATTTATACAGCTGTGTATTGTCAACCTTTGATTGTATGTTGTCTGTGTTATTTTCCTGTTTATATATATTTATACAGCTGTGTGCTGTCAACCGTTGATTGTATGTTGTCTGTTATTTTCTTGTTTATATATATTTATACAGCTGTGTACTGTCAACCTTTGATTGTATGTTGTCTGTTATTTTCTTGTTTATATATATTTATACAGCTGTGTGCTGTCAACCTTTGATTGTATTTTGTCTGTTATTTTCTTGTTTATATATATTTATACAGCTGTGTACTGTCAACCTTTGATTGTATGTTGTCTGTTATTTTCTTGTTTATATATATTTATACAGCTGTGTGCTGTCAACCTTTGATTGTATGTTGTCTGTTATTTTCCTGTTTATATATATTTATACAGCTGTGTGCTGTCAACCTTTGATTGTATGTTGTCTGTTATTTTCTTGTTTATATATATGTATACAGTTGTGTACTGTCAACCTTTGATTGTATGTTGTCTGTGTTGTTTTCTTTTTTATATATATTTATACAGCTGTGTACTATCTCCCTTTGATTGTATGTTGTCTGTGTTATTGTCTTGTTTATATATATTTATACAGCTGTGTACTGTCAACCTTTGATTGTATGTTGTCTGTGTTGTTTTCTTTTTTATATATATTTATACAGCTGTGTACTGTCTACCTTTGATTGTATGTTGTCTGTGTTATTTTCTTGTTTATATATATTTATACAGCTGTGTACTGTCTACCTTTGATTGTATGATGTCTGTGTTATTTTCTTGTTTATATATATTTATACAGCTGTGTACTGTCTACCTTTGATTGTATGTTGTCTGTGTTATTTTCTTGTTTATATATATTTATACAGCTGTGTGCTGTCAACTTTTGATTGGATGTTGTCTGTGTTATTGTCTTGTTTATATATATGTATACAGCTGTGTACTGTCAACCTTTGATTGTATGTTGTCTGTGTTATTTTCTTGTTTATATATATGTATACAGCTGTGTGCTGTCAACCTTTGATTGGATGTTGTCTGTGTTATTTTCTTGTCTATATATATTTATACAGTTGTGTACTGTTAACCTTTGCTTGTATGTTGTCTGTGTTATTTTCTTGCTTATATATATTTATACAGCTGTGTACTGTCAACCTATAATTGTATGTTGTCTGTGTGTTTTTGTCATGTTTGTATGTATTATATACAGCTGTGTATTGTTAACCTTTGATTGTATGTTGTCTGTGTGTTTTGGGTAAGTTTATATGTATTCTATACATATGTGTGCTGTCAACCTTTGCATGCGTGTTTTTGTTAATATGTAATCTATATTATGAATTTTATGCTCTGATGCTCATAGTTATTCTTTAGAAAATATCACTAGTATTAAATCATTTACTTAAACCAATGCAATGTGTTGATAACGAGTCAGAATAAATACCATATGTACATGACTTATTCTAAGAAACAGTCGAGTGGAACAAGAGGGCAAGGTTAGAGGCTTTACTTATAGTCAACCTGGATAAGGTGGTACTGTTGATGGCTTAGAACAGCCTCATCCATACATTCCTAAGCATGGAAATCATGCCCATTGATATCATTCCTTTATTGGTGATTCATTCATATATTAAACTATAACCCACAATAAGCACGGTTATATTGATTTTCCACCGGACCATGTAAAATTGTAGCATAATTATAGAATAATTTGATTTGAAATTAAAACATAAGATGCACTTACTTGTAAAAACATGACATTTGAGATACTAAGGTGTATAATTTACAAAAAATAATAGCGACACCTCTTTTTATACTTCTATATTAGAAGTGCCACCCTCGCCTCATGGAAACAATTCGGCAGGAAGATTATTGTTAAATGCAGAGAATATAGGCAGTTGTTCTGATTCATTTAATTTTAGGCATAACTACTAATTTTAATGAATTCTTTGTTTGTTGCATAAAATATAATGAATTAATATGCTACAACCTGTTGTGGGAGGAAAAGTGATAGATTGTTTACTTTTTATGACCAACATTTATATTTTAGGAGTACCCGATGAATGTTTTTCCAGTAACACATCGTGTGCACGAATATTGATATCTCAGTTTTATATGGTTTATGTTCAAGTTGCTAACAGCAGAGTTGATAATAAAACATCAACTAGCTGTAGTGATTTAGATCTCTGTAATAACTCTTACATGCCATTAAAATCCTGGTAATATACTCACCCCTCCCTTTAAAACATACTAACGTTGTGGTATAACATCAAATAGGAACCCGATTTAATCTAAATGGTAGGTACTAATTATATATCAATCCCTCCTTTCATATTAAACTGCATTTTTAACAAAAATATAATAATTTAAAATAAAATGCAATTGAAATGAACCAATAGTATGTCTATGTGCATTCTGCTTTCTGATTCTGATTACTGTGTTTGTGATCTTCACTAGTATTTATACCATGTTTATTGTGGACGTACATGACAACACAAATAATAGATGGTTAGATCTATAGCAGTCAATTTCTCTACCATACGACATTGCAATTTTAATATATTGAAATATCTATTGGTTTCGATGTGTTCATTACTTAGTTATCTTAAAACTTATTTATAAATTGTAGCATAGATTTCTGTTAGCTTTCAATGACTCAGACTGTTTTATTATAAGACTTCTGACTGGTACATTATGATCATCTGATTACCCTTTGGTATCTTCAAACTCTTCTTACTGTCAAATAAAATTATTTTTCTGTTGCATCGTTTATCTGTTTGGGATTAATCTTCTATTATATGTATACCTGACCAGTTAAAGTTTTTCACACTTACCCACATTTGGCACACTCCCTGAAACAATACAAATATCAAAAACCAATAATCTACCTGGTAGTATTTCTTTTATAATTCCACAATGGTCATATTCACTTAAACTATTAACAGTTTATTTTTTTAATATTCAATCAATAGCTTTATGGTAAAAACATATTGTCAAAATTGCAGGCGGATGTGTACTAAACAATTGCGTGTAATGTGAAACAAATAAATGCTACGATATAGCTGGCGTTACACACCAAACAATAAATCATAAATGTACATAACTTATTATTAGAAGGAACATAATGACTATCCTTCCATTGCTTGGTACAGTAACACTATTGTACTTGTGTTGACCATGTTTATCATAGTGACACCTATAAATAGAAGATCGAGAGCGCGGATGGCTCAATGAATTAGGTAGTTGGATTACCTAACAAATCATACAAACCTATCACTAGTACGGTATGGATTCGTGACCGGGTTTGTAAATTACAAAAAAGGTGCACTCGATTCACAGCCGCAAGTGGTAAAGTTTGCCAGTTTCTTGTCCATGGTCGGTGGTTCTTTCCGGGTACTTCGGATTCTTCCACCACTAAAACTTGTCGCCGTGATAGAGCTGAAATATTGCTGAAAGTGGCGTTAAAAATACCAAAATCAAATCAATCTCAAATTAAATATAAGATGAGATATGTCGATCAAATTAAAATGTAATGCTGGAGGTATTTTTCTCACATACATAGAGTAATAACAATAATTTATACTGACGATTGTGATGATTCATATTTTCTACAACAAACATTTATTTGAACTTCAGATAAATGCTGTGTGATGTTTGTTATTCCATAGATTTGATTGTTTATACTTATTGCCTGTCATGTATTCCTTCATTAACGCCATTTATTGTACTAATGCTACAATTTATAGTTTTCTGGAACTTTATGATTTTGATTTGTGTATATCAAATATCTGCTTATTGTTACACAAACAAGTTTACATATGCGCTAACCATGTTTGCGTAAATAAATAATATCTATTTTACATCAGGTATAGCTTACATCTTGGTTGATATAATAACTTATAACAGCTTGTGTACATTGTTATCATTGTTTAGTTTAAGTGTATTACTTTTTCAGAACAACACAAGACACATTATACAAGAAATAATTAGAGTATATTGTTGTTCGTTTTAGTGTAATATACTACCGTACAGTTATTATACTTACAAAAAAGCATCACTGTAAAATAAAATAAAACATACCTCTTTATTGAATGTAACAGTGAAGTAATGATGGTATCTAAATAAAGATATAAAATGATATGACAATAATCCTGATATCTAAACGTCATCAGTGTAACATACAATCATATTTAAGGTATTCTCGTGTATTATAAAGTCGAGACCCTAACACTATTTTGTCTCAAAACATTTCTAAAATAACTCCAACTATTCCATAAATAACATAATCAAGAAAAAACATACCTGTAGTCTCTTTTGATATCGATTACATTATTTTTGCATCCTTAGCAAGTGATTGAAAATCCATCTGTAGTGCATTGTAAAGTCGAGACTCCATATTTGCATACGGTTGTGAATAAATGAAAGATGATACCCATTCAATTTTTTCAACTATAATTAAGATAGCTAATTGTAATAACGATCACAGCTAAAAGCTTCTTTTTTCTGTGTCATATAATATAAAACAAACCTGGCATTACATCAAAATTGTCTATTTTGTCTCAGCAGAAAAACATATTTTTCACATAAAGTTTTTTTCAGCTGTTCATTTTAGTTCCTTTTAGTTCACTATTTCAAACAGTCAAATGTCATGACAATGGGGTTCACCCGCCCACATTCCCGACGGGTGGCACATGCGTACTTTCAGTTAGTCCATTCCAAGATGGCGAACGGCGATCAGCTGTGGTCAGTGCCGAAGCTCGAAAATTATCTACTACGCCGAAATGCATCGACACACAGTCGGAAAACCGACTTGATTGAAAGATACATATTACACCGAAAATCCGAGCATGCGATTTATGTTCGTTACTTTTAAATATTATTGTATTTGTCGAATGAGTGTCCAAGTTGCCCCGACTGAAAATAAAACATAATTAAAATTATGATGACGGATCAGTTTAAATCATGAATGTGTTTTCGTGACAGGATTCAGAGACAAGACCAGGGGACCGTTTCACTAAAGTGGTCGTAAATCGTAAGTCTAAGATCACTCTTAAGATTTCCTTACGTGCACGTATACGTGCGTTTCACTAAACTAGTTCTAAGCTTAAGAGTTACGACTTACAACTTGCGACAAGTAACATCTCCTATAATGGAGGTAAACAGATATTATATTGTATCATATATTTTATATATGATAAACCCAACAGCTCAAAAGCTGATTAAGGGTCCGGGTGGCTCAATGAGCTAGGTCGTTGGATCAAACAACTCATACAAACCTATCCCCAATACGGAGTGGGTTCGCGCCCTGCTTTGTAAATTACAAAAAGGGCGCACTCTACTCGCAGCTGATATAGCTGAAATACTGCTGAAAGTGGTGTTAAAACACCAAAGATCAAATCAAAAGCTGATTACATTAATAATGACATTTTAAATGTGTTTAAATACATTTTTAATATTCAACTAATTATAAAACTCCAAAGTGCCTTTTGAAATGAATAAACCAAAGCTATCAGGGAACAAATGTTAAGCGTAAATATTTACCGAAATTTAAGAAGAAATTATTGGTATGGAATATATTTTAACAAATTTCATGCTATATGTAAGGGGAAATTTCAAAAATGTGTCCATATACATTCACATTCTGCACTGATATTCCGTTTGCGGTGCATTCCAATTGCACGGAAAAAAAATCCTACATTTATACGTGAAGAACTTCAACACATGACAATTATGCGGATTTGTTTTTACCTTTCTTTAAAGTACAATTCGTATTTTCATAATATTCTATGGTTTTCATAAACACTGATGCAGCAACTTCTTTTTTAACTCTTTATTGACTTCTTTCGCCAGTAAGAAATTACTTAATCTGTAATCCCTGCCCATCACGGGAGGGGGTAGGATTTGGGTAGTTTTATTGCATCACTATATTCACGCATATAAAATAATATGTTTCATCAAAACATAAAACAACACAAATAACATCTTAAGATATCAAACATTAACATGTACATGTACTGTTGATTTATATTCATGGTGAGTGCTTAACGCTTTATATAATCAATAAAAACTACCAATGAATTTTAACATTTGGACTGCTAAACTATATGTTGCCTTCAAAATTAATGGGTTTTTTTATACATGTACGTATGTTCCACTATTTTTTCTAAATTTATATTTCATATAATTGTATAGATGTTATTCTTATATTTTTTGTTTTCATTTTAAAGGCTGACCAAAGAGGCGAATAATCCATATTGCATCGTCAGCCATGCTGCAAAATGCAGAAAAGGTTATGAGTAAATCAAATATATTCTAAATAACAGGTAATCCGCGCAAATGTAAAAAAAAGTTTGAGGCATATTTTACGGGCAATTGTAATGCTCTTTCTCCGTGCAAGAGTGATACCTGTTAATCCTCAAATCCACGGAAATGTAATGTGCCCTCTGTTTGTGCTGTTTGTACATGCACCCGATATCATTGTTTTCTTGAAATTTAATCTAGGTACATACACTCGTTAATAAAATATGTTGATATTGTAAATGCAGAACTGATAGAAAGTACACTGAAACAAACAATAATGTGTAGCTGTTTAAATGATGTGTTATGGCTCTCGAAATACAAGCAATGTTCCGTGCATATAATATTTATTGATTGCTTCATTTGATTAATGTTCATATTAAAAAAAAATATAGATAGCAATTCTTCTCTTCAAAAATAGGTTTACGATTTACGACTTACGAGTACCTTCCACCACTCTTAACTTTGCGATCACTTTTTATCGTATCGTATATCCTAACTATTAGTGAAACGGTCGTAACTCTTAAGAGTACACATACGTCTACGTTTACCACTTACGACCTTTAGTGAAACGGTCGCCAGGAAAATTTAATGCTATCCATTATAATTTAAAAAGAAGATTTTGAAATTAACTGCCTTTATAAAACCATATGGGATTCATATCCAGGCATAGGTTAGGGACAAAACAATCATTTTTATTAAAAAACTGACCCAACCTTTTCCACATCTTTTCTTTTTATTAAATATTTAAAAAAGACACACTGAAAGCATCATATTACATGTTATCATTCAGAATGTGAAAAAACGGGGCATATTGTCAATAGAAAAAAAATATATGGGGCTTTCAATAGGGGTACCCTCATACGTTTCTTAACAAACATTTTACATTTAACATTTAAGAAAAAAAAGAACATAATTGTTTTCACAATTTTCAATATTTTTGTATCTTTGAAATATAAATACACAATCATGTGTAATTACCTCAATAAATATACTAATTTAAGTGATGCTCATTATATTCGGTATACATCTTATGAAAAATGTACAAATAATGTATTCCTTATGTGTCTGGTATATTTTTAAAACTGTCCAGCAATAAAAAAGAAAAGTCACTATGGCTTTAAAACATACCCTTGTCCAAATATCCTTATACCCTTGGCTAAATGGACAATATATGCTTCCATACTAAAGTAAAACAGTGTTTTTTTTTCTTAAATTGGATGCCAAAAAGGGGGGCAAAACTATTTTGCCCCCCATGACTTTTTAAAAGTAGGGAGGGCAATTACCCCCAGTTCTTTCGCCCATGAAGTGGTATTAGTGAACATCAAACTGCAGACACATATGGAGTTCATGTCAGTCAGGATTTTAGTTGTTTGTGCGTCTCAGTCTTCAGTTTTCTGGGTATTCGTATTTTTTTGTCAGTCATTAAATATTTGTGTTTTTGTCATGTTATACCTGTATATTTATATCATATATTGTTATTAAAGTAATATATTGACCCTTTAAAACTATTTAAGCGGAGGGGACAGTCGCTACAAACAGTAGCTAGAGAAAAAAAAAGATTTAATGAATCATGAAAACATTAATATCTTTTTATTGAATATACCTGATGTAATCAGTGTCAATAAATACACAATTTAAACATTTAACTATCCTATGATGAAGATTAAAATACATGTACATCTGTAGTTAATAATATGTCTTAAATACAGTCCTTTGTACAAGATGCTTTTGAAGTACTTGTTTGAGTGCTTTATTTATCTGTATGTGTACTTTGTGTAACATTACAGTCATTATGGCTTCTATAGTACACGGTAGTACATTTCAATAACGTTGAAAATATGTCAGTTCAAATCTGACTGGAAGCTAATCTATGAGCTTGTTATTGTGTGTTTGATCATATTGACTGTATTAACTAGCTTCAACTGAGCAACTTGGGCACAAGTTCCTAGCTTAATGAAAGTTTTGAAGGACTGCTCCTTTTTCAGTGTGGTTTTTATACGACCAAAGACATTTTGTTGAGGCGGTATTATGTTATGGGTCTGTACATAAAATGGTTTCCTATCTCATCGGTGGTGTAATGGTTAACATGCTCGCCTTGAGTGTGTTAGGGAACGACCATTTTTTTTTTCAATATTCTGATTCCCAATGTTGCTGAAAAAAATATTCTGATTTAGGTGGAGGATAAAAAAAATAATCTAATTCAGAGTTTTTGTCTTATAATCTAATGTTAAATTTTGTGTTGTCCGAAAACAAAATTCTGAACAAAACAAAAAAACATACCCCCCCCCCCCTTCAATTTAAATGGTCGGTCCCTTAGATCCATGGGATAGATCCCCAGTCTGGTCAATCCAAAGACTATAAAATTGGTATTTGTTGCATCACTGCTATTAAAACATGCAACATTATGGAATAAGAACAAAGAATGGCCGGCTAGGAATCGGAATATTCATTAATGTTCCCGAGTGGAGTGACATGTCTTCCCACTCACTTGTTTTCTTTATTAGACACCAACAATTTTATTAGTGAAGGGGAGAGGGGATTGGGATTTTTTATATCTGTCAGTAGAGAATCAAATTTTTGTTCACACATCAGGTAGATCAAAAATAGTTTGTATACATACATTAGGTAAAAGATACATGCATACGAGACGTAAACAAAATATTTGTGTGCTTAGGGTTACCGGTAACCTTGTGAAAAAGGTTAGGTAAGGGTGACCAGGATTTTTTTGTATTGGGCATGCAGATGTTCCAAGACTGTGCTTGTTGAGAAAAACTAATAAAATAGCTAGGATAGGCACTAAATTTTAAGTAGGGTCGAGTTAACCTAAACAAGCAATATTTGTGTAGGGCTGAGGTGTATTCAGGTCTGCTCTAAATTTGGACATAGTGGAAAATAAACGATTGTTATTATAACCCCTCCCCCCTCAGTAGTAAAATGGTTAGTGCTTTATTTCTTATTAAATAACACTATGGTTAGAGGAGCCAGTAATATAAACTTTTTATTCAATCAACACTGGAAGAAATCTAACATAAGAATCCCGACACCCCGAAGCCGATGTCCTTGAAATGTTATGTGCCGAGCAAACCACGTCGTATTTCCCTGGCGTCCACGGACCTCTCGTCGCATGGTCAATCTTGCTAGCCGAGGAGTTCCGAAAGTAATAACTGATAGAACACATACGCCACCTATTAGCGAGAAATCGTAGGTGGACCCCATTACAATGATCACAATAGATAGAACAAAATACAGTGATTAAAATAAATGTTATTAAAATATATTTTTAATAAATGATAATAACAAAATTCGCATAACAGTGGAGCATAATTTTGAAATGTAAAAGAAAATAAAAACACATGTCAATTTTTTTTATGAGACAATCAATCCCTCTCAAACCATTCCTGGAACTAAAGAAAAGATAACTTAAACACATGAGTGAAAATAAGGTTTTATTAAAATAAAAGAAAATATATCTTCAAAACATTACAAAGGAAAAGAAATGATAGATAACACAAGAAATAAAAACAATACACACAATAATTGTCATAATTTATTCATATTTCATGCAAATAATGTGGGTCAATACAGTATACAGATCCTGGATCGTTTATGTTAACATATATTTCGTATCGTTTGCGTTTTTCGTTCTTTTCGTTTGCGTGCATCGTTCATTCGTTTTTCGTTTTTCTGTTCCTTTGCGTCTCGTTCGTGTAATTGATTCGTTCGTTTCGTGCATCGTTCGTTTCGTATATCATTCGTTTTGTTCGTCAGTTTAATTAGACAAACGCCCGAAACGAAATACGGAAGAACGATACACGAAACCAACGAACGAACGATACACGATACATGAAGCGAACGCACGTTTTACCAGATCACGTGACAATTATAAATAAACACTGTTTATAAACAAAAATGGCGACGGGTAATGTTGACAGGTTATCGATATCAACACGGCATTTAATTATAGAGTATTCAAAGAAAGGTTTATCTGCAGAGACTCCTACATCGTAAACATAATGTAGCAACAACTAGACAGTCAATCTTCAAGTTTGTGAAACGGTATAGCAGTACAGGCGTTCTGGTCCCAGCAACACGGCGAGACAAGTACAGATTTCCGAGGAAGCTAACGGACATTCATAGAAGGTGCATTGACATGTGGCTTCGTCACAACAGTGAATTAACTTCACAAACCTTAGTAGACAAACTGTTCCGTGTTTTTGACGTTAGAGTGACAACTTCGTACATGTCCAATGTACGCAAAGCCTTGGGTTGGTGCACAAGGACATTACAGTATTGTCAACTGATCAGCCACAAAAACAAACTTTGTAGAGTACAGTGGTCATTGGATGCACTTAGATCCAAAGAAACATTTGATAACGTCATATTTACTGATGAGACTTCTGTTGAGATGGTTGCTGATGGGAAGCTTTTTTTCTACAAGAGAACTTCAGATTTGGATTTTCTGCCAGCTAAAAAAATTAAGCCGAAACATGCATACAAGGTATGTTTTAACTAATAAGTGTTTCAGAGAGGGGGCGAATTCAGAGGGGTGCCTGGGGGAACCACACCCCCCACTTTTTCGATCCATAAATTGGAAAAAAAAGTTTTTTGTTTACAATATTAAAAATTACCCCCTAATTTTGTTTTCAAAATCCATTCCGGGCCCCCCTTTGGGAATTTCTGGATCCGTCTTTGCCTCACCCTTTTCTTAGCCAAACATCTGAAACAAATGTGGGGTTTTCAAGCTGTGCGATCATATGCATGTACGTGTAGCATCTGGCCGACGGATATTTAGTGGCCCACTCGCCAATTGCAATGCCGCGCCAACGACTGGGAGATTCTAGTTTTATCCGATTTATAAATTTGTTGTTGTATGTACTTCTGGGCCAAAACATAAATAAATAAGTAAAGGAACGACTGACCCAGCCATCGCATATACAGGTACCGACGGTCCCCAATATGCCCATAATATGGTGTTACCACGAGCTTCTCTCAGTGTTAAGAATATTGTCATTAAGAGGGTCCCTCGGGGACAAAACATATTGTTGCTATTGTATAATCTGAGAATGTGAGGAAGCTATACACATGTACATAAAATTTTGTTTAAATTCAACAAACTTGATTTGTTTATTTTTACAGGAATTTGGTCCCGAGGGCCCCATTTAGGGCTCGACCAATAATGTCGGGGACAGAAAATGTGTTGTGATTGTATAATCTAACAATGTGAGGAAGCTACATGTATAAATCAAATTTGGTTGAAATCCTTTTGAAGCCACATACCTCTCGGACAGCTTGACCGGGAAAATAACTGATACAACTATGTCTGGTTGTCAATTCAGAATCCGAATAATTATATAAATATAAATTTTGTATATTTATATAATTATATAAATATAAAGTCATATTTGGAAGTCAAATATATGAGATTTAAAATTTAATGATAAATATAATTATTAAACACATTGATAGCATAAAATATTTAATATAATTTGTATTATCCTATTATTTACCGACTAATTTATTATTTATATATATCAACTGCGTATAAAATGTAAGATTAGTTCATCACATCAATTTACACAAAAGTCATTTAAATAATAACACGATACTATATTGTACTTCTCTAGAACCAGGATCGTTTGTCATTGGATAATATATGGTTACGCTCCAATGATTCGTTCGTTCGTGTATCGTGCGTTCGTCACGTGTGTCGTTCGTTTCGTGTATCGTGCGTTCATTCGTTTGCGTTTTCCGCATAGTTCGTTCGTTCGTGTATCGTGCGTTTGCTTCGTGTATGGTGCGTTCGTTTCGTGTATCGTGCGTTTTTCGTATCGTTCGTGTGAAGCATTCGTTTGTTTTTCGTTCGTTTCGTTTGCGTTTATATTGAGCACAATATACATTCTTTCTTTTACCCATATGCTAAAGTCATATGACCAAGTGTTTTCAAATCAAATATCAAATAAGTTTTATTTAAAGTCGAAATATCTATAACATATAACATAAGCTCTAGTGAGCATTTGAATCGACTATAGTTTTGAAAGGCTACACGTTGCTATTTTGTTTCACTCATTGTCAGACTTTTTACATATTACAGGTTAGATAAATAAGAAATCGCATGTTTTGTGAGACATTTTTCTCAATTGATTAAACCCACTAATCCAAATTAAGCCATATAACCTTTAACCCAAGTTTGTAACCATAGCAGCCGACCGTGTCTTCCATGACCCTGGTGACCCAAGGCTCTGAAAACGGCACATATATGTATTTTTTTAAATGGGCATTAGTAAAAATGGCGGAAATTGGCATCTTGAGGGTTTCTTATGTTATTTTACCTGTTTGAATATCATTTTTGTAAAGATACTTGATAATTTCCAACTAGATCATCACTATTATTGTTTGACAGTCACAGGTCACGTGCTCACTACGACGTCATCTAATGAATATGCAAAATATACGACACTTGACTTTACAATATTCTTGACTTTACAATACACGAGGATATATGAAGTCATCATTTGCTATATATCATTCCTGATATACTGTACTGTACTTCGCACATGCGCATTGTCGGAAAAATCATCGATATCATTTCTGACTCGTTTTATATGTTTTTTACATGAATGTAGTAAAAACAATATGTTAGTATTATTGCAAACAACAGGATATCCAAGGATTATCTCGTTACAATAGATCGAATAAGTGAATGACTGTTGTTTAACGTAGATTGAATAATTGTTGAGCGTTTGAATTGGCCGTGACAGTTATCAAGGTAAGAAATAAACGTTTCGTTTTTAATAAATGAAACTGATCATGGCTGTTTTAGATGACAGCTGATACATTTTTGATAATTTCATTGAAATGTTATGACAAAGCATGACTTTTATCTTTGTACACATTCAGTGTTTGGCGAATACTATTTTATGCGTGAAATAGTTTTTATCGAAATCCCTGACAACACTATTAACTTCACAAAAATGTACCTGATGTTCTTTTTTAAAACATCAAAAACATGACATTGTGTATATTCCAATTTTGATTTTAACAAGGAAATGTAATGCTAAAAAGCATAAGGTAAATCATTAACAACATGGCAATGTCACCGGAGTTTCTTAGTCGTTAGACTGTTACATGTAGTATGTTTCCCGCAAAAATGAATATGCAAAGGAAAAAGACGAACATTGCTAATGCTTGTATGCGCCATGGTTCTGTATAATACATGAAATGACCTAGACATGCTGTCCATGATTTATGTTAATTGTATTGCGAGACTATACTTTAAAAGTTCATGTACTCGTCAGTTCTGAACATACTTTGTCAAGAGTCATATATATATATTGATTATATATATTAGTTGTATAATCACCGTAGCAAGGTTGTTAGACAGAAGATATAAAAAAGTCCAGCATGGGTTCTATTTCCATTAATCTAACAATATTCAAATCACGTATACAATGATAAAGATTAAGTGCAAATACACAAGAACAAAAGAATATACTGCGGATTCTTAAAAATGATGAACTGTCAAAGCAATAATATGAGGTCAGAGAAATGCATTAAAAGGGGGAAATAATTCAAAAACTGTTCAACACCTATTACAAGAAGTTTTATACACGTAGGACATTTTGAAGATAACTAAGGAGTAACTTTGATTCCATCAATCGAAAAAGAAAAGGCATTGCTATGACCAAAAGGAAAATAACATACAATGACATTACACAGAAAACAAAGGAGAGAGCAAGAGGTAACTACCTAAAACTGACAGTGAACTCGGGTGCTTCGTGAGGGTGAGCAGTTCCTGTTCCATATATGGCACCCATCGTGTTACTCTTGCTACCAACCCGGTGATTGTCATGAAAAACAAACATTGCATATTCGTGGTCCTTTGTAACACAGCTATTCCCTAACGGTTAACCAAGTCATGGTGGTGACCGTATAACTTTCCAAGAGATGACTTCATCTTAGCCACTAGAAACATTTGATTCAGTAGCTGCTTCATCGCCAGTAGTAACCTTCTATGAAGTAAGTCATAATAGGAACCACGGGCTCAGGAATATTGAAGCAACTGAGAGATATGTATTCCACATAGAGGTGTTGTTGTAATGTTGTAGAGCATATACAAATATATAAATAGAACGTTTACAATGGAAAATTTGAAATTATCTCTTTTGTCGTAAATTACCGTTCTTAACGGGCCCTAACTGCCAATGTCAAGGTGCAGGTCATGGTATGAAGTAGACTTCGCTGTATCTGTGGAATGCTTTATCTCAAGCTCAATGACATAGATGTATTTGACAAAATCATCAACCTTAATTAGTAATATGACATGATCTATATAGCGGAAATTGAAATTAAAAGACCGGATTAGATTCTTTTCATTTTCCTTGAAAAGCTCCTGTATAAAGTCTGCCTAGAATGAACATAGGACTGGGTGGACAGGATAAAGAATATCACTGGAAAGAAATGATATTGACGGAGGGTGATATTTAGTATGGTGTTTCTACGTTACAATAAACAGTTAGGTCTACAACAAGTATCACTGATTACGTTGGAATGGTAGGTATATATTCCCTATCACCCTAAGGATGATCTGAAATATGTATGTCAGAAAGGTCTGAAGATACGTAAGAGGTGTTCAGAAGTCGTAAATGACAGAAGGACTAACAATGAAACGACCAAAGGATAAACCGTCCAAAGGACAAACGATGATCTACAAAACACAGCACAGGAAGCTAATGATTTATAAAGGGTTCCAAATTCATACACCATTATTTACTTGTTTCATAGCTAAAAACTTTGATAACATAAACACCAACAATTTTCAATTCTATTGACTGTGAAAGTACCTTTGTTCGCTATCACTAGTATTCCTGCTTTCTACACAATGCAGTGATCTTTGGGTTTTTCAATTCGTGGCTGCGGGCACAATAGGCACCAGTCAATGGGAAAATTGTATTTCGTTGGATTATATATTCTACGTTTTACGTGAACCACAAAATCCACGAAATCCACGAAAATAAGAACCTCACGATTAATAATGAATTCACAGAATAGAATATCCGTTATGTTATCATTATGCATAAATTGGTACTTATATAGGACTTTTAGTTAGCTGTACTTGTTAATGTAGACGAGGAATCATCATCAATATTTAAATGTCTATAACATATAGACCTACACTTTATCTGTATACACCAACCCAACCGCAGTTGTTTTTATTTATAAAGGAAAAGTATTTCGACCACGCTGAAGGCACGAATTCCAAGTCTGAAGTGATACAAACCAACCTCACTGCAAACATAGAGATAAAAGAACAGAAACTTGAACAACATACAAATAAGATTAATGACAAAATGAAACACCTACACAAGAATGTCGAGACGAATCGAACGTCGTTTTTACGCAGAAATCGTCACAACTAAAGACGTGAAAACATATAATTTGACAACATGAAGAACACAAACCCCACTTAGAGTAGAACAAAAACGGGGGCGAACTCAAGTGTTCCGGAACGACAAACGGAAAATATTTGTGGTCATTTGTGACACAGATGTAGCAGCAAACCAAGAAGTGCTGGCAATCGCAACGCTGTCGAAGAAGAGTTTGAAGATACCAAAGGGGCAATCAGAATCCGTATATCGAAGGCGAAAAGACAACACAATGGTCAAAAGAAAATGTACAAAAGGACAAACGACGATCTACAAAACATACACATACAACTAAAGATCGAGTAACACGAGCCCCACTCTAAACCGAGGGTGAACTCCAGTATGGTAAGCAGTTCCTGCTCCACTGGTGGCACTCGTCGTGTTAATCTAGTCACAAACCCAGTAATAAGTCGTGAATGAGGAAATGACCGAGAAGTGCTTACGACAAGTGGAAGATATTCGCGGTAATTTGTGACACAGATATTCAATAACGGTCAATCAAATCATGGTGGCGAAGGTGGCGAAGTGATGATTTCCACTTAGCAACAGGGAACCATGGGCTCAGTGGTTTTCCTGTGGGTACCAACCCGCTATCAAAGCAATCATGATATGAACCAAACGAAGGGGCAATCAGCAATGGACAGGAATACTGCTTCTCTTACAACAAAGTATTTTATGGAATAAATGATTTAACTTGTGATTCAAAGCTATTAGATGTGGTCGCAAGACAATATGTCATCTCAATACTAGAATAACACTTGTTGTAGCATTTTTCCTTTGCTGTTTTTATGCAGTAATCAACTTAAAAATAGTGAACTTTTACAAACCATGGTCTAACATGACGATTTTGATGTTATTCCATGATTTGACGTCATAGGATCTGTCATTACATGCTTTTGACGTCATAGATCTGTCAATCATGTATTTTCTGTTACAAACCATATATACCATGGATCTTACTCGGATTCGATGGTTTAAATAAGTTAATTCGTAAGATCCATGGTATATATAATATATGTCCCATATCAGAATATGGTGGTACAATAAACATCATATACCTCAATACAAATACAGTACTATTGAGATAAAAGAAGCGGTCCGTATTGGACATAACGGGGTTCTTTTTCAACCTGACTACTCAGGTAAAGGCCGCGGTGCACAAAAAGAAATGTGTTATTTCCAATACGGGCTGCTTGTTTTGTTTCAATAGTAATATATCCAACTTGTACAATAATAGTATCGTTGCAAAACAAATGGTATGCCATTTATTCCCACGACTTTTAAATGGGTTTACCGATTGATATATCGTCAATCGCGCGTGCCTGTCATTCAATATCAAGTATTAAAATAGTGATCTGACATACAACATTGTGTAGGGAGTGTTATCAGTAAAGATGTGTGTACATTCATCATTAAATCAGAAATACTGATCTGACATAGAACATGGTGTAAGTAGTGTTATTAGTAACACATGTGTGTACATTCATCATTACAATCTGACAGAGTGGTCTTAGCTACATACACCATAGTGTATGTAGTGTTATCAGTAGCACATGAGTGTACATTCCTCATTAAATCTGAAATAGTGTTCTGAAATAAAACATTGGGTAAGTAGTGCTATCAGTAATGCATGTGTGTACATTCCTCATTAAATCTGACGTAGTGTTCTGACATACATCATGGTGTAAGTGGTGTTATCAGTAAAACATGTGTGTATATTCACTGTTGAATCAGACATAGTGATCTGACATACAACATGGTGATAGTAGTGTAATCACTAACATATGTGTGTACATTCATCATTAAATCTGACGTAGTGATCTGAGATACAGCATGGAGTAAGTAATGTTATCAGTAAAACATGTGTTTACATTCATCATTGAATCAGACATAGTGATCTGACATACAACAAGGTGATAGTAGTGTAATCACTAACATATATGTGTACATTCATTATTAAATCTGACGTAGTGATCTGAGACACAGCATGGATTAGTAGTGTCATCAGTATTACACGTTTGTACATTCAACATTAAGTCAGGCATAGTCATCTGACATACAACATGCTCTAAGTAGTGGTATCACTTAAACATGTGTGCACATTCATAGTTAAATCTGACATAGTGATCTGACATACAACATGGTGTAAGTAGTGTGACCACTAACATATGTGTGTACATTATCATTGAATCTCTCTTAGTGATCTGACATTCAGCATGGTGTAGGTAGTGCTATCAGTAAAATATGTGTCTACATTCATCATTGAATCAGACATTAGTTTCTGACATACATCATTGTGTAAGTAGTGGTATCAGTAACACATGTGTGTTCATTCATCAATAAATATGACATAGTGATCTTACATATATCCTGGTGTAAGCAGTGGTCACAGCAATACATGTGTGTACATTCATCCTTAAGTCCGGCAGAGTCATCTGCCATACAGCATGGTGTAGTAGTGTTTTCACTTAAACATGTGTGCACATTCATAGTTAATTCTGGCATAGTGATCTGACATACAACGTTGTGTAAGGAGTGTTAACAGTAACACACGTGTGTACATTCATCATTCAATCTGACATAGTGATTGTACATACAACATGGTGTAAGTAGTGTTATCAGAAAACAAATGTGTGTACATTCATCATTAAATCTGACATAGTGATCTTACATACACCCTGGTGTAAGTAGTGCTATCAGTAACACATGTGTGTACATTCCTGATTAATTCTGACGTAGTGTTCTGATATACAACATGGTGTATGTAGTGTTATCCCTTAGATATCTATGCACATTCAGAGTTAAATCTGATTTAGTGATCTGACATCCAGCAAGAGGTATGTAGTGTTATATCAGTAACACTTGTGTGTATATTCATCATTAAATCTGACATAGTGATCTGACATACAACATTGCATAGTGAGTGTTATCAGTTAAGATGTGTGTACATTCATCATTAAATCAGATATACTGAACTGACATAGAACATTGTGTAAGTAGTGTTATCAGTAACACATGTGTGTACATTCATCATTAAATCTGACAGAGTGGCCTTACATACACCATAGAATATATAGTGCTATCAGTAGTACATGAGTGTACATTCCTCATTATATCTGAAATAGTGTTCTGACATTCAACATTGCGTAAGTAGTGCTATCAGTAATGCATGTGTGTACATTCCTCATTAAATCTGACGTAGTGTTCTGGCATACAACATGGTGTAAGGGGTGTTATCAGTCAAACATGTGTGTACATTCATCGTTGAATCAGACATAGTGATCTGAGATACAGCATGGAGTAAGTAATGTTATCAGTAAAGCATGTTTTTACATTCATCATTGAATCAGACATAGTGATCTGACATACAGCATAGATTAGTAGTGTCATCAGTAATACATGTTTGTACATTCATCATTAAGTCAGGCATAGTCATCCGACATACAACATGCTCTAAGTAGTGTGTTCACTATAACATGTGTGCACATTCATAGTTAAATCTGATATAGTGATCTGACATCCAACAACACATGTGTGTACATTCGTCATTAAATCTGACAGTGATCGTTCATACACCATTGTGTAAGTATTGTTAACAGTAGCACGTGTGTGTACATTTATCATTAAATCTGATATAGTGATCTGACATACATCATTGTGAAAGGAGTGTTATCAGTAAATATGTGCTTACAGTCATCATTAAATCAAACATAGTGATCTGACACACAACATGGTGTAAGTAGTGTTATCAGTAACACATGTGTGTACATTCATCATTAAATCTGACATAGTGATCTGACATACATCATGGTGTAAGTATTGTTATCAGTAACACATGTGTGTACATTCATCATCATATCTGACATAGTGATATCACATACACAATGGTGTAAGTAGTTGTCGCAGTAGCACATGTATGTACGCTCCTTATTAAGTCTGACATAGTCATCTGACATACAACATGGTGTAAGTTGTGTTTTGTTTCAATAGTAATATATCCAACTTGAACAATAATAGTATCGTTGCAAAACAAATGGTATGCCATTTATTCCCACGACTTTTAAATGGGTTTACTGATTGATATATCGTCAATCGCGCGTGCCTGTCATTCAATATCAAGTATTAAAATGGTGATCTGACATACAACATTGTGTAGGGAGGGTTATCAGTAAAGATGTGTGTACATTCATCATTAAATCAGATATACTGATCTGACATAGAACATGGTGTAAGTAGTGTTATTAGTAACACATGTGTGTACCGTCATCATTAAAATCTGACAGAGTGGTCTTACCTACATACACCATAGTGTATGTAGTGTTATCAGTAGCACATGAGTGTACATTCCTCATTAAATCTGAAATAGTGTTCTGACATACAACATTGGGTAAGTAGTGCTATCAGTAATGCATGTGTGTACATTCCTCATTAAATCTGACGTAGTGTTCTGACATACATCATGGTGTAAGTGGTGTTATCAGTAAAACATGTGTGTACATTCATTGTTGAATCAGACATAGTGATCTGACATACAACATGGTGATAGTAGTGTAATCACTAACATATGTGTGTACATTCATCATTAAATCTGACGTAGTGATCTGAGATACAGCATGGAGTAAGTAATGTTATCAGTAAAACATGTGTTTACATTCATCATTGAATCAGACATAGTCATCTGACATACAATATGCTCTAAGTAGTGGTATCACTTAAACATGTGTGCACATTCATAGTTAAATCTGACATAGTGATCTGACATACAACATGGTGTAAGTAGTGTGACCACTAACATATATGTGTACATTCATCATTAAATCTGACGTAGCGATCCGAGACACAGCATGGATTAGTAGTGTCATCAGTATTACACGTTTGTACATTCATCGATTACGTCAGGCATAGTCATCTGACATACAACATGATCTAAGTAGTGGTATCACTTAAACATGTGTGCACATTCATAGTTAAATCTGACATAGTGATCTGACATACAACATGGTGTAAGTAGTGTGACCACTAACATATGTGTGTACATTATCATTGAATCTCTCTTAGTGATCTGACATTCAGCATAGTGTAGGTAGTGCTATCAGTAAACTATGTGTCTACATTCATCATTGAATCAGACATTGGTTTCTGACATACATCATTGTGTAAGTAGTGGTATCAGTAACACGTGTGTTCATTCATCAATAAATATGACATAGTGATCTTACATATATCCTGGTGTAAGCAGTGGTCACAGCAATACATGTATGTACATTCATCATTAAGTCAGGCAGAGTCATCTGCCATACAGCATGGTGTAGTAGTGTTTTCACTTAGACATGTGTGCACATTCATAGTTAAATCTGACATAGTGATCTGACATACAACGTTGTGTAAGGAGTGTTAACAGTAACACACGTGTGTACATTCATCATTCAATCTGACATAGTGATTGTACATACAACATGGTGTAAGTATTGTTATCAGAAACAAATGTGTGTACATTCATCATTAAATCTGACATAGTGATCTTACATACACCCTGGTGTAAGTAGTGCTATCAGTAACCCATGTGTGTACATTCATCGTTGAATCAGACATAGTGATGAGACATACAACATGGTGATAGTAGTGTTATCACTAACATGTGTGTGTACATTCATCATTATATCTGACATAGTGATCTGAGATACAGCATGGAGTAAGTAATGTTATCAGTAAAGCATGTTTTTACATTCATCATTGAATCAGACATAGTGATCTGACATACAGCATAAATTAGTAGTGTCATCAGTAATACATGTTTGTACATTCATCATTAAGTCAGGCATAGTCATCCGACATACAACATGCTCTAAGTAGTGTTTTCACTATAACATGTGTGCACAATCATAGTTGAATTTGACATAGTGATCTGACATCCAACAACACATGTGTGTACAGTTGTCAGTAAATCTGACAGTGATCGTTCATACACCATTGTGTAAGTAGTGTTAACAGTAGCACGTGTGTGTACATTCATCATTAAATCTGATATAGTGATCTGACACACAACATGGTGTAAGTAGTGTTATCAGTAACACATGTGTGTACATTCATCATTAAATCTGACATAGTGATCTGACATACATCATGGTGTAAGTATTGTTATCAGTAACACATGTGTGTACATTCATCATTAATTCTGACATAGTGATCTTACATACAACATGGTATAAGTAGTGTTATCAGTAACACATGTGTGTACATTCATCATTATATCTGACATAGTGATCTCACATACACAATGGTGTAAGTAGTGGTCGCAGTAACACATGTATGTACGCTCCTTATTAAGTCTGACATAGTGATCTGACATACAACATGGTGTAAGTTGTGTTAACAGTAACACATGTGTGTATATTCATCATTGAATCTAACATAGTGTGACATAAACAATGATGTAAGTACTGTTATCATTAACACATGTGTGTACATTCATCATTAAATCTGACATAGAGATCTGACATACACCATAGTGTAAGTATTGTTTTCAGTAACACATGTGTGTACATTCATCATTACATCTGAGGTAGTTCTCAAAGTGGGAGGGTTTCTGTCACAATACAAAACAAATACTAAGAGTACAGACAAACAAAAGAAGTTTCATTTCTTCAAGAGAAGCAGGTCAACAGCCTATTAGCATATATGCATCTGAATTTGAGTTGAACTGATTTCTGTCATATATGTATAACTTTTGTTTAGTTTATCATAAAGGAAATCATTTTTTTCCCTCATTATTGCATACATAAACGCTAGAGATAACCGAAGAGGCAATAAAAAATTGATAATCCAGAGAAAATGGGAACATAGGATACACTAAGCGAAGAAAAGCAAAACACAATATGCATTGGACACTACTATATGCAAGGAAACACATATAACGTAATTAAGACATGATTCCTCATACACACAACTGGTGGTAGCGACGAACCGAACATCGTTTTTTATGCAGAAATCGTAACGGGCAACACAACGCGGAACTCAGAATGTAACGAGACATAACAGCACATTAAAAATCCAAAAAGATAAGTAAGTAATTGCATGTGCATTGAAATGTTTGATACAAAAAAATATAATTTAATTGATATCTGTCTTTTACCGAAAATGTAAAGAATTATTTAAGCTAAAACGCCACATATCGATTGGAGTTTTCGTTGTGTATATTGACAACGGAACTCCAATGCTATAACCGTCCATCCAAATCAGGACATCCGTACAATTTCTAGGTTTAATGTAGCTCTATTTATGACTAAAACTGTCTACACCAAAACAGTTTTGCCTGAAATCCCAGAGGATATTTATTTTTTCCTATGCTACCAATCCATTTGTTTCAGAAAATGAGACACTTCCGATATTTCAAAGAAATCAAATACATATATGTAGGCATGTATGTCGAGACAGTAAAAAAATTACGACCATCCGATTACAGATAACAACTTGTGTGTTACTTCATCATAAACAATAATTACACTTCTTCATTGTGGGATGATAATTACTGGTACAGTAAAGAATGAGTTCACAGTTGATCAATAATGTATTATAAAAGACTATGGTTAATCTCCCTCAGGCATATATAACTCATGATGTCTAGGATCTTTGATTTTCTTCCACTTGTGAAATTTGAGTTATCGAGGGTATCATCCATCCAGCAGTCAGTGTTTTGGATTGGCATGTATTATGTGATATTTAAATTAATGGTATTTATAATTCATAGCTAATGCAATTATTATGACTTTGCGATAACGAATATATTGTATAATAATGTCAATGTCATAATGATACTTAGTACAAGCTATAATATACTGGATGCTGTATGTCAGCAATGTATATGTTATATATTGTGTAAGTCATGATATGTAAGATGATCTACACAGGTACCATAGTACATAAAATGTAAACATATTAGATACACAAGTACTTACCTTACAGGTGATTATAATATTTAATTAAATTAAAAAAACTATAATGAACATAACACTTACCAATAGCTGAAAAAGAAATACAAGTAAATCATTAGATATGGTTTAAAACTGTCATAAATAAACATACACTACAATAATAATGAAATTTCAATGTATTGATGGTCTATACAATGGAAACATTATACAGTGCAGGTGAAATAAAAACAATTGATAATAAATGTGCTGGTGAAATGTTAAACGAGTTGTGTACAAATACATGTAATCAAACAGAAGTAGAAAATCGGTGTATTACATGTATAACACACGGAATCTCAAACCATATGAAGTGTGTTGTTGTATAAGTATCATATGGTCATCATCTGTGCAGGTAAAGTATGTAAATTAACACAAACAAATCAACTGAACAATATTACACATCATTATAATATGAAACAGTTGTAAACCATTAATATACATATTTTATATTTCTGTCAATACATGTATTGCAGTCAATCTAACATTTGAACATTTATCATAAAAAACTATTGCAACATCATTTATTTTTCTGCAAGCATTTAAGGAAATGGAGAAAAAGAATGTTTCTAACAATGGGAAGACGTCATTTTTTTAATCGAAAAATACGATTTTTGAGGAATGTTTACAGTTATACATATACTACCATAAAGTAGCGATGCAAAGGGAGATAATAAAAGTTGATTACACAAATGTTTTCAAACAACAAGCACAATATATTTGATTAAAAAAGGTAGTCATGACACGCAATTAAACAAAATGAGATAAATGGAAGCATACAGGCATATACACAAGAACAATCGGAATATCGGATTCGTTTTCAAAACGTTTGGCTTAATATGTGGTCTCTATAAAAGTGAAATAATGCCAAGCAGTCGGTATTATTTTTTGTGTGGTGTTTTGTCATACATTGGTTATTGTACAAAAACTAGATAAGTTATTACAGACATATATGAAACAAGCAAAAGACAAAAGCAAAATACACATACATTATGTACATAAGACATTTACGTCCGACTTTAATTATGTAACGCCATAAATTGACACAGCTTAAATTCACGGCATTAACAGAAAAGAAGATGCACGTGAATCAAAATAATAAAACATGGAGAACAGCAATAAAAAAGCTGTTTCTTTACTTGATCGTGTGTCGAAGTGTAATAAACGCTAGAGATATACCGATGGGGCAATCAACAATGAGCAATCCAGAGAAACTGGCAGATAGGGTACACACGCCGATGAAAAAACAAAACACAAACACAACGCAATATGTGTTTGACAACGCTACCCGCAAGTAAACACAAATAACGTAAATAAGACATGACCTCTCATATTAGCAACTAGAGGTAAAGATGATATAAACATGCATTGCGGGAATTGTAACGGACATCACTATACGGAACTCCGACAAATAAATTGACATTACAAAAACAAATAATGAAAAAAGATTAGCAACCCGGACACCACCAAAACAACCGAGGGTGAAATGTTAAGTTAAACTCTATTTTTTATGTTATGCATTTATTGCTGATACGCTTTAATAAATTGTTGAAAAATATGATAAAGAAATGACTCATTGGGACATATTTTGCTAAATGTATTAAGAAAATTCCTAATTGTTAATTTGTATGGAACAAATTATGTGTACGACATCCAATATTGTGGTATGTTTCCAATAAATATATATATATATATATAATTCAGTGGGCGCGAAACGTTTTTGGAATATACTTCATAAAGTACGCCCAAATAAAAAAGTCAAATAATATAAAAGGTTTTGGGAGGAAAAAAAAACAGAGAGAACAGACAGGATAGCCAATTCAAATCAAATGGTTAATTTCAAGTGTCAAATGGCATTATCAGAAATAACTGATGTTGATGCCTTAGACATAGATTAGGAATTAAAACATGCAGACAAATATCCCATCTTTGCTTCTTCACCTATGTAAGAACCATATTTACGTATATTTTATCTCCGTGGTATTTAATAATAATATAATTCCATATATAATGTTGATAAAAAAAACATTTTAGATTTTTCATACCTCCCAACACGTGGGTCAAACAAGAAAGTAAATAGGAAGCAAACAAACAAGCCTAAAATTAGAAACACTCATGAAATAACTCTCATATTCCCATTGATCAATCATAATTGTATTGTACTAAAACGACTAACACTATTTCTATAACATGCTACTAATATTAACGAGGCAAGGATAAGGTATTGGTATTTTATGTTTCTTTCACTAACAAATGAAAAGATTTCAAATACAGATTTTAATTGGAAGAAGAAAAAAAAACATATTTATATTAAATGACAGTGATTCCGAGGAAACCGAGCGTCTGTGTGGAGTAATACAGCAAACTTTCTAAGATTAGATTAGCTGATTTGCTATTGGTCTTCCCAATCTTCTAGTAATGCTAGATCTCCGTGAGACAGGTTGCTGAAAACCTAGTTGTGATGGACCGAATTAGCAGACTATCACCTGTAGACAATCTTGTCTCGGATGAAGTTGCTGTTTTTGGTGTGTCTTTGATAAAGGTCTGAAACGGTATATTGCAATAGAAATACACCAGAGACGCGGGACTAACAAACAGTACTTCGATTGTAACAGCCGTTTTGCTTTCCACGATGAAGGAGAAAATGATGCGTTAACATTCAGACCTTTAAGTAGCATATCAGTTTAATTCCTGTTTGATGAACTTTACTGTTGTGAAGGCTAACATCAAAGAGAACAACAAGATGTCCTCGTAGAAGGGTCAGAACATGAAGACACATGTTTATATGCTGGAGTTATGGAATAGGGGAGTGAGTGAGTGGTTATTATTTAACGTAAAAATGAGCAATTCTTCAGCAATATCATGGCGAGATAGGTTGCAGTTCGTTGAGCTTATGATGATGGCCGTTTATACTAAGCGATCACGGTTTGCTTAATTGTATTGTGCTTGTTCATTCAAGCAAGAGTATGTGGGAAGATAAGTCACCAGAACACATGATCATAATTCCGCGACGCCAGTTTCATCTTTCTCCTTAAAGGTGTGTACTTAGCCTAGAAGCAGCAAATACCACTCTCTAGCCATTGGTTTGACCCTACCCCGTCTCGAACTCACGATGTACATCACTCGGTACGAGCTCGCTAATCATTGCACCAATGATGTGGTTAGGGATATAATAGATATGAAGCAAACAACCTCAAATGCATATAACACTAGCTTGTCGATAAGAAAAAATAAAGTTCAAATTATAAAACCACATTGATAAATAAGTCAAAATGTATTCTGAAAAATAGTTGACAGGGTTTTGAAGTTGCCATGACAGCTATTAAGCAAAGAAATAAACGTACCTTTCAACAAATAGAGACGTTCAGAGATGCTTTAATTGGCAGTATATCTATTTTTGATAATTACGATATTTTTTATGATAAAGTATGGTATTGTTGTATTCCGAAAAGACGCTTGCGGCGCGCAATTACCAACCATTTTTTTTTACTTTCTGCATACATATTCATGTTCAATAAAACTATTTTGTTACTTCATCTCTTTTTACCTTTACTTAGCCTGTTCCTGTCCATATTAATGCAATAGTTTGTAAATAGCAACTTACATGTGTCGACCCTATATACTATTATTATCCCCAAGGCAAGCGAGTTCGAAAATTAAAAAATCGTACAGCTGCAAGCTTCGGGTAAGTTTAACGCACATTATTTCCATTATGTCAATTGTACTAGGACGTACATCAATACCTCAACATGTACCTGTTCGTCTGTGTTCTTGTTTTATGAATACGATAGCTCAGTTCTCCAAAATGTTAAGATTTTACAATTGTTTCTGGGTTGTCCATTATAGATTGTCCCTTCTGTTATACGATTTTACAATTGTTTCTTTGTTGTCCATTATAGATTTTCCCTTCTGTTTTCTCTAACGTTTACTTAGTGAGGTACGTTCTGATTATCTTACATGTCAGGTTAGATTCTTCTGATTTGTGATTTGTTGTCGCAGACACTAATTCGAGAATTGGTTAAATTAAGAACAGAGATAAATCAAGGTTCCTTGTATTACGTACTGGAGAATATACACTAATTGTAGATTTAAATAAAATAATAACGAGTTCGTGAGAGTCCAGTTGATTATTTCCAAAAATCTACAAGTTAGAATGCATTCTCTTACTTAATACATTTCTATATGCAAAGGCGTTTTCATTTTATATTGTTGCATGTTGGATATTAACAAAGCCAAATTAGATAACAAATAACAAATATAAAAGGAAAAACTTCCATTGGCATACTCCTATCGATTCACACTTACATGTCGTTAATTCAAGTTCTCTAAGTTATCAGCTATGTTCTGTATTATTTGTAATTATTTGTGGCCGGCTCGTTATTTGTTTGTATTGCGAGAATATACTGAAAAGTTGATGTACTCTTCAGTTATGAAGATACATTGTCAAGAGTCACATACCTGTTATTTATATAGATTAGTAGTATACTCACCGTAGACAAGCTGTCAGACAGGCGTTTTCAAAATGTCCAGCATGGGTTCTATTCCCGTACGTTCAACAATATTTAAGACATGTTGTTTGGCATACAATGATAAAAACTAAAGTGCATATACACTAGAACAAAATAACAATTAACTGTCCGAACAACAACGTGAGGTCAGAGAAATGCATTACAAAGGGTGGATAATTCAAGAACTGTTTAACAGGGATATTTTTGTGTTACTCTTGCTACCAACCCGGCGATAGTCATGAACAACAAACATAGCATATTCGCGGTCATTTGTAACACAGCTATTCCGTAGCGGTTAACCAAGTCATCGTGGTGACCGTAAACTTTCCAAGATATGCCTTCATCTTAACCAATAGTTACAATTGCTTCAATAGCTACTGCATCGCCAGTAGAAAGCCTCTATCAAGTAATCATAATAGGAAATACAGACTCGGGAATATCTGATCAACTGAGAGATATGTATTTCACATGTAGGTGTTGTTTTAATGTTGTAACATATACAAATATTTAAATAGAAAGCTTACAATGTAAATATTGCAATCGTCTTATTTGTCGTAAAATTCCATTCTTAACGGGCCCTCACTGTCAATGTCAAGGTGCAGGTCAAGGTATGAAATAGACTTCACTGTATATGTGAAATGCTTTATCTCAAGCTCAATGGCATAGATGTAATCGACAAAATCATCAACCTTATTTAGTGATAGGACATCATCTATATAGCGGAACTTGAAATTAAAGAAGCGGTTAGATTCTTTTCATTTTACTTGAGAATCTCCTGAATGAAATCTGACTAGAATGAACAAACAACAGGATAGATAGGATAACAAAAGCTCATTGGAAATAAATGATATTGACGGAGGAAGATGATTAGTACGGTGTTTCTACGTAACAGTAAACAGTCATGTCTACAACAATTATCACTGATTACGTAGGCATGATAGGTATAGGTTCCCTATCCTCCTAAAGATGATCTGTAATATGTACATAAGAAAGGTTTGAAGATACATAAGAGGTGATCAGAAGCTGTCAATGGCAAAAGGACGAAAATAAAACGGCTAAAGGATAAACGGATAAAAGGGTAAACAGTGATATACAAAACACTGCACAGACAACTACGGATGTATTACGAGTTCGAAATTCATACGCCATTATTTATTTGTTTCATAACATACACATCAACAGTTTTCAATTATATATACCGTGAAAATGACATCGGTACACTCAGTGTATTATATGTATTATAATACCTCACATTTTATAAATTAATACGATTGTGAAATATTATATATACATGTAATCAAACAGAACTATGATATTGTTGTATTACATGTATAACATAAGGAAACTCAAACCAGCATCAAAATTAAATACAATATAAATATAAGCATGTCATCATATGCACAGGTACATTACGGGTAAAATAACCTTAAAATAATCAACTGATCGATATTGAATAAAATAATATTGCATGGTTGATATATGGGTCGTCAAATAATGAAAATATTATATTGTGTAGATACTATGGAAATAATTCAAGCGATTTTTTTGCCACTGAAAAGGGCATTATACCAATAAAGTTAAAAGTGTTGACGAAATGACAAACGAGTTGTGTACAAACATGCGTAGCCAACAACTGCTGTGCATTTCATATATTACACGTGGATACTCACACCAGATGTTACTATGTTTCTCTATAATTAGAATGGCGTCATCGTTTATACAGGTAACATGGAAACTGCACTAAAAAAACAACAACAAAAACAAAACAACTAAACAAACACAAAACAAAACAAAAAGATAAAAAACAAACAAAACGATATTATGTAGCATTTATATCCCATTTAATTCGTGTCCTTATTCAGACTGTTTTATATCAGGGCAAATTGTCAACATACATTTGTAAACTTACTGGATAAATTCATAGTTTAGCATGTAAACAACAAAAATAACACAAAAAAATAGCCACGTAGACAAAACAGGTGGTAAACCATATGTTAATATCAAACATTGTAGAGACGACAACATCAACATGGCTAATCTACAAATACAACCTGCAGTTAACCCTAGTGTTAAACTTGTAGCTAAACTCATACATATACCCAGAAAATGCTTAAGTATTTTTGTCAACACGGGGAAGCGTTTTTTTTTATTATTTGCAAATCGTTTCGGTTGTATGTATACATGATCAAAGCTCAGACATTTATTCGAGAATGACTTCAATTAAGAACATATATAAATCAATATTACGTATATTACGTAATGGAGAATACACACTAAGTGTAGATTAAACAAATAATCACCGAGATCCGTAAGAATGTATTCTCTTACTTAATACATTTCCACATGCAAAAGCGTTTTTATTTTATATTTTGTACAATTTTGTTAGTTGCTAAGACATATCAGATAGCAAATAACAAAATTAAAACAAAAAAATTGTATTTGCATAGGTCCGATCGATTCACGCTTATATTTCGCTATTTCAAGTTCTCTAAGTTATTGCGAAACTATACTTTATAAGTTCATGTACTCGTCAGTTCTGAACAAACATTGTCAAGAGTCATATATACATATTAATTATATAGATTAGTAGTATAATCACCGTAGCAAGGTTGTTAGGCAGAAGTGTTCATAAAGTCCAGCATGGGTTTTATTCCCATTAATCGTAAAAAAATCTTAAAATATAATCAACTGTCAAAGTAATAATATGAGGTCAGAGAAATGCATTAAAAAAGGTGGGATAATTCAAAAACTGTTCAACACCTATTACAAGAAGGAATATAAACGGAGGACATTTTGAGGATACCAAATGGGTAAACAGTTCCTGCTCCACAAGTGGTACCCGTGGTATTAATCTAGTTACAAACCCGGTAATAAGTCGTGAATGAGGATAGGACCGGGAAGTGCTTACGACAAGTGGAACATATTCGTGGTAATTTGTGACATAAATATTCCATAACGGTCAACCAAGTCATGATGGCGAAGTGATTATTTCCACTTAGCAACAGGGAACCATGAGCTCAGTAGTTTTCTTGTTAGTACAAACCCGCTATCAAGGAAATCGTGATAAGAACCAAACGAAGGGGCAATCAAGAATGGACAGGAATATTGCTTGTCTTACAGCAAAGTAGTTTATTGAATACATCATTTAACTTGTGATCCAAAGCTTTTATATGTGGTCGTAAGACAATTTGTTTCATCTAAATAATGGAAAAGCACAGATGTTTATTTGGAATGTGATATCCCATATCAGACTATGGTGGTACAATAATCATCAGATACCCTATTAATATATTTCACCGGCTGTGAATAACTGTAAGTAAAAGATACAGTACTATTGAGACAAAAGAAGAGGTCCGTATTGGACATAGTGGGGTTCTCTTTCAACCTGAGTACTCAGGTGAAGGCCGTGGTGCAGTTAGGTCTACAACAATTATCACTGATTACGTAGGAATGGAAGGTATATATTCCCTATCACACTACAGATGATATGAAATATGTATGTCAGAAAGGTTTGAAGATACGTAAGAGGTGTTCAGAAGTCGTAAATGACAGAAGGACTAACAATGAAACGACCAAAGTATAAACCGTCCAAAGGACAAACGATGATCTACAAAACACTGCACAGAAAGCTAATGATTTATAAAGGGTTCCAAATTCATACACCATTATTTATTTGTCTCATAGCTTAAATCATTGATATCATACACACCAACAGTTTTCAATTATATATACTGTAAAAGTACCTGTGTTCGCTAGCACCAGTATTCGTGATTTCTACAAAATACAGTGATTCTCGGGGTCTTGAATTCGTGGTTTCAAGCACAATAGTCAACAGTCAATGGGAACATTGTATTTCGTTGGATTTTGATTTTTAAGTTTTACGTGAACCACGAAATCCACGAAAATAAGAACCCCACGATTAATAATGATTTCACAGAATAGGATAATCTTTATGTTATCGCTATGCATACATTGGTATTTATATAGTACCATTAATCAGTTGTACGTGTTAATGTAGAACGGAATTCAGTACACATATTTAAAAGTCTATTGCATATAGACCTACAATTTATTTGTATACACCAACGCAACCGATAGTTGTTTTTGTTTTTGTTTATAAATGAAAAGTATTTCGACCACGCCGAAAACACGATTTCCAAGTCTGAAGTGACACAAACCAACATCAATGCAAACATGGAGATAAAAGAACAGAAACTTTGACAACATGAAATCGTGTTCGACACCACCATACGTAACACACTATAAATAAGATTAATAGCAAAATGAACCCACTACAAAGGAATAGGGAGTCGATACGAATCAAACGTCGTTTGTACGCAGAAATCGTAGCTGACATCATAACATTACAACTGAAGACGTGGAAACATATAATTTGACAACATGAACATCACGAACCTCACAATATAATACAGAAATATATAAGAATAATCTTTTTAATTTATCTTAATACTGTTAAATATTATATTTCATTGATTGTATGAAAATAAACATCAATTACACGCCAAAATTATGTAGAACGCATAGTTGAATTTTTGTGAATGTTGGTGAATCCAAGCCTAAATTTTACAGAAAGCCTTTTGATATAGGCCTACTCGATTACATTTAAGAACGAATTGCCCGTGCAACGTTTCACTTAAAAGGCTAAGACAATCGGTGGTATCCCTCACTTGCAAGTTGATTACCAAGGAGGAAACTTGATAACCCAGGATATTGCTGCTCTGATTAAAGACGCCTCGATGTAAAGGTGTTATAACAGGTAGGATCGGACCCCAATCCAATGGCATTTGCTAAGAAGTAGAGTGGATGAACACGAGGAACCAGTAAATAGACCAGTTGATAGGCGTATATGACGAGGAGTTGATGAATATGCAGCATTGCAGCAAATAGAACCACATGCGCAGCCACCACCTAAGCAGATGAAATCGTCGGGCGTTCAATCAGTTATAAATGGTGAGGATCGTAACGTAAACAATATATATAATACAGATCCTATGTTGATTACATGTGACAATAGAACTGATATATCTATATCAAAGTCCACTAAAGACAAAATTTGGAATTTAGAATATACTGATTTGTCATTACTTCTAAAACACAATTTCAATTGCCAAAGTGTAAAACATAATTTCCTATTACTTGCAGAAGGTAAATTACTAATGTATCTCACAAATAAGTCTCTCAAAATTAAACAGATTAATTCAATAGAAATTTGGACAGATGCCTTTATTAATAATGCTAATATTATGATTGATAGACACCATTTGTAAGCTGGTGATTTATTATCGTATATGTCTATAATTAGAAGAGCTATAGTTGATGCTCCCTTTTACAGGGTTTATCAATACGACCAACAATTTCGACTTCGAATTGCATACAATCAAAAAAGAACATGATCTCAAATTGATGGCAATTAATGGTTACAATGAATCGCAAAAGGAGCGCTAGTTAACGGAAGTTCGACAGCAGCTCCGTTTCCAGTTTCTTCTCAAAAGACGTGTTATAATTTTAATTTAAAAAAGGATGTTTCAAAACCAATTGTTTGTTTAAATATACTTGCATGAAATGCGGGGTATGCATCCATCAGCAATGTGCGACAAATTTAAACAAACTAATAGTATAAAGACTTCATACAAAACCTCACCTTTTAATAAATATTCACCATATGTTCGAACCCAATTATTGAATAATCCAGGTCGAGGTTTGAATAGATATGACATATGGCAATTGGGATACAGTCCTTTTAATCTAAGTGAATTATATATTGCTTTAGAAAAATATCCACGTAAAGATATTGCAAAATTACTAAAAGATGGATTGACATCTGGTTTTAAGATAAATTACACAGGTCTAAGATTACAATTAGATACAAAACAAATATGTTGTTGTTTACAGTATCATGTGGCGGCATATGAAAGGGTTGAACATGACATTTCTATTGGCAGAACAACAGGACCTTTTAGGTTCCGTCTAATTTCAAATTTGAGATGTTCCCCCTTTGGATGGACCCTAATAACACACTTGTCTTATCCACCTGGGAATAGTTTTAATGATTTCATAGATGAACAACTAACAACTGTACAGTTTTCTAAATTTGATAATGTCATTTCTATTATTCAAACATTAGGTGAACATGCTAAAATAGGGAAACAAATATATTGAGTCAGCCCTGCTATACTGGTGACTTTAATTTACTTGGTTTTAAAATAGGAGACATGCATTATGCTGACAAATGTTCCAATGACTGATGAAAAAACAGAAGTTCCTGTAACAAGTATGGAGTACTTTGGATTGACTATTGATACTGAATCCATATCTGTTAAAATACCAGAGAAAAAAAATTAAAGAATTACTTCAAAAGTAAAATGAAGTTGCATTTTTTTAAAAAGTAATTTAGTAACAATTGCATTCATTATGTGGTAGCTTAACGTTTTGCACTCGTGCATTGCCAGCTGGCCGTGAATTCAGCAGGCGTCTATGTTTAGATACTGCTAAAACTAAAAGGCCACATCATTTAATTAAGGCTACAAAAGAAATGTATGAAAATGTGTTAATGTTGAAATACTTTGTGGAACAATTTGATGGCAATTCATTAATATTAGATGATTGGATTTCTAATTGTGATATATAACTTTATACTGAGAGTGTTGGTGGGGCTTCCAAGGTATGTGGTGCCTATTGTAAACAGAAATGGGCTTACTTGCAGTTTTCTGCTGAATGGGAAAGTATTGATCTTTAGATAGAGATATTACATTTTTAGAAATTATTCCAATCGCATTATCAATATTCCTCTGGCACAAATTATGTTATAAAAAGAAAATTGTTTATTACATTGACACTATGGCTGTAGTTTCTACTTTGAATTAAAAAACATAAAAATCAGCAAGGGTCATGGTTCTACTTAGATTCATTGTTTGTTGGTCACTTGTAGGACATCTTCATTTTAGAGCTGTACATATACCCTCCGCTAATAATGCCATAGATGATTCATTGTCTCATGGTCAATGTCAGAGGTTCAGAGACTTATCTCCGCCTGCAGAACTGAAGCCAATGACAATACCTTGGGGATATTGGAACCTTTTAAAACAGAGTTCTACAGTTTAATATATAAATCCATTTAGAAAAATACTTGGACAGTGTTCCAAAATGCTTAAAATACACTTGAAGATTTTAGACAAAAAATTAAACTTGACCAAATATGGCCTCCTCTTATTACTCATATAATTAATTTCATACGCCATATGCCAACTGATAATTATTCTGTTGCACAATCAGGTCTTAATTTTAGTAATAAAATGCATGAACATATTGATTATACTCAATCATTTGTTGTTCAAAAATTTGTAGCTGTTGCATCAAAAACAAACAAAAGAAATGATTTTAGGAAAATAATAACGATGTCCCTATTAAAACACATTATAGAGGCATTACCAAATATTTGTAGTTCGTACTTTGAAGCTACCTTGTTTGTTAGTATTTTCCATTACCATTATTTGGTTTTTTTTGGAGAATAGAAGAAGTAGTTCAATCTGGAATATCAGATCATACTTTAGAAGTTGATGAAATTTTGTATAGATTATATGCAAAACATAATCAATGTAACAATGAATTCATAAAAAACTGATCAGTATGGCAAAGAATAAACTTTGCAAATTTCAAAGAATATTGAAAGAAAACATTTACCCATTTCAGAACATTGAATTATTTTTTGAGATGCGGCCTAAGATTAAGAGACCATTATTTATTCATTTAAGCCACAGAGGTGTAAATCGCTTTCTATTCTGTTCCATTTTATAATCCGCAATACGTTTTGCTTGATATAATCCGGTTCAATACAATACACATTCTGTCATAATTGGAGCAGCAACTACTGTTGTCATGTTGGGTAAAACTGATGATCAAATAAAGCAAATGGGTAAGTGGAAATCTAACACCTTTCAAAAATACATTACGTTAGGTTTTTAAATATCAAAAAACATTTTCAGGATCTCCAATTATATGGATTGAAAGTCAGCTATGCAGAGGAACATACTAAATATATGCTAGATATATAGGATTAAAAAGATATGGATTAAATGTGATGTGGGCTGGAATGTCCAGTATGCGATGGTCATCTATCGTAGCTGTAGTTCAAAGTATGATTAACTGTTTGGACTTCCAAAATATGTTATTATTCACTGTGGTGGAAATGACATAGGCTGTATGTCTACTGGTTCCTTATTTTTTTCATTTAGAATGTTCACTGTTCACGATTAACAAACTATGTCCTGGTAGAAATATCGTTTTCTCGACCATTTTACCTAGAAAGGAATGTCATTATTCCATCAATCACAAGGCAATGAAAGCTATTCCTAGGCGCTTAAATAAAGGCATAAGATCCTATTTGTTACAACATAATGGGTGCTATATTAAATATGATGATTTAGATGATTGTCACGATGTTGTTTATGTACATGATGGTGTTCATCTGTCTTTTTAACGAAAGGACATTTTTATTAACGCACTACAGGGAGCTATTGAACAATTCATTTTAACTCCCCATAAAAGGCGATATCCATGTGTTTAGATTACATCAGTAAATCATGTTGATTCTAATTGTTCATAATGCAACACTTTCATTTTGGACTGTCTTTTGTCGTTACGTTAAATTTTATTTGGCATGCTAATGTTGGCGGAATTTTAGAGGAATTCATCGTCATTTAAAATTGCTGTTATGGATTACCCAGCAACCATTAGGTGATAACTCTCTGGATTTCCTTTTTAGTTCGTCAACACGTTGTGATTCTTTATACATTTACTATTAAATTGCAATGACAAAAAAGCAGCCAAACGATTTTATATGTTGTTGTTCATACAGGTATTGTTGAGTTTATGCAGTTGATATTGCATTTGATTTACACATGTTCAACGGTATTTAAATATGAGTACAATGTAATCCATCTAAATAATGGTTACAGTTGATTGTACACACTTACATATAAACTTCCACACATATATTATGCATTGTCATGGATACAAAAGAAAAATAATTTGATATTCATTGGTTTTCCTATATTTTATATATAATAATATCTTAAATCAATTGAAAAGATAATTTACTGACTTAAAACTTAAAACATACATCATGCTATTGTAATATGAATGCAATATGTTCCTTTGATCTTTTCATGGTTTATGTATCAAAATGTAAGCAACAGCTAAGAAGTATGAAATAATACACGCATATACGTGATATTGAACACTTTAAATCTGGGCTGTAGCTTTATTACTCGCAGAGAGCCGTGCAGTAATCAACGACCTACATGTAGATGTGATATTGCACTGCCTAAGCTCCACCTTCATTCTTGTCAGTCCAGTGGGAACACCTTTATAAGAAGATACTTATGTCATGGCAAAATGTTTTTTTATCTTAACCGTGAAAACACATTGATTTGATAGTTGAACTCATCTTTCTAAATGTACTGCAGTTAAGAGAACATTCACTGTTTTAAAGGACGATTCAGACAATATCTGTTAATAAAGTCTCTATTAAATGAACAACCAACTCTAAATTGTGTCTTTAAGCTTAATATTGAAAACTTATTTAAAAAAGGGAAGATAATGTAACGGTTAACGAAAAAAGAATCAGTTAGGTTACGATTAGGGTACAGAAAAGGTGATTTTGGGGAAATTAACATATACATTTCGACAAAAGGACAATTTGGAAACAAAGAAAGAAATTAAAATACCTGAATATATTATGTCAAACAGCGATATCATTATAATATTTAAACCTGAACTGAAAGAAAATCTCATTTTCAGACAGATATATTATCATAATACTTCATCTAATATTAATAATGAAATGTATTCTATTATTCTAAAATTGAATTTAATAATTGGTGTGAATAAAAACAAATGTACAAATTATAATTTATTGGGAAATTTAAAATAATGTTAATTGTAAATGGAATTTGTATGTTATTTAAATAAAAAAAACAACGTTTTCCGAGGTCGTGCAGGGGGTTCGTTTTTTAAGGGTTTCTAAAATTGACACCTGTCAATTCATGTTGCAAATCATGTATGTCACTCCCTCCTCGTTAAATTGTTAAACAATCTCACGCTTCCCGTTCGATTGTTTTACACGTTTAACTCGGAAAACAATGGCATAAATATTAGGTAACTGAGAAATCCATGGTATAAATATTAGGTAGCTGAGAAAACCATGGTATAAATATTAGGTAACTGAGAAAACAATGGTATGAATATTAGGTTTCTGAGAAAACCATGACGTAAATATTAGGTAACTGAAAAAACCATGGTATAAATATTAGGTATCTGAGAAAACCATGGTATAAATATTAGGTAACTGAGAAAATCATGGTATGAATATTAGGTAACTGAGATACACGTGGAATTGGATGACCACGATAATGGCTGACACATATTTCATATGGAAACCGATTTCGCTCGTCAATTTACACAGCTTTCGTCAGTAAAGGAAAGACAAAGGTATGTAATATATATATACAAGCATATCTTTGCAAGCATTAACATGCCGATAGACAAACACCTTTTCCACAATAACATTGTATCAAATCATACGTAGAATTTTGGCATGTTCAGCTACAAAACACATTGCACCGATGGAAATGATATATCTGAACGAAATAAATTGATATTGCTTCTCGTTTCTGTTCTACACTCCTTTATTTAATAATTTGAATTAATATACAGTTGAACGTGTATTTCTATTTTTTTCTCAGATGACCATATATACAAACGATAGATCTTAAGCAGATGACATTTCTCTGGTCCTGACATATGTTCTACTGGTCCGAAACGAAATTTTAACTGGAACCATATTACATGATGTAATTGCTGTAACTCTTTTTACAGTTGTGTGTGATACATATACCATAAATCTTATAAACGCGTCTTTTAGACATTAGACATATAAGTGAGCAAACGTCCTGTTATGTATCAAGTTACTGAAGCATCAAATATCGACTTAATATGTCTACTGGTCCGATGGTATAGTTCGACCATTAATCCCAAGAAATGCATTGCTTAGCATAAAGCTGAATATTTAGAAAATAACAAAACAAAAAGCATCAACATCGTTCACCAATTAAACAAACATTGTGTAAGTCTTTATTTCAAACGCAATGCGAAAATGTATCCATATGTTCCTTAACATTTGTCAATTTCTAAGATTTATGTATAAATTATTTGGTTTTCCAATCTTTTGAATTTGGTGATTTTCCCTGAAACTTGTCGTGTCCACTAAATTTTATTTAAATTCTAATATCAATATCCAACAATCCTTAGATTGTATTATTATGTTTTATGTTGAAACGTTTTTTATTTTTTTGCACGAAGAACATCACATGTTTAAGTGAGAATAGTTTGAAGATACCAAAGGGGTAATCAGAAGCCGTAAATCAAAGACGGACATGCAATACAAATGGCAAAAGAGAAATCACAAAAGGCAAACAACGATCCATAAAACATTATACAGAAAACTAATGATATAGCAACATGCACCCCACTAAAACAGGGGTGCTCAGGAAGGGTGGGCATATACTGCACCACATGAATCGTGTTGGACACCAGTATACGAAAATAAATACAAATGACACAAATAAAACGTGACCTGAATCACACATCAATTTTACGTGGAAATCGTAGCGGACATCACAAGACGGAACTAAACGGGCGAATTTAAATGCTTCAGAACGACACACGGAACATTGATGTGGTCATTTGTGACAGATACAGTGATGACTTCAACGTAGCTACAGGGAGCCCTTGTTTCAGTTGTTTGTCTATTAGCAGCAACTCGCTGTCAAAGAATCCATGATAGGCACCAATCGAATGGGCAATGAAGAATGGACACGAGTATAGTATGTCTTAGCAAAAGTATTTTATTGAACAACTCATTCAATTTGTGATCAGAAGTGGTCGTAAGCCTATATGTTTCATTTAATTAATGGAGTAACACACATTTATTTGGAAAGTGATGTCCCCATATCAAACTATGGTTGTGTAATAGTTATCGGGTATCTTATCACTTTCACTATCTGTGTATTGGATATAACGGGTTTCTTTTTTAGACTGATTACTCAGGACAAGCTTTGTGTGTTTAAAGAAATTCGCTATATCCGAAACGAGCAGCTTGCTTTGGTTCAATAATAATGCAATTTTAAAATCAGTTTATTGATTTATATTATATATGGGAGCAACCTCCCATAAAAGGCAAATTGTAAGGTTCCATTCAGTTGATATATGAATTAATGCTAATAATGGATCTACTCTTTTTCATTCTGATGAGTGAATACAACAATGAGGACAACATCAGTAGAGAGTTTGATCCGGATAAAATGGTCGGTTTGAGCGAGTAATATTATCCAGAGGTTGTCAATCATAAAACATGTATTAAAATCTAAAATGTATTGATATTGATAGCTGTTGATCATTGACCTTTTAGGAAAGTTTATTGTGTAAGTCTATTTAAGTTGTTCGGTCGTTTGAATTTAGATTTAATCATGTTTCTGATATGTATATAAATGTACCATTCAATCTGATATTGGTTCATTGGACATTCCTAATTATCGTTAACATATTAATTAATAATAACTATTAATCAACTCTAAGGCAGTTTCTTGAGGACCTATCCAGTAGAGAAGCAATCCGGATACAAAAGGTATTTAGATTTAAAGGCTATTCATTTTCATATTTGTTGATCAGTTACTTTTGGAAAATTTATTGAGTATATCTTTGTCAATGTTTATTTATGTTTTTTCATATGTATATAAATGTATTTTAATGTATGAGATCCGCATTTTCAAATATAATTTTTCTACTAATTTGAGAAATCTATACATTGTTGTATATGTCTTACCGTTGTTCAAGTATATGAAGCTATATATGTAATGGTACCACATTGAATTACTAGTATATTATTTTAGTTGTATAGAAATGAAAACTGTCTACTGATCTATGGATCACAATAAGGACTGACAAACATACAATGTAAGAAGGAAATAATATGAATGTGTTATTATTTACATTTTGTAATAAAATCGCATACATTCATTATCAAATCTGACAACATGATCTGCGATACACCATGGTGCAAGTAATGATATCAGTAACACACGTGTGTACATTCATCGTTAAATCTGACATATTGATATGATATACACCATGGTGTAAGTAGTGTTATCAGTACAGCATGTGTGTACATTCATCATTAAATCAGACATATTGATCTGCCATAATTCATCGTGAAAATAGTGTTATCAGTAACACATGTGTGTACATTCATCATTAAATCAGTCATAGAGATATAACATACAACATGGTGTAAGTAGTGTTACCAGTAACACATATGTGTACATTCATCATTAGATCAGACATAGTGATCTGATATACACCATGGTGTAATCAGTGTTATCAGTATCACATATGTGTACCTTCATCATTAAGTCAAATATATGCATCTGACATATACCATGGTGTAAAGAGTGATATCAGTAACACATGTGTTTACATTCATCATTAAGTCAGACATATTGATCTGACATACAACATGGCGTAAGCAGTGTTATCAGTAACACATGTGTGTACATTCATCATTAAGTCAGACATATTGATCTGACATTCCCTTGGTGTAAGTAGTGTTATCAGTAACACATGTGTGTAAGTTCATTATCAAATCTGACGAAATGATCTGATATACATCATGGTGTAAGTAGTGATAGCAGTAACACACGTGTGTATATTCACCATTAAATCTGAAACATTGATATGATATACACCATGATGTAAGTAGTGTACTCAGTAAAACATATGTGTACATTCATCGTTGAATCAGGGATAGTAATTTGATATACAGCATGGTGTAAGTAGTGGTATCAGTATCACATGTGTGTACATTCATCATTGAACCAGACATAGTGATCTAACATACAACATGGCGTAGGTAAGACATGTATTTACATTCATCATTAGATCTGACATATTGATCTGACATACAACATGGTTTTGGTAGTGTTATCAGTAACCAATGTGTGTACATTGATGATTATATATGGCATAGTGATCTGACATGCAACATGCTGTGAATAGTGTTATCAGTAACATATGTGTGTACATTCATCATTATATCTGACATATTGATCTGACATACAACATGTGGTAAGTAGTGTTATCAGTAACACATTTGTGTACATTCCTCATTAAATCTGACATCGTGATCTGACAAACAGTATGGTGCAAGTAGTGTTATCAGTAGCACATGACATGTGTGTTCATTCATCATTGAGACTGACATAGTTATCTTACATATACCATGGTGTAAGTAGCGTTAGAATTAATATGTGTGTGTATATTTAAAATTAAATCTGACACAGTGATCTGACATACACCAAGGCGTAGCTAGTGTTATCAGTAAGACATGTGTGTACATTCATCATTAAATCTGACATTGTGATCTGACATACATCATGGTGTAAGTAGTGTTATCAGTAACACATGTGTGTTCTTTCATCATTGAGACTGACATAGTGATCTTACATATACCATGGTGTAGGTAGCGTTAGCATTAATATATGTGTGTACATTTAAAATCAAATCTGACGCAGTGATCTGACATATAGTAAGGCGTTGCTAGTGTTATCAGTAAGACGTGTGTGTACATTGATCATTGAACCAGACATAGTGATCTGACATACAACATGATGTAAATAGTGTTATCAGTAGCACAAGTGTGTACATTCTTCATTTAATTAGTCCTATTGATCTGCAATACAGCTTAGTGTTATTAGTGTTATCTGTAGCACATGTGTTTACATTAATCATTATATCTGACGTAGTGATCTGACATACAACATGGTGTAAGTAGTGTTATCAGTAACACATGTGTGTTCATTCATCATTGAGACTGACATAGTGATCTGACATACAACATGGTGTAAATAGTGTTATCAGTAGCACAAGTGTGTACATTCATCATTTAATTAGTCATATTGATCTGCTATAAAAGTGTTATTAGTGTTATATGTAACACATGTGTTTACTTCCATCATTATATCTGACGTAGTGATCTGACATACAACATGTGGAAAGTAGTGTTATCAGTAAAACATGTGTGTGTGTGCTTACAATTAAATCAGACATAGTGATTTGACAAACAACATAATGTAAGTAGTGTTATCAGTAGCACATGTGTGTTCATTCATCATTGCGTCTGACATAGTGATCTTACATATATCATCATGTACAATTAAGATTAAATCTGACATACAATATGGTGTAAGTAATGTTAACAGTAACAAATGTGTGTACATTCATCATTAAATCTGACATAGTGATATCACATACACCCTGGTGTAAGTAGAGGCCTCAGTAATATATGTGTGTACATTGATCATTTATTCAGGGAGACTGATCTGACATACAGCTTGATGTAAGTAGTGTTATCAGTAACACATGTGTGTAGATTCAACATTAAATCTGACATAGCGATGTGACATGCACACCGGTGTAAGTAGTGATCGCAGTAACACATGTATGTACATGCATCATTAAATCAGACATATTGATCTGACATACGACATTGTGTAAGTAGTGTTATCACTAAGACATGTGTGTACATTGATCATTAAATCAGACAGAGAGATCTGACAGACAACGTGGTGTATGTAGTGATATCAGTAACATATATGTTTGCATTCATCCATAAATCAGACATATTGATCTGACATGCACCAACGTTTAAATAGTGCTATCAGTAAAACATTTGTGTGCGTTTACAATTAAATCAAACATAGTGATTTGATATACAACATAATGTAAGTAGCGTTATCAGTAACACATGTGTTTACATTCATCATTAAGTCAGACATATTGATCTGACATACAGCATGGCGTAAGCAGTGTTATCAGTAACACATGTGTGTACATTCATCATGAAGTCAGACATATTGATCTGACATTCCCTTGGTGTAAGTAGTGTTATCCGTAACAAATGTGTGTACATTCATCATTAAATCAGTCATAGTGATCTGCTATAGAACATAGTGTAAGTAGTGTTATCAGTAACACATGTGTGTAAGTTCATTATCAAATCTGACGAAATGATCTGATATACACCATGGTGTAAGTAGTGATATCAGTAACACATGTGTGTATATTCACCATTAAATCTGAAACATTGATATGATATACACCATGGTGTAAGTAGTTTAATCAGTAAAACATGTGTGTACATTCATCGTTGAATCAGGGATAGTAATTTGATATACAGCATGGTGTAAGTAGTGGTATCAGTATCACATGTGTTTACATTCATCATTGAACCAGAAATAGTGATCTAACATACAACATGGCGTAGGTAAGACATGTATTTACATTCATCATTAGATCTGACATATTGATCTGACATACAACATGGTTTTGGTAGTGTTATCAGTAATCCATGTGTGTACATTGATGATTATATATGGCATAGTGATCTGACATGCAACATGCTGTAAATAGTGTTATCAGTAACATATGTGTGTACATTCATCATTATATCTGACATATTGATCTGACATACAACATGTGGTAAGTAGTGTTATCAGTAACATATGTGTACATTCATCATTATATCTGACATATTGATCTGACATACAACATGTGGTAAGTAGTGTTATCAGTAACACATGTGTGTAGATTCAACATTAAATCTGACATAGCGATGTGACATGCAAAACGGTGTAAGTAGTGATCGCAGTAACACATGTATGTACATGCATCATTAAATCAGACATATTGATCTGACATACGACATTGTGTTAGTAGTGTTATCATTAGACATGTGTGTACATTGATCATTAAATCAGACAGAGAGATCTGACAGACACCATGGTGTAAGTAGTGCTATCAGTAACATATATGTTTGCATTCATCCATAAATCAGACATATTGATCTGACATGCACCAACGTTTAAGTATTGCTATCAGTAAAACATTTGTGTGCGTTTACAATTAAATCAAACATAGTGATTTGACATACAACATAATGTAAGTAGTGTTATCAGTAGCACATGTGTGTTCATTCATCATTGAGTCTGACATAGTGATCTTACATATACCATGGTGCACAATTAAGATTAAATCTGACACAGTGATCTGATATACAGCAAGGCGTAGCTAGTGTTATCAGTAAGACATGTGTGTACATTGATCATTGAATCAGATATAATGATCTGACATACAACATGGTGTAAGTAGTGTTATCAGTAGCACAAGTGTGTACATTCCTCATTAAATCTGTTATAGTGATCTAACATATACACTGGTGCAAGTATTGGTCTCAGTAATGCATGTGTGTACATTCATCATTAAGTCAGGCATAGTCATCGGATATACAACTTGATGTGCTTACATTCATCATTAGATCTGACCTAATGATCTAATATTCAACATGGTGTAACTAGTGTTATCAGTAACACATGTGTGTACATTCATCGTTGAATCAGATATAGTGATCTGACATACAACATGGTTTAGGTAATGTTATCAGTAACATATTAGTTATCATTAAATCTGCCATAGTGATCGCACATACACCATGAGGTAGGGAGTGTTATCAGTAAAGATGTGTGTGCATGCATCATTAAATCAGATATACTGATCTGACATACAACATGGTGTAAATAGTGATATCAGTAACACATGTATGTACATTTATCGTTAGTTCTAACATAGTGATCGTATATACACCATGGTGTATGTAGTGTTATCAGTAACACATGTGTGTACATTCCTCATTAAATATGACATAGTTATCTGACATACAATATGGTGTAAGTAGGGCTATCAGTAGCATATGTGTGTACATTCTTCATTAAATCTGACATAGTGATCTGACATACAACATGTTGTGAGTAGTGATAACAGTAATGCATATGTGTACATTCATCAAGAAATCGGTCATAGTTATCTGACATACAACATGGTGTAAGGAGTGTGATCACTAACATATATGTGTACATTTATCATTGAATCTCAATTAGTGATCTGACATACAGCAGTGTGTAAGTAGCGTTATAAGTAACACATATGACTACATTCATTATTAAATCTGACATATCGATCTGATATGCAGCATTATGTAAATAGTGTTTTCAGTAACACATGTGTGTACATTCATCATTAAATCTGACATAGTGATCTGATATACAGCATTGTGTAGAGAGTGTTATCAGTAACACATGTGTGTACATTCATCATTAAATCTAGCATAGTGATCTTACATACACCATGGTGTTTGCAGTGTTATCAGTAACACATGTGTGTACCTTCCTCATTAAATCTGACCTCGTGATCTGAAATACAACATGGTGTAAGTAGTGCTATCAGTAACACATGTTTGTATATTCCTCATTAAATCTGACATATTGATCTGACATACAATATGGTGTAAGTAATGTTAACAGTAACACATATGTGTTCATTCATCATTAAATCTGACATAGTGATATCACATACACCCTGGTGTAAGTAGTGTTATCAGTAACACATGTGTGTACATTCATCATTAAATCTGACAGGGTGATCTTACATACAACATTGTGTAAGTAGTACTATCAGTAACACATGTGTGTACATTCCTCATTAAATCTGATATAGCGATCTGACATGCATAATGGTGTAAGTAGTGAACGCAGTAACACATGTATGTACATGCATCATTAAATCAGACATATTGATCTGACATACAACATTGTGTAAGTAGTGTTTTCACTTAAACATGTGTGTACATTTATCATTAATTCAGACAGAGAGATCTGACAGACAACATGGTGTAAGTAGTGTTATCAGTAACATATATGTTTGCATTCATCCATAAATCAGACATATTGATCTGACATGCACCAACGTGTAAGTAGTGCTATCAGTAAAACATGTGTGTGCGCTTACAATTAAATCAGACATAGTGATTTGACATACAACATAATGTAAGTAGTGTTGTCAGTAAGACATGTGTGTGCATTTATCATTAAATCTGACATAGTGATACAATATACAGCATGGTATGCGTAGTGTTATCAGTAACACATGTGTGTATATTCATTAACAAATCTGAACAAATAATATGATATTCCCGAGAAAATACATATATTGAAACTTAAAAATGTACCATATATTCATTTGTATGCTTGATTTAAGGATGATAAACATGTCATCTGAATGTGAATATGATTGATAGTGAACAATATCAGCCTGCTCGACAGAATATTAAACTTGTGACTAGTTCGCTTCCCTCACTCGCCAACAAAGGATGGTATTTTCGGCATCAATCAATTCACATTCAGATAGCATATACTTATTAAAGTTAACATGTGTGCTCAGTTAAGTGAGGTTTACTTTTTTTTAAATCCTAGTACCATTAGAGTTACTCGATTGCTTCATTGGATTTCCATAATTATAGCAAATATATTAATTAATGACAACAATTAATCAACTGTTAGTCAGTATGTAGAGTGAGGACCAGGTCAATCGAGAGTCAATCCGGATACAAAAATGAATTAAATATAAAATATATTTATTCTGATATTTGTTGATCAGCAGTAGTAGGGTGAGACACATTCTATGCATCCAAAAACCCAAGGCGCTAAGGCGCTCCCATGTATGGGTAGACCCCGCCCATATGCCATATAGGGGCATATCCCCACCCCGGAACTGACGTCACAAAAAAAATTGAAATCCATATATGGTCATGATGACGCTCTGGTCGCAGTATGACTCATGGTAAAAAAAATGCCCCGCATTCCGACGAAAGAACGACCAAATATGGTCCCCCTCGATGCAATATGATTCATCTCATTCCGCCATCCCGAGCGCAATCGTGTGAATATTTTTTTACAAAAGACTTATTCAAAGGATTCGGCAAATTAATTATAAATACGAGTTAGGAACTTCCGTAGAAGGTTAGCATGAGATTTATACAATGTCATTATGTATAACTACAGATACAATGACAGAATTATGAATGGAAAATCTGCTGCATCTATTTTGAAATTGTAACTTCGTTCAGGATGGTTGCTTTGCTGTTAAGCAAAATCTTGTTTAATGACTTGTGGTATTACTCCTCTGTTGAATGCAAGGGAGATAACTCTTGGAGCATCCAACAATTACAATTTGTCAAATAAGTGACCAGCTTTTGAAAAAGGATCAGAGTTGCTTTAAATGATAGTAGATATATTTTTTCAGTATAATTGTGTTAATATTTATGATAAACTATGATGTTGTTGTTTTTCTGCAATCGGTTTCAAGAAAATACAATTGTATTTGTGAAATCGTTTTAATCGAATGCACTGAAGTCAATAATATCTTCGACACTTTGCGAGTGATACTCTCTCAATTCAAAGGCATATAACGATAACATTTATTTTCCATTTACTTATAAATAATATATTTGAATCTACTAAGCTTACAATGCAAAAGTACATACAACTTTTAAATGTCATGAGCTTTTATTACTTTACATGTGAGATTTGTTTTCTCTGATAGAAGAACGTTTGTAATTTGTCATCTTAGATAATTATTCGAGAATGAGTTGAAATAAGAACATATATAAATCAAGGTTTCGTAGATTACAAAGGTTGGATAATTCCACACCTAGAAGAATGAATATGATTGTAGAAAACGTTTACAGATACAAAAGAAGTAATATGAAAGATAATGTAATGTCCAAACGATTACACAGAGAAACAAGGAAAAAAACAAAGAACCCCATCATAAAACTGGAGTGAACACATATGCCCCGACAGGGTAGTAGATTCTACTCCACATGTACCACCCTTCGTGCTACTCTTGTTACAAACCCGTTGATAAGTGAGGAATGAAGAAGGCATCTTTGTTGTCGTAAGGCTTAGTTCCTTATTGGTCATCACTGTAAGTGTCCGGGTGTAGCTTATTTCGTGAAGCATACCTATATATGTATGTGATATATTCCTTATTATTAGAAAAGGTTTGCAGATACATGTGTGTACATTCCTCATTAAATCAGACAGTGTTCTGACCTACGACATGGTGTAAGTAGTGTTAGCAATAACCCATGTGTGTACATTCATCATTAACTCTGCCATAGTGATCTGACATACACCATGGTGTAAGTGGTGTTATCAGTAAACATGCGTGTACATTCATCGTTGCATCAGATATAGTGATCGGACATCCACCATGATTTAGGTAATGTTATCAGTAACATATTAGTTATCATTAAATCTGCCATAGTGATCGCACATACACCATGAGGTAGGGAGTGTTATCAGAAAAGATGTGTGTGCATGCATCATTAAATCAGTTATACTGATCTGACATACAACATGGTGTAAATAGTGATATCAGTAACACATGTATGTACATTTATCATTAGTTCTAACATAGTGATCGTATATACACCATGGTGTATGTAGTGCTATCAGAATATGGTGGTACAATAATCATCATATACCTCAATACAAATACAGTACTACTGAGATAAAAGAAGCTGTCCGTATTGGACATAACGGGGTTCTTTTTCAACCTGACTACTCAGGTAAAGGCCGCGGTGCACAAAAAGAAATGTGTTATTTCCAATACGGGCTGCTTGTTTTGTTTCAATAGTAATATATCCAACTTGAACAATAATAGTATCGTTGCAAAACAAATGGTATGCCATTTATTCCCACGACTTTTAAATGGGTTTACTGATTGATATATCGCCAATCGCGCGTGCCTGTCATTTAATATCAAGTATTAAAATAGTGATCTGACATACAACATTGTGTAGGGAGTGTTATCAGTAAAGATGTGTTTACATTCATCATTAAATCAGATATACTGATCTGACATAGAACATGGTGTAAGTAGTGTTATTAGTAACACGTGTGTGTACATTCATCATTAAAATCTGACAGAGTGGTCTTATCTACATACACCATAGTGTATGTAGTGTTATCAGTAGCACATGAGTGTACATTCCTCATTAAATCTGAAATAGTGTTCTGACATACAACATTGGGTAAGTAGTGCTATCAGTAATGCATGTGTGTACATTCCTCATTAAATCTGACGTAGTGTTCTGACATACACCATGGTGTAAGTGGTGTTATCAGTAAAACATGTGTGTACATTCATCGTTGAATCAGACATACTGATCTGACATACACCATATTGATAGTAGTGTAATCACTAACATATGTGTGTACATTCATCATCAAATCTGACGTAGTGATCTGAGATACAGCATGGAGTAAGTAATGTTATCAGTAAAACATGTTTTTACATTCATCATTGAATCAGACATAGTGATCTGACATACAGCATGGTGATAGTTGTGTAATCACAAACATATATTTATACATTCATCATTAAATCTGACGTAGTGATCTGAGACACAGCATGGATTAGTAGTGTAATCAGTATAACACGTATGTACATTCATCATTAAGTCAGGCATAGTCATCTGACATACAACATGATCTAAGTAGTGGTATCACTTGAACATGTGTGCACATTCATAGTTAAATCTGACATAGTGATCTGACATACAACATGGTGTAAGTAGTGTGGCAACTAACATATGTGTGTACATTATCATTGAATCTCTCTTAGTGATCTGACATTTAGCATGGTGTAGGTAGTGCTATCAGTAAAACATGTGTCTACATTCATCATTGAATCAGACATTGGTTTCTGACATACAGCATTGTGTAAGTAGTGGTATCAGTAACACATATATCCTGGTGTAAGCAGTGGTCACATCAATACATGTGTGTACATTCATCATTAAATCAGGCAGAGTCATATGCCATACAGCATGGTGTAGTAGTGTTTTCACTTAAACATGTGTGCACATTCATAGTTAAATCTGACATAGTGATCTGACATACAGCATTGTGTAGGGAGTGGTAACAGTAACACACATTCATCATTCAATCTGACATAGTGATTGTACATACAACATGGTGTAAGTAGTGTTATCAGAAACAAATGTGTGTACATTCATCATTAAATCTGACATAGTGATCTTACAAACACCCTGGTGTAAGTCGTGCTATCAGTAACATATGTGTGTACATTCCTGATTAAATCTGACGTATTGTTCTGATATATAACATGGTGTATGTAGTGTTATCCCTTAAATATCTGTGCACATTCAGAGTTAAATCTGATTTAGTGATCTGATATACAGCATTGTGTAGGGAGTGTTATCAGTAACACATGTGTGTACATTCATCATTAAATCTAGCATAGTGATCTTACATACACCATGGTGTTTGCAGTGTTATCAGTAACACATGTGTGTACCTTCCTCATTAAATCTGACCTCGTGATCTGAAATACAACATGGTGTAAGTAGTGCTATCAGTAACACATGTTTGTATATTCCTCATTAAATCTGACATATTGATCTGACATACAATATGGTGTAAGTAATGTTAACAGTAACACATATGTGTTCATTCATCATTAAATCTGACATAGTGATATCACATACACCCTGGTGTAAGTAGTGTTATCAGTAACACATGTGTGTACATTCATCATTAAATCTGACAGGGTGATCTTACATACAACATTGTGTAAGTAGTACTATCAGTAACACATGTGTGTACATTCCTCATTAAATCTGATATAGCGATCTGACATGCATAATGGTGTAAGTAGTGAACGCAGTAACACATGTATGTACATGCATCATTAAATCAGACATATTGATCTGACATACAACATTGTGTAAGTAGTGTTTTCACTTAAACATGTGTGTACATTTATCATTAATTCAGACAGAGAGATCTGACAGACAACATGGTGTAAGTAGTGTTATCAGTAACATATATGTTTGCATTCATCCATAAATCAGACATATTGATATGACATGCACCAACGTGTAAGTAGTGCTATCAGTAAAACATGTGTGTGCGCTTACAATTAAATCAGACATAGTGATTTGACATACAACATAATGTAAGTAGTGTTGTCAGTAAGACATGTGTGTGCATTTATCATTAAATCTGACATAGTGATACAATATACAGCATGGTATGCGTAGTGTTATCAGTAACACATGTGTGTATATTCATTAACAAATCTGAACAAATAATATGATATTCCCGAGAAAATACATATATTGAAACTTAAAAATGTACCATATATTCATTTGTATGCTTGATTTAAGGATGATAAACATGTCATCTGAATGTGAATATGATTGATAGTGAACAATATCAGCCTGCTCGACAGAATATTAAACTTGTGACTAGTTCGCTTCCCTCACTCGCCAACAAAGGATGGTATTTTCGGCATCAATCAATTCACATTCAGATAGCATATACTTATTAAAGTTAACATGTGTGCTCAGTTAAGTGAGGTTTACTTTTTTTTAAATCCTAGTACCATTAGAGTTACTCGATTGCTTCATTGGATTTCCATAATTATAGCAAATATATTAATTAATGACAACAATTAATCAACTGTTAGTCAGTATGTAGAGTGAGGACCAGGTCAATCGAGAGTCAATCCGGATACAAAAATGAATTAAATATAAAATATATTTATTCTGATATTTGTTGATCAGCAGTAGTAGGGTGAGACACATTCTATGCATCCAAAAACCCAAGGCGCTAAGGCGCTCCCATGTATGGGTAGACCCCGCCCATATGCCATATAGGGGCATATCCCCACCCCGGAACTGACGTCACAAAAAAAATTGAAATCCATATATGGTCATGATGACGCTCTGGTCGCAGTATGACTCATGGTAAAAAAAATGCCCCGCATTCCGACGAAAGAACGACCAAATATGGTCCCCCTCGATGCAATATGATTCATCTCATTCCGCCATCCCGAGCGCAATCGTGTGAATATTTTTTTACAAAAGACTTATTCAAAGGATTCGGCAAATTAATTATAAATACGAGTTAGGAACTTCCGTAGAAGGTTAGCATGAGATTTATACAATGTCATTATGTATAACTACAGATACAATGACAGAATTATGAATGGAAAATCTGCTGCATCTATTTTGAAATTGTAACTTCGTTCAGGATGGTTGCTTTGCTGTTAAGCAAAATCTTGTTTAATGACTTGTGGTATTACTCCTCTGTTGAATGCAAGGGAGATAACTCTTGGAGCATCCAACAATTACAATTTGTCAAATAAGTGACCAGCTTTTGAAAAAGGATCAGAGTTGCTTTAAATGATAGTAGATATATTTTTTCAGTATAATTGTGTTAATATTTATGATAAACTATGATGTTGTTGTTTTTCTGCAATCGGTTTCAAGAAAATACAATTGTATTTGTGAAATCGTTTTAATCGAATGCACTGAAGTCAATAATATCTTCGACACTTTGCGAGTGATACTCTCTCAATTCAAAGGCATATAACGATAACATTTATTTTCCATTTACTTATAAATAATATATTTGAATCTACTAAGCTTACAATGCAAAAGTACATACAACTTTTAAATGTCATGAGCTTTTATTACTTTACATGTGAGATTTGTTTTTTCTGATAGAAGAACGTTTGTAATTTGTCATCTTAGATAATTATTCGAGAATGAGTTGAAATAAGAACATATATAAATCAAGGTTTCGTAGATTACAAAGGTTGGATAATTCCACACCTAGAAGAATGAATATGATTGTAGAAAACGTTTACAGATACAAAAGAAGTAATATGAAAGATAATGTAATGTCCAAACGATTACACAGAGAAACAAGGAAAAAAACAAAGAACCCCATCATAAAACTGGAGTGAACACATATGCCCCGACAGGGTAGTAGATTCTACTCCACATGTACCACCCTTCGTGCTACTCTTGTTACAAACCCGTTGATAAGTGAGGAATGAAGAAGGCATCGTTGTTGTCGTAAGGCTTAGTTCCTTATTGGTCATCACTGTAAGTGTCCGGGTGTAGCTTATTTCGTGAAGCATACCTATATATGTATGTGATATATTCCTTATTATTAGAAAAGGTTTGCAGATACATGTGTGTACATTCCTCATTAAATCAGACAGTGTTCTGACCTACGACATGGTGTAAGTAGTGTTAGCAATAACACATGTGTGTACATTCATCATTAACTCTGCCATAGTGATCTGACATACACCATGGTGTAAGTGGTGTTATCAGTAAACATGCGTGTACATTCATCGTTGCATCAGATATAGTGATCGGACATCCACCATGATTTAGGTAATGTTATCAGTAACATATTAGTTATCATTAAATCTGCCATAGTGATCGCACATACACCATGAGGTAGGGAGTGTTATCAGAAAAGATGTGTGTGCATGCATCATTAAATCAGTTATACTGATCTGACATACAACATGGTGTAAATAGTGATATCAGTAACACATGTATGTACATTTATCATTAGTTCTAACATAGTGATCGTATATACACCATGGTGTATGTAGTGCTATCAGAATATGGTGGTACAATAATCATCATATACCTCAATACAAATACAGTACTACTGAGATAAAAGAAGCTGTCCGTATTGGACATAACGGGGTTCTTTTTCAATCTGACTACTCAGGTAAAGGCCGCGGTGCACAAAAAGAAATGTGTTATTTCCAATACGGGCTGCTTGTTTTGTTTCAATAGTAATATATCCAACTTGAACAATAATAGTATCGTTGCAAAACAAATGGTATGCCATTTATTCCCACGACTTTTAAATGGGTTTACTGATTGATATATCGCCAATCGCGCGTGCCTGTCATTTAATATCAAGTATTAAAATAGTGATCTGACATACAACATTGTGTAGGGAGTGTTATCAGTAAAGATGTGTTTACATTCATCATTAAATCAGATATACTGATCTGACATAGAACATGGTGTAAGTAGTGTTATTAGTAACACGTGTGTGTACATTCATCATTAAAATCTGACAGAGTGGTCTTATCTACATACACCATAGTGTATGTAGTGTTATCAGTAGCACATGAGTGTACATTCCTCATTAAATCTGAAATAGTGTTCTGACATACAACATTGGGTAAGTAGTGCGATCAGTAATGCATGTGTGTACATTCCTCATTAAATCTGACGTAGTGTTCTGACATACACCATGGTGTAAGTGGTGTTATCAGTAAAACATGTGTGTACATTCATCGTTGAATCAGACATACTGATCTGACATACACCATATTGATAGTAGTGTAATCACTAACATATGTGTGTACATTCATCATCAAATCTGACGTAGTGATCTGAGATACAGCATGGAGTAAGTAATGTTATCAGTAAAACATGTTTTTACATTCATCATTGAATCAGACATAGTGATCTGACATACAGCATGGTGATAGTTGTGTAATCACAAACATATATTTATACATTCATCATTAAATCTGACGTAGTGATCTGAGACACAGCATGGATTAGTAGTGTAATCAGTATAACACGTATGTACATTCATCATTAAGTCAGGCATAGTCATCTGACATACAACATGATCTAAGTAGTGGTATCACTTGAACATGTGTGCACATTCATAGTTAAATCTGACATAGTGATCTGACATACAACATGGTGTAAGTAGTGTGGCAACTAACATATGTGTGTACATTATCATTGAATCTCTCTTAGTGATCTGACATTTAGCATGGTGTAGGTAGTGCTATCAGTAAAACATGTGTCTACATTCATCATTGAATCAGACATTGGTTTCTGACATACAGCATTGTGTAAGTAGTGGTATCAGTAACACATATATCCTGGTGTAAGCAGTGGTCACATCAATACATGTGTGTACATTCATCATTAAGTCAGGCAGAGTCATATGCCATACAGCATGGTGTAGTAGTGTTTTCACTTAAACATGTGTGCACATTCATAGTTAAATCTGACATAGTGATCTGACATACAGCATTGTGTAGGGAGTGGTAACAGTAACACACATTCATCATTCAATCTGACATAGTGATTGTACATACAACATGGTGTAAGTAGTGTTATCAGAAACAAATGTGTGTACATTCATCATTAAATCTGACATAGTGATCTTACAAACACCCTGGTGTAAGTCGTGCTATCAGTAACATATGTGTGTACATTCCTGATTAAATCTGACGTATTGTTCTGATATATAACATGGTGTATGTAGTGTTATCCCTTAAATATCTGTGCACATTCAGAGTTAAATCTGATTTAGTGATCTGACATCCAGCAAGAGGTATGTAGTGTTATATCAGTAACACGTGTGTGTATATTCATCATTAAATCTGATATAGTGATCTGACATACAACATTGTATAGTGAGTGTTATCAGTAAAGATGTGTGTACATTCATCATTAAATCAGACATACTGAACTGACATAGAACATTGTGTAAGTAGTGTTATCAGTAACACATGTGTGTACATTCATCATTAAGTCTGACAGAGTGGTCTTACATACACCATAGAGTATGTAGTGTTATCAATAACACATGTGTGTACATTCATCATTAAATCTGACAGAGTGGTTTTACATACACCATAGAGTATATAGTGCTATCAGTAGTACATGAGTGTACATTCCTCATTATATCTGAAATAGTGTTCTGACATACAACATTGCGTAAGTAGTGCTATCAGTAATGCATGTGTGTACATTCCTCATTAAATCTGATGTAGTGTTCTGACGTACAACATGGTGTAAGTGGTGTTATCAGTAAAACATGTGTGTACATTCATCGTTGAATCAGACATAGTGATCTGACATACAACATGGTGATAATAATGTTATCACTAACATATGTGTGTACATTCATCATTATATCTGACATAGTGATATGAGATACAACATGCTCTAAGTAGTGTTTTCACTATAACATGTGTGCACATTCATAGTTAAATCTGACATAGTGATCTGACATCCAACAGCACATGTGTGTACATTCGTCATTAAATCTGACAGTGATCGTTCATACACCATTGCATAAGTAGTGTTAACAGTAGAACGTGTGTGTACATTCATCATTAAATCTGATATGGTGATCTGACATTCATCATTGTGAAAGGAGTGTTATCAGTAAATATGTGCTTACAGTCATCATTAAATCAAGCATAGTGATCTGACACACAACATGGTGTAAGTAGTGTTATCAGTAACACATGTGTGTACATTCATCATTAAATCTGACATATTGATCTGACATACATCATGGTGTAAGTATTGTTATCAGTAACACATGTGTGTACATTCATCATTAATTCTGACATAGTGATCTTACATACAACATGGTATAATTAGTGTTATCAGTAACACGCGTGTGTACATTCATCATTATGTCTGACATAGTGATCTCACATACACAATGGTGTAAGTAGTGGTCGCAGTAGCACATGTATGTACGCTCCTTATTAAGTCTGACATAGTGATCTGACATACAACATGGTGTAAGTTGTGTTAACAGTAACACATGTGTGTATATTCATCATTGAATCTGACATAGTGTGACATAAACAATGATGTAAGTACTGTTATCATTAACACATGTGTGTACATTCATCATTAAATCTGACATAGAGATCTGACATACACCATAGTGTAAGTATTGTTTTCAGTAACACATGTGTGTACATTCATCATTAAATCTGAGGTAGTTCTCAAAGTGGGAGGTTTTCTGTCACAATACAAAACAAATACTAAGAGTGCAGACAAACAAAAGAAGTTTCATTGCTTCAAGAGAAGCAGGTCAACAGCCTATTCACATATATGCATCTGAATTTGAGTTTAACTGATTTCTGTCATATATGTATAACTTTTGTTTAGTTTATCATAAAGGAAATCATTTTTTTCCTCATTATTGCATACATAAACGTTAGAGATAACCGAAGAGGCAATACAAAATTGATAATCCAGAGAAAATGGGAACATAGGGTACACTAAGCGAAGAAAAGCAAAACACAATATGCATTGGACACTACTATGCGCAAGGAAACACATATAACGTAATTAAGACATGATTCCTCATACAAACAACTGGTGGTAGCGACGAACCGAACATCGTTTTTAATGCAGAAATCGTAACGGGCAACACAACGCGGAACTCAGAATGTAACGAGACATAGCAGCACATTAAAAATCCAAAAAGATAAGTAAGTAATTGTATGTGCATTGAAATGTTTGATACAAAAAAATATAATTTAATTGACATCTGTCTTTTACCGAAAATGTGAAGAATTATTTAAGCTAAAACGCCACATATCGATTGGAGTTTTCGTTGTGTATATTGACAACGGAACTGCAATGCTATAACCGTCCATCCAAATCAGGACATCCGTACAATTTCTAGGTTTAATGTAGCTCTATTTATGTCTAAAACTGTCTACACCAAAACAGTTTTGCCTGAAATCCCAGAGGATATTTATTTTTTCCTATGCTACCAATCCATTTGTTACAGAAAATGAGACACTTCCGATATTTCAAAGAAATCAAATACATATATGTAAACATGTATATCGAGCCAGTAACAAAATTACGACAATCCGATTACTGATAACAACGTGTGTGTTACTTCATCATAAACAATAATTACACTTCTTCATTGTGGGATGATAATTACTGGTACAGTAAAGAATGAGTTCACAGTTGATCAATAGTGTATTATTAAAGACTATGGTTAATCTCCCTCAGGCATATATAACACATGATGTCTAGGATCTTTGATTTTCTTCCACTTGTGAAATTTGAGTTATCGAGGGTATCATCCATCCAGCAGTCAGTGTTTTGGATTGGCATGTATTATGTGATATTTAAATTAATGGTATTTATAATTCATAGCTAATGCAATTATTATGACTTTGCGATAACGAATATATTGTATAATAATGTCAATGTCATAATGATACTTAGTACAAGCTATAATATACTGGATGCTGTATGTCAGTAACGTATATGTTATATATTGTGTAAGTCATGATATGTAAGATGATCTACACAGGTACCATAGTACATAAAATGTAAACATATTAGATACACAAGTACTTACCTTACAGGTGATTATAATATTTAATTAAATTAAAAAAACTATAATGAACATAACACTTACCGATTGCTGAAAAGAAATAAAAGTAAATCATTAGCTATGGTTTAAAACTGTCATAAATAAACATACACTACAATAATAATGAAATTTCAATGTATTGATGGTCTATACAATGGAAACATTATACAGTGCAGGCGAAATAAAAACAATTGATATAATATTACTACAGTAAATAACATAGATATGTTACTCATAGACGGCATTACATCAATAAATATAAATTTGCTGGTGAAATGTTAAACGAGCTGTGTACAAATACATGTAATCAAACAGAAGTATAGCATCGGTGTATTATATGTATAACACACGGAATCTCAAACCATATCAAGTGTGTTGTTGTATATAAGTATCATTTGGTCATCATCTGTGCAGGTAAAGTATGTAAATTAACGTAAACAAATCAACTGAACAATATTACACATCACTATAATATGCAACAGTTGTAAACCATTAATATTCATATTTTATATTACTGTCAATACATGTATTGCAGTCAATCTAACATTTGAACATTCATCATAAAAAACTATTGCAACATAATTTATTTTTCTGCCACCAGTAAAGGAAATGGAGAAAAAAATAATTATAATGGAGAGACATAATTTCTTTAATCGAAAAACACGATTTTTGAGGAATGTTTAGAGTTATACAGTAGTGATGCAAAGGGAGATAATAAAGGCTGATTACACAAATGTTTTCAAACAACAAGCACAATATATTTGAATAAAAAAGGTAGTCATGACACGCAATTAAACAAAACGAGATAAATGGAAGCATACAGGCATATACACAAGAACAATCGGAATATCGGATTCGTTTTCAAAACGTTTGGCTTAATATGTGGTCTGTATAAAAGTGAAATAATGCCAAGTAGTCGGTATTATTTTTTGTGTAGTGTTTTGTCATACATTGGTTATTGTACAAAAACTAGATAAGTTATTACAGACATATATAGTGTAATAAACGCTAGAGATATACCGACGGGGCAATCAAAAATGAGCAATCCAGAGAAACTGGCAGATAGGGTACACACGCCGATGAAAAAACAAAACACAAACACAACGCAATATGTGTTTGACAACGCTACCCGCAAATAAACACAAATAACGTAAATAAGACATGACCTCTCATACTAGCAACTAGAGGTAAAGATGAAATAAACATGCATTGCGGGAATTGTAACGGACATCACTATACGGAACTTGGACAAATAAATTGACATTGCAAAAAAAATAATAGAAAAAAGATTAGCAACCCAGACACCACCAAAAACAACCGAGGGTGAAATGTTAAGTTGAACTCTATTTTTTATGTTATGCATTTTTTGCTGATACGCTTTAATAATTTGTTGAAAAATATGATAAAGAAATGACTCATTGGGACATATTTTGCTAAATGTATAAAGAAAATTACTAATTGTTAATTTGTATGGAACAAATTATGTGTACGACATCCAATATTGTGGTATGTTTCCAATAAATATATATATATATAATTCAGTGGGCGCGACACGTTTTTTGGAATATACTCCATAAAGTACGCCCAAATAAAAAAGTCAAATAATATAAAAGGTTTTGGGAGCAACAAAACCAGAGGGAACAGACAGGATAGCCAATTCAAATCAAATGGTTAATTTCAAGTGTCAAATGGCATAAACAGAAATAACTGATGTTGATGCCTTAGACATAGATTAGGAATTAAAACATGCAGACAAATATCCCATCTTTGTTTCTTCACCTATGTAAGAACCATATTTACGTATATTTTATCTCCGTGGTATTTAATAATAATATAATTCCATATATAATATTGATAAAAAAAACATTTTAGATTTTTCATACCTCCCAACACGTGGGGCAAAAACGACAGTAAATAGGAAGCAAACAAACAAGCCTAAAATTAGAAACACTCATGAAATAACTCTCATATTCCGATTGATCAATCATAATTGTATTGTACTAAAACGACTAACACTATTTCTATAACATGCTACTAATATTAACGAGGCAAGGATAAGGTATTGGTATTTTATGTTTCTTTCACTAACAAATGAAAAGATTTCAAATAAAGATTTTAATTGGAAGAAGAAAAAAAAAACATATTTATATTAAATGACAGTGTTTACGAGGAAACCGAGCGTCTGTGTGGAGTAATACAGCAAACTTTCTAAGATTAGATTAGCTGATTTGCTATTGGTCTTCCCAATCTTCTAGTGATGCTAGATCTCCGTGAGACAGGTTGCTGAAAACCTAGTTGTGATGGACCGAATTAGGAGACTATCACCTATAGACAATCTTGTCTCGGATGAAGTTGCTGTTTTTGGTGTGTCTTTGATAAAGGTCTGAAACGGTATATTGTAATAAAAATACATCAGAGACGCCGGGACTAACAAACAGTACTTCGATTGTAACAGCCGTTTTGCTTTCCATGATGAAGGAGAAAATGATGCGTTAACATTCAGACCTTTAAGTAGCATATCAGTTTAATTCCTGTTTGATGAACTTTACTGTTGTGAAGGCTAACATCAAAGAGAACAACAAAATGTCCTCCTAGAAGGGTCAGAACATGAAGACACATGTTTATATGCTGGAGTTATGGAATAGGGGAGTGAATGAGTGGTCATTATTTAACGTAAAAATGAGCAATTTTTCAGCAATATCATGGCGAGATAGGTTGCAGTTCGTTGAGCTTATGATGATGGCCGTTTATACTAAGCGATCACGATTTGCTTAATTTGTATTGTACTTGTTCATTCAAGCAAGAGTATGTGGGAAGATAAGTCACCAGAACACATGCTCATAATTCCGCGACACCAGTTTCATCTTTCTCCTTAAAGGTGTGTACTTAGCCTAGAAGCAGCAAATACCACTTTCTAGCCATTGGTTTGACCCGACCCCGACTCGAACTCACGATGTACATCACTCGGTACGAGCTCGCTAATCATTGCACCAATGATGTGGTTAGGGATATAATAGATATGAAGCAAACAACCTCAAATTCATATAACACTAGCTTGTCGATAAGAAAAAATAAAGTTCAAATTATAAATCCGCATTGATAAATAAGTCAAAATGTATTCTGAAAAATAGTTGACAGGCTTTTGAAGTTGCCATGACAGCTATTAAGCAAAGAAAGAAACGTACCTTTCAATAAATAGAGATGTTCAGAGATGCTTTAATTGGCAGTATATCTATTTTTGTTAATTATGATATTTTTTTATGATAAAGTATGGTATTGTTGTATTCCGAAAAGACGCTCGCGGAGCGCAATTACCAACCATTTTTTTTTTTTAGTTTCTGCATACATATTCATGTTCAATAAAACTATTTTGTTACTTCATCTCTTTTTAACTTTACTTAGCCTGTTCCTGTCCATATTAATGCAATAGTTTGTAAATAGCAACTTACATGTGTCGACCCTATATACTATTATTATCCCCAAGGCAAGCGAGTTCGAAAATTAAAAAATCTTACAGCTGCAAGCTTCGGGTAAGTTTAACGCACATTATTTCCATTATGTCAATTGTACTAGGACGTACATCAATACCTCAACATGTACCTGCTCGTCTGTGTTCTTGTTTTATGAATACGATAGCTCAGTTCTCCAAAATGTTAAGATTTTACAATTGTTTCTGGGTTGTCCATTATAGATTGTCCCCTCTGTTATAAGATTTTACAATTGTTTCTTTGTTGTCCATTATAGATTTCCCCTTCTGTTTTAAGATTTTACAATTGTTTCTGTGTTGTTCATTATAGATTTTCCCTTCTGTTTTCTCTAACGTTTACTTAGTGAGGTACGTTCTGATTATCTTACATGTCAGGTTAGATTCTTCTGATTTGTGATTTGTTGTCGCAGACACTAATTCGAGAATTGGTTAAATTAAGAACAGAGATAAATCAAGGTTCCTTGTATTACGTACTGGAGAATATACACTAATTGTAGATTTAAATAAAATAATAACGAGATCCGTGAGAGTCCAGTTGATTATTTCCAAAAATCTACAAGTTAGAATGCATTCTCTTACTTAATACATTTCTATATGCAAAGGCGTTTTCATTTTATATTGTTGCATGTTGGATATTAACAAAGCCAAATTAGATAACAAATAACAAATATAAAAGGAAAAACTTCCATTGGCATACTCCTATCGATTCACGCTTACATGTCGTTAATTCAAGTTCTCTAAGCTATCAGCTATGTTCTGTATTATTTGTAATTATTTGTGACCGGCTCGTTATTTGTTTGTATTGCGAGAATATACTGAAAAGTTGATGTACCCGTCAGTTATGAAGATACATTGTCAAGAGTCACATACTTGTTATTTATATAGATTAGTAGTATGCTCACCGTAGACAAGCTGTCAGACAGGCGTTTTCAAAATGTCCAGCATGGGTTCTATTCCCGTACGTTCAACAATATTTAAGACATGTTTTTTGGCATACAATGATAAAAACTAAAGTGCATATACACTAGAACAAAATAATAATTAACTATCCGAACAACAACGTGAGGTCAGAGAAATGAATTACAAAGGGTGGATAATTCAAGAACTGTTTAACAGGGATATTTTTGTGTTACTCTTGCTACCAACCCGGCGATAGTCATGAACAACAAACATAGCATATTCGCGGTCATTTGTAACACAGCTATTCCGTAGCGGTTAACCAAGTCATCGTGATGACCCTAAACTTTCCAAGATATGACTTCATCTTAACCAATAGATACAATTGATCCAGTAGCTACTTCAACGCCAGTAGAAAGCCTCTATCAAGTAATCATAATAGGAAATACAGACTCGGGAATATCTGATCAACTGAGAGATATGTATTTCACATGTAGGTGTTGTTTAAATGTTGTAACATATACAAATATATAAATAGAAAGCTTACAATGTAAATATTGGAATCGTCTTATTTGTCGTAAAATTCCATTCTTAACGGACCCTCACCGTCAATGTCAAGGTGCAGGTCAAGGTATGAAATAGACTTCCCTGTATATGTGAAAGGCTTTATATCAAGCTCAATGGCATAGATGTAATCGACAAAATCATCAACCTTATTTTGTGATAGGACATCATCTATATAGCGGAACTTGAAGTTAAAGAAGCGGTTAGATTCTTTTCATTTTACTTGAGAATCTCCTGCATAAAGTCTGACTAGAATGAACGAACAACAGGATAGATAGGATAAAAAAAGCTCATTTGAAATAAATGATATTAACGAAGGATGATACTTGGTGCGGTGTTTCTACATAACACTAAACAGTTATTCCCACAACAATTATCACTGATTACGTAGGCATGATAGGTATAGGTTCTCTATCCTCCTAAAGATGATCTGTAATATGTACATAAGAAAGGTTTGAAGATACATAAGAGGTGATCAGAAGCCGTCAATGGCAAAAGGACGAAAATAAAACGGCTAAAGGATAAAAGGACAAAAGGGCAAACAGTGATATACAAAACACTACACAGACAACTACGGATGTATAACGAGTTCGAAATTCATACACCATTATTTATTTGTTTCATAGCTTCAAACTTTCATAACATACACATCAACAGTTTTCAATTATATATACTGTGAAAATGACATCGGTACCCTCGGTGTATTATATGTATTATAATACCTCACATTTTATAAATTAATACGATTGTGAAATATTATATATACATCAGAACTATGATATTGTTGTATTACATGTATAACATAAGGAAACTCAAACCAGCATCAAAATTAAATATAATATGAATATAATCATGTCATCATATGCACAGGTACATTACGGGTAAAATAACCTTAAAATAATCAACTGATCAATATTGAATAAAATAATATTGCATGGTTGATATATGGGTCGTCAAATAATGAAAATATTATATTGTGTAGATACTATGGAAATAATTCAAGCGATTTGTTTGCCACTGAAAAGGGCATTATACCAATAAAGTTAAAAGTGTTGACGAAATGACAAACGAGTTGTGTACAAACATGCATAACCAACATCTGCTGTGTATTTCATATATTACACGTGGTACTCACACCAGATGTTTCTATGTTTCTCTATAATTATGATGGTGTCATCGTTTATACAGGTAAAATGGAAAAGTACACTAAAAAAACAACAACAAAAAACAAAACAACTAAACAAACACAAAATAAAACAATAAGACAAAAAACAAACAAAACGATATTATGTAGCATTTATATCCCATTTAATTCGTGTCCTTATTCAGACTGTTTTATATTAGGGCAAATTGTTAACATACATTTGTAAACTTACTGGATAAATTCATAGTGTAGCATGTAAACAACAAAAAAAAAACACAAAAAAATAGCTACGTAGACAAAACAGGTGGTAAACCATGTGTTAATATCAAACATTGTAGAGACGACAACATAAACATGGCTAATCTACAAATACAACCTGCTGTTAAACCTAGTGTTAATCTAGCAGCTACACTCATACATATACTCAGATAATACTTAAGTGTGTTTGTCAACACGGGGAAGCGTTTTTTTTTATTATTTGCAAATCGTTTCGGTTGTATGTATACATGATCAAAGCTCAGACATTTATTCGAGAATGACTTCAATTAAGAACATATATAAATCAATATTACGTATATTACGTAATGGAGAATACACACTAAGTGTAGATTAAACAAATAATCACCGAGATCCGTAAGAATGTATTCTCTTACTTAATACATTTCCACATGCAAAAGCGTTTTTATTTTATATTTTGTACAATTTTGTTAGTTGCAAAGACATATCAGATAGCAAATAACAAAATTAAAACAAACAAATTGTATTAGCATAGATCCGATCGATTCACGCTTATATTTCGCTATTTCAAGTTCTCTAAATTATTGCGAGACTATACTTTATAAGTTCATGTACTCGTCAGTTCTGAACAAACATTGTCAAGAGTCATATATACATATTAATTATATAGATTAGTAGTATAATCACCGTAGCAAGGTTGCTAGGCAGAAGTGTTCATAAAGTCCAGCATGGGTTCTATTCCCATGAATCGTCAGAAAATCTTAAAAAATAATCAACTGTCAAAGTAATAATATGAGGTTAGAAAAATGCATTAAAAAGGTGGGATAATTCAAAAACTGTTCAACACCTATTACAAGAAGGAATATAAACGTAGGACATTTTGAAGATACCAAAGGGGTAACTTTGATTCCATAAATCGAAGAAGAAAAGACATTGCAATGAACAAAAGGAAAAGAACAAACAATAACATTACAGAGAAAACAAAAGAGAGAGCAAGAGGTAACTACTTAAAACTGAGAGTGAACTCAGGTACTAATTCGTGAGGGTAAGTAGTTCCTGTTCCACGTATGACACCCATCGTGTTACTCTTGCTACCAACCCGGTGATAGTCATGAACAACAAACATAGCATATTCGTGGTCATTGATAACACAGCTATTCCGTAACGGTTAACCAAGTCATGTTGGTGACCGTATAACTTTCCAAGAGATGAGTTCATCTGAGACACTAGAAACAATTGATTCAGTAGCTGCTTCATCGCCAGTAGTAACCCTCTATGAAGTAAGTCATAATAGGAACCACGGGCTCAGGAATATTGAAGCAACTGAGAGATATGTATTCCACATAGAGGTGTTGTTGTAATGTTGTAGAGCATATACAAATATATAAATAGAACGTCTACAATGGAAAATTTGAAATTATCTCTTTTGTCGTAAAATACCTTTCTTAACGGGCCCTAACTGCCAATGTCAAGGTGTAGGTCATGGTATGAAGTAGACTTTGCTGTATATGTGGAATGCTTTATTGCAAGCTCAATATCATTGATGCAATTAACAAAATCATCAACCTTATTTAGTGATATGACATGATCTATATAGCGGAAATTGAAATTATAAAGACCGGATTAGATTCTTTTCATTTTCATTTTCATTTTCATTGAAAAGCTCCTGTATAAAGTCTGCCTAGAATGAACAAAGGACATGATGGACAGGATAAACACATATCATTGGAAAGAAATGATATTGATGGAGGATGATATTTAGTATGGTGTTTCTACGTAACAATAAACAGTTAGGTATACAACAATTATCACTGATTACGTAAGAATGGTAGGTATATATTCCCTATCACTCTATAGATGATCTGAAATATGTCTGTCAGAAAGGTCTGAAGATACGTAAGAGGTGTTCAGAAGTCGTAAATGACAGAAGACAAACAATGAAACGGTCAAAGGATAAACCGTCAAAAGGACAAACGGTGATCTACAAAACACTGCACAGAAAGCTAATGATTTATAAAGGGTTCCAAATTCATACACCATTATTTATTTGTTTCATAGCTTAAAACTTTGATAACATAAACACCAACAATTTTCAATTCTATTGACTGTGAAAGTACCTTTGTTCGCTAACACTAGTATTCGTGTTTTCTACAAAATGCAGTGATCTTTGGGTTCTTGAATTCGTGGCTGCGGGCACAATAGGCACCAGTCAATGGGAAAATTGTATTTCGTTGGATTATAATTTTTACGTTTTACGTGGACCTCAAAATCCACGAAATCCACGAAAATAAGAACCTCACGATTAATAATGAATTCACAGAATAGGATATCCGTTATGTTTTCACTATGCATAAATTGGTACTTATATAGTACTTTCAGTTAGTTGTACTTGTTAATGTAGACGAGGAATCAGCATAAATATTTAAATGTCTATAACATATAGACGTACACTTTATTTGTATACACCAACGCAACCGGTAGTTGTTTTTGATTATAAAGGAAAAGTATTTCGACCACGCTGAAGGCACGAATTCCAAGTCTGAAGTGATACAAACCAACATCACTGCAAACATGGAGATAAAAGATCAGAAACTTGGACAACATGCAAATAAGATTAATAACAAAATGAAACCACAACAAAAGAATGGGGTATCGAGACGAATCGAACGTCGTATTTACGCAGAAATCGTCACAGCGAAAGACGCGAAAACATATAATTTGACAACATGAACAACACAAACCCCACTTAGAGTGGAACAAAAACGGGGGCGAACTCAAGTGTTCCGGAGCGACAAACGAAAATATTTGTGGTCATTTGAGACAGAGATGTAGCAGCAAACCAAGAAGTGCTGGCAATCGCAGAGCTGTCGAAGAAGAATTTGAAGATACCAAAGGGGCAATCAGAATCCGTATATTGAAGACGAAAAGACAACACAATGGCCAAAGAAAAAGGACAAAAGGACAAACAACGATCTACAAAACATACACATAAAACTAAAGATCGAGTAACGCGAGCCCCATAATACACCGAGGGTGAACTTCACTAGTGGCACTTGTCGTGTTAATCTAGTCACAAACCCTGTAATAAGTCGTGAATGAGGAAATGACCGAGAAGTGCTTACGACAAGTGGAAGATATTCGTGGTAATTTGTGACACAGATATTCCATAGCGGTCAATCAAATCATGGTGGCGAAGGTGGCGAAGTGATGATTTCCACTTAGCAACAGGGAACCATGGGCTCAGTAGTTTTCCTGTTGGTACCAACCCGCTATCAAAGCAATCATGATAGGAACCAAACGAAGGGGCAATCAGGAATGGACATGCATACTGCTTTTCTTACAACAAAGTATGTTATTGAATGAATCATTTAACTTGTGATTCAAAGCTATTAGACGTGGTCGCAAGACAATATGTCATCTCAATACTAGAATAACACTTGTTGTAACATAAATACGCATTTTTCATTTGATATTTTTATGCAGTAATCAACTTAAGAATAGTGAACTTTTACAAACCATGGTCTAACATGAAGATCTTGATGTTATTCCATGATTTTGACGTCATAGGATCAGTAATTACATGATTTTGACGTCATAGATCTGTCAATCATGTAATTTCTGTTACAAACCATACATACCATGGATCTTACTCGGATTCGATGGTTTAGATAAGTTAATTCGTAAGATCCATGGTATATATAATATATGTCCCATATCAGAATATGGTGGTACAATAATCATCATATACCTCAATACAAATACTGTACTATTGAGATAAAAGAAGCGGTCCGTATTGGACATACCAGGGTTCTTTTTCAACCTGACTACTAAGGTGAAGGCCGCGGTGCACAAACAGAAATTTGTTATTTCCAATACGGGCTGCTTGTTTTGTTTCAATAGTAATATATCCAACTTGTACAATAATAGTATCGTTGTAAAACAAATGGTATGCCATTTATTCCTACGACTTTTAAATGGGTTTACTGATTTATATATCGCCAATCGCGCGTGCCTGTCATTCAATATCAAGTATTAAAATAGTGATCTGACATAAAACATTGTGTAGGGAGTGCTATCAGTAAAGATGTGTGTACATTCATCATTAAATCAGATATACTGATCTGACATAGAATATGGTGTAAGTAGTGTTATTAGTAACACACGTGTGTACATTCATCATTAAAATCTGACATAGTGATCTTACATACAACATGGTGATAGTAGTGTTATCACTTACACATGTGTGTACATGCATCATTACATCTGACGTAGTGGTTTGAGATACAGCATGGAGTAAGTAGTGTCATCAGTAATACATGTGTGTACATTCATCATTAAGTCGGGCATAGTCATCTGACATACATCATGATCTAAGTAGTGTTATTACTTAAACATGTGTGCACATTCATCATTAAATCTGACATAGTGATTGTACATACAACATGGTGTAAATAGTGCTATCAGCAACAAAAGTGTGTGCATTCATCATTAAATCTGACAGAGTGGTCTTACATACACCATAGTGTATGTAGTGTTGTCAGTAGCACATGAGTGTACATTCCTCATTAAATCTGAAATAGTGTTTTGACATACATCATTGGGTAAGTATTGCAATCAGTAATCCATGTGTGTACATTCCTCATTACATTTGACGTAGTGTTCAGACATGCATCATGGTGTAAGTAGTGTTTTCACTTAAACATGTGTGCTCATTCATAGTTAAATCTGACATAGTGTTCTGACATGCAACAACACATGTGTGTACATTCGTCATTATATATGACAGTGATCGTCCATACACCATTGTGTTAGTAGTTTTAACAGTAGCACGTGTGTGCACTTTCATCATTAAATCTGATATAGTGATCTGACATACAACATTGTGAAAGGAGTGTTATCAGTAAAGATGTGCTTACATTCAGCATTAAATCAAGCATAGTGATCTGGCACACAGTAATACATGTGTGTACATTCATCATTAAATCTGACATAGTGATCTGACATACATCATGGTGTATGTATTGTAATCAGTAAAACATGTGTGTACATTCCTCATTAAGTCTGACATAGTGATCTGACATACAACATGGTGATAGTAGTGTTATCAGTAACATATGTGTGTACATTCATCATTAAATCTGACGTAGTGATCTGAGATACAGCATGGAGTAAGTAATGTTATCAGTAAAATATGTTTTTACACTCATTATTTAATCAGACATAGTGATCTGACATACAGCATGGATTAGTAGTGTCATCAGTAATACATGTTTGTACATTCATCATTAAGTCAGGTATATTCATCTGACATACAACATGCTCTAAGTAGTGTGTTCACTTAAACATGTGTGCACATTCATAGCTAAATCTGAAATAGTGATCGGACATACAACATGGTGTAAGGAGTGTGACAACTAACATATGTGTGTACATTTATCATTGAATCTCTCTTAGTGATCTGACATTCAGCATTGTGTAAGTAGTGGTATCAGTAACACATGTGTGTTCATTCATCAATAAATATGACATTATGATCTTACATATACACTGGTGTAAGCAGTGGTCACAGCAATACATGTGTGTACATTCATCATTAAATCAGGCAGAGTCATCTGCCATACAGTATGGTGTAGGTATTGTTATCACTTAAACATGTGTGCACATTCATAGTTAAATCTGACATAGTGATCTGACATACAACATCGTGTAAGTAGTGCTATCAGTAATGCATGTGTGTACATTCCTCATTAAATCTGAAATAGTGTTCTGACATACAACATTGTGTAAGTAGTGCTATCAGTAATGCATGTGTGTACATTCATCATTAAGTCTGACATAGTGATTGTACATACACCATGGTGTAAATAGTGTTATCAGTAGCACATGAGTGAACATTCCTCATTAAATCTGAAATAATGTTCTGACATACAACACTGGGTAAGTAGTGCTATCAGTAATGCATGTGTGTACATTCCTCATTAAATCTGACGTAGTGTTCTGACGTTCATCATGGTGTAAGTGGTGTTATCAGTAAAACATGTGTGTACATTCATCGTTGAATCAGACATAGTGATCTGATATACAACATGGTGATATTAGTGTTATCACTAACATATGTGTGTGCATTCATCATCAAATATGACGTAGTGATCTGAGATACAGCATGGAGTAAGTAATGTTATCAGTAAAACATGTTTTTACATTCATCATTGAATCAGACATAGTGATCTGACATACAGCATGGATTAGTAGTGTTATCAGTAATACATGTTTGTACATTCATCATTAAGTCAGGCATAGTGATCTGACATACAACATGCTCTAAGTAGTATTTTCACTTAAACATGTGTGCACATTCATAGTTAAATCTGACATAGTGATCTGACATCCAACAACACATGTGTGTACATTCGTCATTAAATCTGACAGTGATCGTTCATACACCATTGTATAAGTAGTGTTAACAGTAGAACGTGTGTGTACATTCATTATTAAATCTGATATAGTGATTTGACATACAACATTGTGAAAGGAGTGTTAGCATTAAAGATGTGTTTACATTCATCATTAATTCAAGCATAGTGATCTAACACACAACATGGTGTAAGTAGTGTTATCAGTAACACATGTGTGTACATTCATCATTAAATCTGATATAGTGATCTGAAATACATCATGGTGTATGTATTGTAATCAGTAACACATGTATGTATATTCATCATTAATTCTGACATAGTGATCCTACATACAGCATGGTATAAGTAGTGTTATCAGTAACACATGTGTGTACATTCATCATTATATCTGACATAGTGATCTGACATACACAATGGTGTAAGTAGTGGTCACAGTAACACATGTATGTACGCTCCTCATTAAGTCTGACATAGTGATCTGACATACAACATGGTGTAAGTTGTGTTATCATTAACACATGTGTGTGCATTCATCATTAAATCTGACATAGAGTTCTGACATACACCATAGTGTAAGTAGTGTTTTCAGTAACACATGTGTGTACATTCATCATTATATCTGAGGTAGTTCTCAAAGTTGGAGGGTTTCTGTCACAATACAAAACAAATACTAAGAGTACAGACAAACAAAAGAAGCTTCATTTCTTCAAGAGAAGCAGGCCAACAGCCCATTCGCATTAATGCATCTGAATTTGAGTTTAACTGATTTCTGTCATATAAGTATAACTTTTGTTTAGTTTATCATACAGGCAATCATTGTTTTCCTCATTATTACATACATAGACGTTACAGATCACCGAAGAGGCAATCAAAAATGGATAATTCAGAGAAAATGGCAACATAGGGTACACTAAGCGAAGAAAAGCAAAACACAATATGCATTGGACACTACTATGCGCAAGGAAACACATATAACGTAATTAAGACATGATTCCTCATACAAACAACTGGTGGTAACGACGAAACGAACATCGTTTGTTATGCAGAAAGTGTAACGTGCAACAGAACTCTGAACTCAGAATGTAACGAGACATAATAGCACAACAAAAACACAAAGAGATAAGTAAGTAAGTAAGTGCATTGAAATGTTTGATACAAAAAAAATATAATTTAATTGATATCTGTCTTTTACCGAAAATGTGAAGAATTATTTAAGTTAAAACGCCACATATCGATTGGAGTTTTCGTTGTTTATATTGACAACGCAACTCCAATGCTATAGCAGTCCATCCAAATCAGGACATCCGTACACTTTCTAGGTTTAATGTAGCTCTATTTATGACTAAAACCAAAACAATTTTAACTGAAATCCCAGAGGATGTTTATTTTTTCCTATGCTACCAATTCATTTGTTACAGAAAATAAGACACTTTGGATATTTGAAGGAAAAATTACGACCATCCGATTACAGGTAACAACTTGTGTGCTACTTCATCATAAGCAATAATTACACTTCTTCATTGTGGGATGATAATTACTGGTACAATTATTATTACTTTACGATAACGAATATATTATATAATAATGTCAATGTCATAATGATATTTAGTACAAGATATAATATACTGGATGTTGTATGTCAGTAATGTATATGTTATATATTGTGTAAGTCGTGATATGTAAGATAATCTACAGAGGTATCGTAGAACATAAGATGTAAACATATTAGATACACACGTACTTACCTGACAATTGATTATAATATTTAATTAAATTAAAAGAACTCTAATGAACATAACACTTACCCACAGCTGAAAAAGAAATAAAATTAAATCATTAGTTATGGTTTAAAACTGTCATAAATAAGCCTACACTACAATAATAATGAACTTCCAATGTATTGATGGTCTATACAATGGAAACATGATACAGTGCAGGTGAAATAAAAACAATTGATATAATATTACTACAGTAAATAACATAGATATGTTACTCATACACGCATTACATCAATAAATATAAATGTGCTGGTGAAATGTTAAACGAGTTGTGTACAAAAACATGTAATCAAACAGAACTAAAACATCGGTGTATTACATGTATAACACAGATCAACACACGGAATATCACACCATATCAAATGTGTTGTTGCATAAGTATCATGAGGTCATCATCTATGCAGGTAAAGTATGAAAATTAACGCAAAACAATCAACTGAACAATATTACACATCACTATAATATGTAACAGTTGTAAACCATTAATATTCATATTTTATATTTCTGTCAATACATGTATTTCTGTCAATCTAACATTTGAACATTTATCATAAAAAAACTATTACAACATAATTCATTTTTTCTGCAAGCATTTAAGGTAATGGAGAAAAAAATATTAGCAATGAGGGAGACGTCATTTCTTTAGTCGAAAAACACGATTTTTGAGGAATGTTTACAGTTATACATAGACTACCATACAGTAGTGATGCAAAGGGAGATAATAAAGGTTGATTACACAAATGTTTTCAAACAACAAGCACAATATATTTGAATATAAAGGTAGTCATGACTCAAAATTGACCAAATGAGATAAATGGAAGCATCTAGGCATATACACAAGAACAATCGGAATATCAGATTCGTTGTCAAAACGTTTGGCTTAATTTGTGGTCTGTATAAAAGTGAAATAGTGCCAAGTAGTCGGTATTATATTGTGTGTGGTGTTATGTGATACATTGCTTAATTATTGTGCAAAAACTAGATAAGTTATTACAGACATATATAAAACAAGCAAAAAACAAAAGCAAAATACAAATACATTCTGTACATAAGAAATTTACCTCCGACTTTAATTATGCAACGCCATAAATTGACACAGTTTAAATTGTTGGTGGTGTCCGGGTTGCTAATTTTTTTTTTATTATTTTTTTTGTAATGCCAATTTACGTGTCTGAGTTCCGTGTTATGATGTCCGCTACGAGTCCCACATTAAATGTTCAGTTCATCTTTACCTCTAGTTGCTAGTAGGAGAGGTCATGTCTTGTTTAAATTAGTTGTGTTTGCTTGCGGATAGTAGTGTCCAACACATAATGTGTTGTGTTTGTGTTTTGATTGTCATCGGCGTGTGTTCCCTATCTGCCAGTTTCTCTGGATTGTTCATTTTTGATTACCCCGAAGGTATATATCTAGCGTTAATTACACTTAGACACAAGATCTGCTGTTCCTCATATTTTGTCATTTTGTTTCACGTGTATCTTCTTTTCTGTTAATACCGTGAATTTAAACTGTGTCAATTTATGGCGTTGCATATGTAAGGTCTTGTGGTCGGCTCGTTGTTTGCTTGTATTGCGAGAATATACTGAAAAGTTGATGTACTCGTCAGTTCTGAAGATACATTGTCAAGAGTCACATGCATATTATTCATATAGATTAGTAGTATAATCACCGTAGCCAGGCTGTTAGACAGACGTTTTCAAAATGTCCAGCATGGGTTCTATTCCCTTACGTTCAACAATATTTAAAACATGTTTTTTTGGCATACAATGATAAAAACTAAAGTGCATATACACTAGAACAAAATATTAGTTAACTGTCCGAACAATAACGTGAGGTCAGAGAAATGCATTAAAAAGGGTGGACAATTCAAGAATTGTTTAACATCTATTACAAGAAAGTGTATAAACGTAAGAAATGATTCAAGATAGCAAAGGGGTATTTTTGTGTTACTCTTGCTACCAACCCGTTGATAGTCATGAACTAGAAACATAGCATATTCGTGGTCATTTGTAACACAGCTATACTGTTGCGGCTAACCAAGTCATCATGGTGACCGTAAACTTTCCAAGATATGACTTCATCTCAACCAATAGTTACAATTGCTTCAGTAGCTACTGCATCGCCAGTAGAAAGCCTCTATCAAGTATTCATAGTAGGAAATACAGGCTCGGGAATATCTGATCAACTGAGAGGTATGTATTTCACATGGAGGTGTTGTTTTAATGTTGCAACATATTCAAATATATAAATAGAAAGCTTGCAATGTACATATTGAAATCATCTTATTTGTCGTAAAATTCGTACTTAACGGGCCATCACTGTCAATGTCAAGGCGTAGGTGAAGGTATGAAATAGACTTCGCTGTATCTGTGAAATGCTTTATCTCAAGCTCAATGTCATAGATGTAATCGACAAAATCATCAACCTTATTTAGTGATAAAATTTAAATAAAAAACACTAAGACAAAGACAAAAAGTGACATGAAAGTGATCACAGACTTGTTCACTTTTATTGGTGAGGAAAGAGCACCGACCGGGACAGATACCCCAACAGACCTTGACAGTATTATGGCTAGATTCTTCCTGGGTGTATAAATGAACCAGATTCTCTGAGTTCCATGTACTACAACCTTGACAGACGCTTGAGAGACATGAAATCTGCAATCAGGTATGTACTGACATTTTTGTTATTCAAAATAGTAAACATTCATCATAAATTTGCCTGATATTTATAGGAATATTAATCATTCATTGTGAAGAATGAAAATAATATCATGAGTGGCGAACAACACAGTGTGTTTCAGAACTTTATAATTAGAACCCCGCCAAGTTTTGGCGGATACCCGCCCTATAGTAATCACTCTGCCCGTCCACACTTTCTGTCGTACACAAACTCATGAACCTATGATCTTTCAAAACATTGTTTACAGATACATTGTAATTCCTCAGTTAATCATATATCATTCTACTTGTGTTATTTTGAAACAGTTTATACTACATTGATAGTACCAGTTGCAACATGTAAAAATGAAAAGGTAATTAACAAATATGAATATATATAGTAAATTTATTTTATTATATTTCATTTTCAGACAACCCAGAAGCTTTAAATAATGCAGTCTTTCTACACAATGGTGCATGATTTGGGTTAAGAGGAAGACAAGACCATGTAAATATGACATGGGGTGATATACAGCTGAAAAGTACTTCTGGAGGACAAACATGACAATCCATTGGCCCTCTTTTGTGGGGCAACCGTTTCGGGTGGTGTAATTTACATTAATGTATACTCTGGAGATAGAAAGAGCACAATTAACGGTAGTCAGTAACTGTAACATGGACTCTTAAGTCATTTCTAACAATATTTGACTCTTAATATTTCTAATTCAGATATTCTGCAGTTTGTTTGATTCAGTGTTGTTGTTTTATTGTTTTTCTTGAATTTGCTTGAATGAGTCATGCATTGCCTACAAAACTTGTCATTTGATGGAAATCACATGTTTTCAAATTGGCCTATATAGTTTACATCATATTGGACTGGGTAATTAATAAAGGTATCATTACGTGATGTTTTTCATATTGGGCTAGTCATAGGTCCGAGGTCTGCTGTATTGACCTAAGGCGCAGTCGAAGGTCAATACAGCAGATATCGGACCTATAACTAGGCCAATATGAAAAACATCACGTAATACGTAATACTACTATAATATTACGTATGTTACGTAATGGAGAATACACACTAAGTGTATATTAAAAAAAATAATCAACGAGATCCGTAATAGTGTATTCTCTTAATAAAGGTATCATTACGTGATGTTTTTCATATTGGCCTAGTTATAGGTCCGAGGTCTGCTGTATTGGCCTTGAAAAGTTCCTGTATAAAGTCTGCCTAGAATGAAGAAAGGAAATGATGGACAGGATAAAAACATATTCTTGGAAAGAAAGAAATGATATTGACGGAGGATGATATTTAGTATGATGTTTCTACGTAACAATACACAGTTAGGTCTACAACAATTATCACCGATTACGTAAGAATGGTAGGTATATATTCCCTATCACCCTAAAGATTATCTGAAAGTTGTATGTCAGAAAGGTCTGAAGATACGTAAGAGGTGTTCAGAAGTCGTAAATGACAGAAGGACAAACAAGGAAACGGCCAAAGTATAAACCGTCCAAAGGACAAACGATGATCTACAAAACACTGCACAGGAAGCTAATGATGTATAAAGGGTTCCAAATTCATACACCATTATGTATTTGTTTCATAGCTTAAAACGTTGATAACATACACACCAACAGTTTTCGGTTCTATATACTGTGAAAGTACTTTTGTTCGTTAGTACCAGTATTCGTGCTTTCAACAAAATGCAGTGATCCTTGGGTTCTTGAATTCGTGGTTTCAAGCACTATAGGCAACAGTCGATGGGAAAATTGTATTTCGTTGGATTGTGATTTTTAAGTTTTACGTGAACCACGAAATCCACGAAAATAAGAACCCCACGATTAATAATGATTTCACAGAATAGGATAACAATTATGTTATCACTATGCATAAATTGGTACTGATATAGTATTATTAATCAGTTGTACCTGTTAATGTAGACCGGAATTCAGTACACATATTTAAATGTCTATAGCATATAGACCTAACATGTATTTGTATTCACCAACGCAACCGATATGTGTTGTTGTTTTTGTTTATAAATCAAAAGTATTTCGACCACGTTGAAGGCACGAATTCCAAGTCTGAAGTGAAACAAAGCAACATCAGTGCAAACATGGAGATAAAAGAACAGAAACTTGGACAACATGAAATCGTGTTCGACACCAGCATGCGTAACACACTACAAATAAGATAAATAATAAACTGAAAGCACTACAAAAAATATATAGTCGAGACGAACCAAATGTCGTTTTTACGCAGATATCGTAGCTGGTATCACAACATCACAACTAAAGACGTGAAAACATATAATTTGACAACATGAACATCACGAGCCCCACAATATAATACAGAAATATATAAATATAATCTTATTAATTTATCTTAATACTGTAAATACTAAATTTCATTAATTGTATGAAAATAAGCATCAATTACATGCCAATATTTTGTAGAACGCCAAATTGTACTTTTGTTAATGTTGGTCAATCCAAATCTAAATTTTACAGAATGCCTTTTCATATAGGCCTACTCGGTTACATTTAAGAACGAATTGCCCTTGCAACATTTCACTAAAAGGTTAAGACAATCGGTCGTATCCCTCACTTGCAAGTTGATTACCAAGGAGGAAACTTTATTACCCAGGATATTGCTGCTCTGACTAAAGACGCCTCGATGTAAAGGTGTTAGAACAGGTAGGATCCGACTCCAATTCAAGAGCGTGTGCTAAGAGGTAGAGTGGATGCACACGAGGAACCAGTAAATAGACCAGTTGATAGGCGTATATGACGAGGTGTTGATAAACATGCATTGCAGCAAATAGAACCACATGCGCAGCCACCACCAAAGCAGATGAAATCGTTTGGCGTTCAATCAGTTATAAATGGTGAGGATCGTAACGTAAACAATATATATATAATACAGATCCTATGTTGATTACATGTGACAATGAAACTGATATATCTATATCAAAGTCCACTAAAGATAAAATTTAGAGTTTTGAATATATTGATTTGTCATTACTTGTACGACACAATTTCAATTGCCAAAGCATAAAACATAATTTCCTATCACTTGCAGATGGTAAATTACTAATGCATCTCACAAAGTTATGATTTAGCTGATACTGTTGGTGGGGCTTTCAATGGATGTGGTGCCTATTGTAAAAAATAAATAGGCTTACTTGCACTGACCTGTTGAATGGGAAAGTACTTATATTTAGATAGAGATATTATATTTTTAGAAATTATTCCAATCGCAGTATCAATATTTCTCTGGCACAAGTTATTTTATAAGAAGTAAATTGTTCTTTGCATTGACAATATGGCTGTAGTTTCTATTTTGAATTACAAACCATCAAAATCAGCAAGGGTCATGGTTCTACTTAGATTCATTTTGTATTGGTCACTTGTAGGACATCTTCATTTTAAAGCTGTACATATATCCTCTGTTGATAATGCCATAGCTGATTCATTGTCTCGTGGATAATGTCAGAGGTTTAGAGAGCTAGCGCCGCCTGCAGAACTGAAGCCAATGACGATGCCTTGGGAATTTTCAAGACAGAGTTCTACATATTAATTTACAAGTCCATTAAAAAATACATGGAAAGTGTACCAAACTGCTAAAAATACACTTGAACATTTTAGAGAAAAATTTAAACTTGACCAAATATGGCCTTCTCATATTACTCATATAATTAATTGCATACACCATATGCCAACTGATAATTATTCTGCTGCACAATCAGGTCTTAATCTTAGTAAACATATCCATGAACATATTGATTATACTCAATCATTTGTTGTTCAAATAGTGTTAGCTGTTGTATCAAAAACAAACAAAAGAAATGATATTAGGAAAATAATAACGATGTCCCTATTAAAACAAATTATAGAGGCATTACCAAATATTTGTAGTTCGTACTTTGAAGCTACTTTATTTGCTAGTATTTTTCATTACCATTATTTGGCTTTTTTGAGAATAGAAGAAGTAGTTCAACCTGGAATATCAGATCATACTTTAGAAGTTGATGCAATTTTGCATAGATTATATGTCAAACATAATCAATGTAACAATGAATTCATCAAAAACTGATCAGTATGACAAAAAATAAACTTTGCAAATTTCAAAGAATATTGAAAAAAACATTTACCCATTTCAGAACATTGAATTATTTTTGAAAATGCGTCCTAAGATAAAGGGACCATTATTTATTCATTTAAGCCACAGAGGTGTAAATCGCTTTCAATTCTGTTCCATTTTAAAATCCGCAATACGTGTTGCTTGATATAACCCGGGTCAATGCAATACACATTCTTTCATAATTGGAGCAGCAACTACTGTTGTCATGTTGGGTAAAACTGATGATCAAATAAAGCAAATGGGTAGGTGGAAATCTAGCACCTTCCAAAAATACACTACGTTAGCTTTTTAAATATCAAAAAACATTTTCAGGCTCTCCAAATATATGGATTGAAAATCAGCCATGCAGAGGAACACACTAAGAATATGACAGCCATATGGGATTAAAAAGATATGGATTAAATGTGATGTGGGCTGGAAAGCCCAGTATGCGATGGTCATCTATAGTACGTGCAGTTTAAAGTATGATTAACTGTTTTGGACTTCCAAAAGCTGTTATTCACTGTGGTGGAAATGACATAGGCTGTGTGTCTACTGGTTCCTTATTTGTTTTCATTTAAAATGTTCATTGTAAACGATTAACAAACTATGTCCTAGTAGCAATGTCGTTTTCTCGAATATTTTACCTAGAAAGGAATGGCATTATTCCATCAATCACGGAATTTATCGTAATTTAACATTGCTGCTATGGATTACCCAGCAACCATTAGGTGATAACTGTTTGGATTTCCCTTTTAGTTCTATTCGTCAACACGTTGTGATTGTTTATACATTTAATATTGAATTGCTATGACAAACTAGAGCCTCAGATGAGCCTATATCGCTCACCTGACATAAATAAGCCCTCTTAAGAATGTCTGCATGCCGAATACATCTAAGTTTTACCATTCACATCCCATAGGGTTCTATGTTAAAACTATGTCTGCGCTTTGGCAACCATCTTGGATGGAGGTCGTGGTCACCTGACACAATTTTGAAAGTATAGTACCCAAGGACCATCCATACCATGTTTGCTTTAAATTGGCTGACTGGTTTTAGAGAAGACTTTAAAGCAATTTCCCATAGGTCCTATGTTAAAACTATATCCGCTGACGGAGGCCATTTTGGACCGAGATCGTTGTCACTGAACACAATTTTGGCAGTTGACCACGTAAGGACCATCGATGACATGTTTGCTATATTGGCTTACTGGTTTCAGAGGAGAGGATTTTAAAACATTTTTTCCCCATAGGGTCCTATCTTAAAACTATGTCTGCTGAAGGCGGCCATCTTGGATGGAGGTCAGGGTCACCGGACACAGTTTAAAAATTGACCACTTAAGAATCATCCATGCCATGTTTGCTTTAAATTGGCTTACTGGTTTCAGAGGAGAAGATTTTTAAGCATATTTCCCATAGGGTCCTATGCTAAAAATATGCCCGCTGACCACCTAACGACCATTCATGCCATGTTTGCTTTATATTGACTTACTGGTTTCAGAGGAGAAGATTTTTAAACATTTTTTCCATAAGGTCCTATGTTAAAACTAAGTCGAGTCATGGCGATTCACAAGTTTAGTACAGAACCACCCAATGCTCATTCCTGCAGTCACAATTCAATTGGCTTGGTGGTTTCTGACAAGAAGATTTTTAAAATTTCAGGCAATGAGAACACATCATGGACCCTGGCAGTCATTTTGGATTTCAAATCAGCACCAAAAACACAAATCCGGTAGAGAACCATCAAATGAACATTTCTGGCAAGTTTGGCTGAAATCTGTTCAGCGGTTTCAGAGAAGAGTTAAATGTGAAAAGCTAACGACGGACGGACGGACGGACGGACGACGGACGCTTACCCATGACAAAAGCTCACATGGCCTATGGCCAGGTGAGCTTAAAAACAGCCAAACTCTTTTAGATTTTGTTGTTCATACATGTATTGTTGAGTCTATGCAGTTGATATTGCATTTGATTTACATATGTTCAAAGATATTTAAATTTGAGCACAATTTACTCCATTTGAATAATGGTTGCAGTTGATTGTACATTTGTTGTACACACACTTGCATATCAACTTCCACACATATATTACATTGTTATGGATACAAAAAAAAACATTTGATATTCATTGGTTTTCCTATATTTTATATATAATAATATCTTAAATCAATTGAAAAGATAATTTACTGACTTTAAACTTAAAACATATACCATGCTATTGTAATATGAATGCATTATTTTCTTTTGATCTTTTCAAGGTTTATATACCAAAATGTAAGCAACAGCAAAGACGTATGAAATAATATACGCATATACGTGATATGTTACACGTTAAATCTGGGCTGTAGCTTTATTACTCGCAGAGAGCCGTGCAATAATCAACGACCTACATGTAGATGTGATATTCCACGCCCTTATCTCCACCTTCATTCGTTTTAGTCAGTTAGAACGCCTTTATCAGAAGATACTTATTTCTTTGCAAAATGTTATTAATTGTAACCGTGAAAACAAATTGATTTTATAGTTGAACTCGTCTATCTAAATTTACTGCAGTTAAGAGAACATTCATTGTTTTAAAGGACGATTCAGACAATACCTGTTGATAAAGCCTCTACTAAATGAACAACCAACTCTAAGTTTTGACTTTAAGCTTAATTTTGAAAACTTATTTAAAAAAGGAGAATAATGTAGCATTTAGCGAAAAAAGAATCATTTAGGCTATGAAGGGTACATAAAAGGAGGTGATTTTGGGGAAATTAACATATACATTTCGACAAAAGGACAATTTGGAAACAAAGAAAGAAATTAAAATACCTGAATATATTATGTCAAACAGCGATATCATTATAATATTTAAACCTGAATTGAAGGAAAATCTCATTCTCATTTTACGTCTAATATTAATAATGCAATGCATTCTATATTATATATTCTAAAATAGAATTTAATAATTGGTGTGAATACAAAAAATGCGGTACAAATTCTAATTTATTGGGAAATTTAAAATAATGTTAATTGTAAATGGAAATATATTGTTATGTTATCTAAATATTGTAATTCAATCACCTGGAAGAATGTTCCAATGTGATATTTGCTAACACGCAGAATAAGACAATAAAGAAATAAAAAAACAAAGCTTTCCGAGCTCGTGCAGGGGGGGGGGGGGGGGGGGGGGAGGGGGTTCGATTAACCGGTTTTCTAAAATTGACACCTGTCAATTCATGTTGCCCATCATTTATATCACTGCCTCCTCGTTAAACTGTTAAACAATCTAATATTCAAGCGTGCCTTGTAAAGATTATTTACGCCACGCCTTCCAATATTTTATTTTTATTAAAGTTAATATGTGTCATCAGTTAAGTGAGGTTTACTTTTTGAGAAAGCCTAGTACCATAACAGTTACTCAGTTGCTTCATTTGGACTTCTATAATTATCGTTAATATATGAATTAATGCTAATAATGGATCAACTCTTTCTCATTCTGATGAGTGAATACAACACGGATAACAAATTCAGTAGAGAGTTTGATCCAGATACAATTGTTGGATTGAGTGAGTGATATTATCCAGAGATTGTAGATCGGGACACAGCATGCATTAAAATCTAAAATATATTGATATTGATATTTGTTCATCAGCTTCTTTTTTGCAAAGTTTATTGTATAAGACTATTTAAGTTGTTCGGTAGTTTGAATTTAGTTTAAATCATGCTTCTGATATGTATATAAAGGTACGATAGAGGCTGTTATTGCATATCAGAATAAAAATCATACATTTAATTGGTTGAACACTCTCCACGTGACCTTCACTATTCCGCGATATAGAATGGAATGCTGATATAGACCGGTCCAAAATCCGTGTATAAACTGGTACTACTGGTCTATACACGAATATATGTTTTCTTACGTCTTAGTCAAATACAATGTTACTTATAATATCATTTTATTTCTCATTATAAGTTGAACACTATTCAAACAATTGCTGTAGTTAATTCATATTAGTTAATAACGAAGGTGATAACGCCTATTGAAACCTTCAATGATCCTGCTTTAAAATGTATATGCATTTATATGTCAGATTATGGTCTTCAATGCAATAAACACAATAGTTACTGATATGGAGTGCACTATCAGGATAGACACATTGCCGACTCGGGTAATATAATTTCCACTGGTCCGTACCACGACCCGTGGGCAGTCTGTATATCATAATATTGCCCTCCATATCAGTTAATATTATATGAATATTGGTTCATTCGACTTTCATAATTATCGTTAATATATGAATGAATAATAACTATTACTCAACTCTTTGGCAGTTTCATCATTGAATACAGCACGGAAGACCAAGGCAGAATAGAATCAATCCGGATACAAAAGATATTTAGATTTAAAATATATTTATTTTGATAGTTGTTGATCAGCTACATTTTGGAAAATTTATTGCGTATATCTTGTTCAATGATTCGGTAGTTTGAATATACGTTTAATCATGTTTCTGATATATATATAAATGCATGATAATGTATGAGATCCGCTTTTTCAAATACTATTGTTTTACTAGTTTGATAAATCCATAAATTGTTGTATATGTTTTACCGTTATTCAAGTATGTGAGGTTGTATATGTAATAGTACCACATTAAAATATATTATATTAGTTGTATACAAAAGTAAACTGTCTACTGAACTATGGATCACTATATAGACTGACAAAAACACAATGTAATAAGAAAATTAGCACAGTTTTAACGTAGATATTAAAGAAGGGTATGTATATGCTATTTGTCCGTCGTCAGCATTGTTCGTAATATTATATTTGAAGTTAAAATCCATATATACACCAACAAAACAGTACAAGTTTGACCGATAAATGTACGGAATAAAAGCTACATAGTATGCAGGTAGTTGTATCGATTGATTGATCGATTGATATATTTAAAGTTTAATTACAATTACCATGATGTTAGTAGTGTATTCATAATACAATATATGGCAACTAGAGGCCCTCCTGAATCTGTATTGCTAATTTGTTTATTCAGGAACTAGATTTATTTATCCAAGGGTTTCATGTTAAACATTATTATATGGTGTCGGTTTTATTAGATCTAAGATTAACATCAAGATATATAAGACAGTAGTGTAATGTACTGTTAAACAACAAATGCAAAGTAATAAAATATATCAATATAGTTAAATATATGAAAAGATTAGATACGCAAGTACTTACCTTACAGGGGAATATAAACAGCCGGAGAGCAGACTCGATAATGGCGTCTTTTCAAATGATTTGTGACATACCAGAATCGGACACGCTTTAGAAAACATCGACCAAGTGTAGAAAATCCACTCATTTTTATCGTTGTAAGCGTCAAATATAACAGAGAAAGCGAGAACAACATAGAAAATTGTTTTTTTTTCTTATAAATTTGAGGCCCGGTGCTTGAACTCTTCTAACAAAGGAGTATTGCAGAAATTAAAACGACACGGAAATGGCGGAAGTTGTTTCAAATAACACGAAAAATAAAACAATTAAATATTTGCCGAAAGGTGATGAAAAGTCATATTAATATTTCCATAGGTTGCTATATTGGTATTTCAAAGAAACATTTTCTGTAATTAAGCATACAACATAATGTTTTTCTGTCAGATAGATCGTGTCACATTTTGGTTGGATTCAAAGGGGGGTAACTAGAATCATCACATATTCCGGAATTTTTTACGTTTTATTTATAGAACGAGTGTAAACGCATGTTTTCTCTATAAAACAAATATTATTTTGTATTAAAAATGTTGAAATTAGTCAGATTAATTGTCTATTATATCTACAGCTATTAAATTGACCAACTATAATTTAACAAACGAGTCCAAATTTGAGATACCTGGAACAGATTTTATGGAACCACAACAGTAAGGAGCAATTACATTACTGTAAAAGTAATCCTGTTAAATTGACTTTTCGGTCGAAATACATGTACATTTGTTGTTCCATTAAGGTATGACAAACAAGAATCAATGGTCTACTAAATCTATCGAATGAACTTGAAAAACAAAAACACAGTCATATTTTCATATGCAATGGTAAATCTTGGAATATTAAAAATTACTTTCAAATATTTTTTAACATATACGGCTATTCAAACATGTCCATCGGTTTTATTGGTGGATTCACCATACAAATCATGCATAGCGCCCCCTAGCGACCCACCACGAGCATGTTAATGTCAATGTACTTGATACAAGTGATACATTTTTTCAATGTAAATGACGTTATAAAAGACAAATGAATGAAAATGATGATAATGAAAAAAATATAAAATATTATCACATGCATAGTACATCCTCGTAATGACTCTTGAACAAAAGTCGTGTTAGCCAATATTTACTATTTTATAGATGTTTCTTAAATAAGGGTGAGGTATGTAATGTTTGCAACCTTTTTTTCTTAAACAAAAGCAGATCACACTGTACTAAGATCCATTATTTGATTACTTTTTATAAAATAAAATTCACAAAAACTTCAACTAAATTTTCTTATTAAAAATAATAAAGCATGTGAATAATAGGAGAAAACCGACTGGGGCTCTAATTTTTTTTATTGAATATGCTGATGCTATTACCATATAAAATTTGAATACACTAATGCATCAGAATTTAAAATTATTTTTATTCTTTCTAGAAGATCCTTTCCCTTAAATTAAATGGTCTTTCTTTGATTGTATATACTTTTGTCACAAAAGCAACATTCTAATTTGTATATTTCTTGTAGTGATCAATACAGAGAAGAACTTGACTGGATGTACATGCTTCGTTGTTATTCTGATCTAGCTAAATCTGAAAGCACGACTGGAAAAAGTCAACATTAACTGATGTCGAATGGGCACCATTTTTTTCACACAAATTCATGTGTTGCAAAAAGCATACATGTTTTTTTACTACAGTCATTATTTTCTTCATTAGCTGCAGTATGGAGAGTAAATTCACATGGGTCAAATGACACATTACCATAGCTGTCAAAGTTTGCTGTTGTTAAATTTAAATAATTTGTTTCAAATGCACAGCTTGTATCTATATGGCTGATTCATATTTTCTCAATTTTCTGTTACCTGATGTTGCTTCTGTATCGTGGGACATTTCCAGTGATTTTCTAAATCGAGCCTCACATATTCTACAAATACAGTCATCATCTTTGAATGCATATGCATGCTTGACAAAAGTATAAAACAGTGGTTGTTCTCGCCTCTGCGCTTAGTCACATCTCCTCGTTTACAGCTTCCTGGTCAAACATTGTGCTTTTATGGATACATATATGACTAAGGATTTATTCGAAAAGGAAAATGTGTTCACAGATATCAACAGGCGTTTAACAAAATTCACATTAAGAAAGAGTGGTGGGCTTAAAAACTTTCACTCGGCAACAGACAAGGAAAACAGAGGTATTGATATAGTTTCTATGTTGAAGCTGACAAATGGTAATCGACGACAATAGACCTACTGTTCAAAAACACGTTACCGAATATACTTTATCATCATCATTAGAACCATCAGTAAGCAAAACAGCATATTAAGCTACCCTATCCCCATCCTTTGAACAACTAGCTAAAACCAGCATATTAAGCTTCTCTATCATCATTCTTAGAACCATCAGTATAAAACAGCTGTTGAGGCTACCCTATCACCATTCTAAGTTCAAAATTAAAAGTAGGTTTTGGATTAAATTAATATCATAATTTTCAATGTGTGATTCGATGTTCAAAAGATTTAGTTGTATGATGTTGTTTATGATAAACGTCTTAATATATAGAAGACTTAATACACAGTCGCACATAATAAAACCAGCATATTAAGCTTCCCTATCATCATTCTTTGAACTATCAGTATAAAGCAGCTGTTGAAGATACCCTATCACCATTCTAAGTTCAAAATTAAAAGTAGGTTTTGGATTAAATTAATATCATAATTTTCAATGTGTGATTCGATGTTCAAAAGATTTAGTTGTTTATGATAAAGGTCTTAATATATAGAAAATTCAATGCGCAGTCGTACATAATCAAAATGTGAAGGATAAGTCTTAAATTTGTCTTCATACTGCATACCAAATTTGATATGTCTGTTTTCCAGTGAAGGCTCGTTTGCTTCAACAGATAAATTTACAACGGGAATATTCTGATAGTACATAGTGAGAACCATAATCATTGCTTTATGATGACTTGCCTCAGTTGATGGAAGCTTGACAGGCTCTTCCGTAAGCAATGTATCATTAATCTAATTTTAAGTGAATCAGCGGTTTACATAGAGATTAATACATGACCTTTTCCATATCAGCCAGGGTATCATCCCGAGACCCCCATATCAGACCGAGACGCAGTCGATGATTAATATGGGTCGTGGGATGATAGCCGGGATGATATGGGAAAGGTCATGTATTCATCTGTTTATCATATGCTTCCGACAAATTGTTTTATGAAGCAAATAAACAAAATGAAATAATTATATGACATTATATGGATGTTTAATTGTGTATTCAACAGATGCATTTTTAGAATGCTATTGTCAAACAAGGGCATTTATACCCCAATAAATATTAATGGCAACATTCCCTATGAATTATGTTGAAACATATAATATAGATGTGATTCCTTAGTGTAGTTTTTTATTTGCCGTGAATCGTGAAGAGGACATTGCATGTGAATCGTTTTAATTCAAAACAATTTTATGTTCTCCGTGATAATCTTCTATCATCTAACATTTCTATGATTTTTATTTAATGTGGTCTTTTTGATGACAATGCGTTCCCTCTTAATTTGTCAATATGATAGGCATCCTTACTGCCATACTGTTCACCTCTACCGATTCTTGTTGACGCGAATAGTAGGGATGCAACAAGGGTATTTTTCAAGAAGTGTGATCATCATAATTTACTTCCCGTGAAATGTGATTAGTAAAAGTATTTTTCGTGAATAGTGATGAGACTCTTATCTCCTTCTAATCTTTGTATCAGTTAATGTTTATTAACAAATGACACCGGAAATACCGGAAGTAGCTTGCACGAGACGCACTATTAGGTTTTTTTTTACACGAGAGGTCTCTGTTATGGGTTATCAGCCTGGGGGTGAAATTATGGCTAGTTTACTTCCGGTCGTTACACATATACAACAACAAGCATGTTATTGCAAAACATGTGATAAATATATTTAATAAAATTAATAAAACTCTGCTAATCCAACACTAGTCGGTACTGAATACAAACTGTTAAATACTAGATATCTTAAGGCACTTATTATATATCATTTATGTGAAACGGGATGAATGATAAAATTAAACTCACAATTATAAGTAATCACTATAATGTACGTTGAAAATGTCTTGGATGAATAATTTATTGGTGCTACTAAATGCGGCTTTACTTTACTTTACTTCTCAGTTAAATATACTGTACTTGATTAAAAAAGTTTGGAAGTACTGACAGGGAAGTTGAATACATTCTGAAATGATCTATTTTGTAATTTGTCAGAACTCAAATCAAAGGATACTGATATTAGTGACTAGCATGCTGTATTGAGTCAATCCATACGATTCAATCCATTCACTATGATAAATGGTAATACGTGCTTTCATAGGTAAATAAGGGTAATAACAAGATTACCGAAACCCGAACAATCTTACAAAGGGAAAGTCAAAACTCATAATTATATAAACAGACAAAATCAGTCAACAACCGGAAAACTGTGAAAACCGTAATGACCCTGACTTGGTACAGGCATTTCTAAATAAATGGTGGGTTGAATCAGATTTTAAAGCGCCAAACCTCCAGCTCTCATTAACAGTGTGATATCAAATCTTTTTTATTAAAGATTTTGTATTATCGTATAAAAAAATTAAATTGTACACACTGTGTGAATGTATCGATACTTATAATGTTAATATAAATTTTTAGCAATGTTCAGAATCTGTTCCGAATTTTCAGTAATGTTCAGAATCTGTTCAGAATTTTCAGCAATTTTCAGAATTTTCAGAATCTGTTCAGAATCTGTTCAGAATTTTCAGCAATGTTCAGAATTTTTAGTAATTTTCAGAATCTGTTCACAATTTTCAGCAATTTTCAGAATTTTCAGAATGTTCAGAATTTTTAGTAATGTTCAGAATCTGTTCAGAATTTTTAGCAATTTTCAGAATTTTCAGACATTTTTCAGAATATCTAGCACACAAACTGGTCTATTAAGAATCTCTTGACTTTGCAGTGTATAGGTGTCCTCAGTTAAGTGAGGTTTACTTTTTGAGAAAGCCTAGTACCATAAGAGTTACTCAGTTGCTTCAATTGGAATTCTATAATTATCGTTAATATATGAATTAATGCTAATAATGGACCAACACTTTCTCATTTTCATGAGTGAATACAACACTGAGGAAAAAATAGGCAGAGAGTTTGATTCGGATACAATGGTCGGTTTGAGCGGTTTTAACCAGAGGTTGTCAATCCGGATACAACATGTATTAAAATCTAACATCTATTGATATTGATATTTGTTGTTCAGCTTTTTTAGAAAGTTTATTGTGTCTATTTAAGTTGTTCTGTCGTTTGTATTTAGTTTTAATCATGTTTCTAATATGTATATAAAGGTAAGATACAGTCTGATAGTTGTTCATTCGACTTTCATAATTATCGTTAATAATAACTATTAATCAACTCTTAGTCAGTTTCTTGATTGAATACAACACTGACGACCAAGCCGGTAGAGAGTCAATCCGGATACAAAAGGGTATTTAGATGTAAAAGCTATTTATTTTGATATTTGTTTATCAGCTACTTTTGGAAAATTTATTGAGTATATCTTTTTCAATGATTCGGTATATATGTTTATTTATCTTTCTCATATATATATAAATGTATGATAATGTATGACATCCGAATTTTCAATTATTTCTTGTTTTACTTGTTTGATCAATATGTAAACTGTTTTGTATGATATATCGCTATTCATGTACTACATTAAATTATATTATTTCAGTTGTATACAAATGGAAACTGTCTACTGACTGATGGATCACTATATGGACTGAACAAATTACAATGTTACAGGGAAATAATGTGAATGCGTTATTACTGATATGTTGTGATAAAATCACCTTCACTGCTAGTAAAGTATTAAAATTCAACACCGTTATAACGTATATAATAAAGAAGGGCATTGCTATGGTCTTTCTCCGTCGCCGGCATTGTTCGTAATATTATATGCGGTGTATATTATATATACACCAAATAACAGGACAAGCTTGATGGATAAATGTATGGAATAAAACTATATAGTATACCGGTAGTTGTATCGATTGATTGATCGATTGCTATGTTTAACGTTTAATGCCAATTGCAATGGTACTAGTAGAGGATTCATCAAACACTCTTCGGAAACTAGAGGCCCACCTAAATCTGTATTATTAATCTGTTTATTCATGCACAGATTAAAACTATATTTATTTTGCCAGGGGTTTCATGTTAACTATTTACTGTAATGTAATGTAATGTACTGTGGAGCAACAAATGTAAAGTAATATAATATATCAATGTAGTTAAATGTATGAACAGGTTAGAAACACACGTTTTTACCTTACAGGTGATTATAAAGTTTATGTAATTAAATAGAAAGAACTATATTCAATGAACATTAGTGCAGTACACAATAAATATTAAATATTGTAGAACAGATAAAATAAGCATAACATTATATGTATATTGTGCATATGAGTAAGTACACATAATCATACGTTTTTCTTTATTTGTTAATCTTACGGTTGTAATTCTTCTTGATCAAAGTTGTTTGGGGTATTGGTTGTATTAAGATACATAATATCAATAGTCATAATTATGTTTTCCTTCGTACTTGCGCAGTGCTAGACACGTCATGGACATCAATCCTGGGTCATTTCACACATTTATACCGGACCAATATAAACACAAACATCAAAATGTCAGTGTTGCTTCTTAATATATTCATAACTTTTCCGAAAAATACTAAAGATAACCGTCTATGAACTTTTTTAAATGTCGTCTTGCCTGTTACGTTTCCAAGGTACACTGTTGCCAATGACGCATATTAGTTTCAGATATATTTCACATTTTTAGCATTATACTAGTTAAAGTTGCATATTTTTGAAACAGACTAAAAACGCAATTACAACTTGGGGTACATTTTTGTATTTGTTTATGTTGAAAATAGCGACTGTCAAGTGTACATGATATTTAGTAGATTTCGTTATAAGATACATTTTCAAAGTACTGCCTTCCACTAAAACAATGATTCATGAAAACCTTAGTTCGCATGATATTTTACAAATAATGCTACCCATATTAAGATCTACTACATGACGTCCATGTATTATTTCCTATATGTTTTGGTTATTAAGCTCCTTATCTTTGTCTTAAAGAACAATAGGTATAATATTGTTTCTGTTTATTATTATTCAAACTAAGCTTATCAGGAACAGTCCCCCTCTGTGATTTCGAAAACAAACGTTTTTCATTGGAGAATAAAGAATACATGATTTTTCGCATTTCGAATAGTAATAGCGGGAAAACAGTGAATTGTTGTTTTCAATGTTAAAACTACGTGATCGTTTTCAACCAATGATAATTAGTTATTTTTAGATCGTGATAGTTGTTAAGATGTGTTTGAGTCATTCTCTAGCCACATGTGTGTGCACATTTCAATAGTTGGATATTAAATTTGTGCTTAAAATTTAATTCATGATGTGTGTTATTCATAGGATTTATTTATAAGAGTATTTTATACAAATTAGTTTTGTATATACATTTTTTTAAAGAACATTCAGCATATTCAAAGTCAGTATGGTTCTCATACTGTGCCCCAGCGGAGGTCTGATGAAAAGATATTTACCGTGAGAACTCAAGTTCCCAGAGTTACAATATCTGGTTTGTCCTGAGCTTGCCTTGGTCGTTTGTACGGATTTTTTAATTTTCGCTTATTGTTTTATTATGGTGATGTCAATGAATGAAGAGGTATAAAATACACATATATAGGTTTATTGTATACCAAGTGTTTGAAATAAAAACCGGCGTCCTATCGTACATCGTAAAATGGTCGGTCGTACATGATTTTATTCATTATTACCCGTTGTCAAACAGGAAGTTTTGGAAAATCTGGTATGATGAGATTGTCGACAACTTTATCTAGAAGAAGAGTTTGAAAATACCAAAGGGGTAATCAGATAAATTGAGTATCTGACACAGAAAGTGTATTAAACTGTGTTAGCTTTATTGAAGAATAGAGAATACGAACTAAGTGGAAGGCTTCTATGTAATCCCAGTGATTTCTATTATCTACAATATATTAAGGTTTAATACGATATGTGTATGTTATAATTTACCTCAGTTTAATGTATGTAGGCACATAATATAATAAATGATATTCAACTCCTTTCATTCTAATTAACCTAATGTTAATATGGTATATACACACAAGAGCAAAAGAAAGAAAGCAATCGACCTAAAATAAATCAACTAAAACAGACAAAACCAAGGGGAACCTAATGTTGTCCTAATAGAAGATCGTTCAAAAAAGACCAAGGCAAGTGAAAGAAAAATTTGGTCCTAAAAGTAGATCAACAAAAACAGACAAAAGCAACAGAAAACAGATATTATCCTAACAGTATATCAATTAAATAAATGAATGGTATTATTAGTGCGATTCCAAATAATTGGAAGCAAAATATTATGGGTGAAACTATGATGCATGATCTAATATGCAATGGAATAGCTGAAAAAGCAAAAGAAGAAAACAAACATTGTATATAGTTGAACAACTCATTTATTTAGAGAATTCGATAAGAGTCTATTATGTGTCATACAAAATGAGAAAGCGATTTAGAAACTTCTGTAGACGATTGGCATGGCATTGCAAAGTCTTGTGCATAACTAAAGATACAAAACTACAAAACTTTCAACTTCAACTATTGCACATATTATTGCCTTGTAATTCATACCTATATAAATGTGGACTTAACGAAGCAGAATTATGTATGGAAACTACGAAAAATATGTTACATCTATTTTGGAATTGTAACATAATTCACAATATTTGGTTTGCTGTTAATTTTTTTTTTTAAGATTTGTGTTATTACTCTTTCATTTAATGCAAGGAAGATAACTCTTGGAATATCAAAGAAATACTTTGAGAATCGAAATACAGTAAATTATATTTGGTTAATTTCAAAATATATTCAACTTATGTAACAGTATAACAGTATACAACACGATTTATGGTCATCGTTTGCTGGATTTAGAAAATAAATGATTGTAATACAGAGTTTACATTTGAAACAATATTGTGACAATTCATTGCCAAATGTGTGGTCCATGTCGATGAACATACAAACAACAGACACGTATTGTTATAAAATGCAATATGTTTTTTTAGAGAACATGGAATATGTGCATTTTAAATTCATTCAATATTAAGTTGTGATGCTTAAAATTGAAAATATATTACCAAATCAAGCAATATTCCTTTCAAAATGAATGACCTGTCGTCAAGAGAGTTCATTAAAAGGAAGTCACAGTACACTTTACACGCGAAGACACATTTCATAGAGGACAACCTTTACATAGTGTGATATCTAACTATATATGTGGTATATTTTATCTAAAGCGCAATGGAATAGATGCGATCTACAAAATCACCAAGCCTAGAATTGATTAGTGGAACGTGAAATTATAGGATGGGGTTAGATTATTATAATTTATCTCGAGAAGTTCATTTTTGAATTCTAGATCATACGAATAATGGACATGATGGACATGATAAGCATCTGATTGTAAGCATATTATATTGACGGAGGATGATATTTAGTACGATGCTTCAATGTGACAGTTTACAGCAAGGCCTATAACAACTATCACTGATTATTTAGGCAAACATGATAAAACAAACAAGAGTCAAACGAGGACAGAGATAAACTGTAATTAAGTACTTCGTCAACTAACAACCTACAGCAGGACACCCTAATAATAACTTCTACTTCAGCCATTAATCCCAAGAAATGCATTGTTATATAAAGCTTAAATGGGCATTATCTGCGAAAATCGTAAATTTGTGTTGCCAATAAAAACTATCAGATATGATTGATGCCTTAATAAAACGTGTTTATATAACTTATAAATGTTATGAAATGTACGCGCATCAGTAAAAAAAGGTACAACTGCTCGTGTTTTGAGATCGATCAAGAAATGGACGCCATCTTATTAGTTATCGGCCTTGTTTACGGAGTTTGCCGAATCGTCATTAAATCAGTACAACAATGCACTTATTTCTTATTTTCTGTGAATCTGCTTTTAGTCGGCGTTAATTACGGACAAAGAACCATGCAACTTTGCAGTTAATAAGCGACAAAATACAAATTATTTATTTTTTCCTCTCACTGGTAAGGTCAGTTGCATTCGGAGAAAGCGATGTCAAATTATTTGCTTGCAAGGAAATAATAAATCGATGGTAATTTTCGTTCTCAAAAGGCGAAAAGTGGTACAATAAGCTGTTTAATGTGAACTATTTACCTTTATTTTATCATTTTAAAGCTATTTACGAATTTCCAAAACATATAATTGTTTTGGTCAAAATCGTAGCTAATGCCTCTTTTATTATCAAATATTATTTATTTGAGAAATAAATGATGGAAGCCAGAATGTGTTTTGAGTTTTAACATGGGTTGGCGGATATTATTATTTCATCCCGAGCTGTAGCGAGGGATACAATTAACTAATATCCTGACAATCTATGTTCAAACACATCTCACATTCTGGCTTCCATGAATTATTTCGACTCTGTTATGTCAAAAAGTGCAAATAAGGTAGTACACTTTGTTAGAAAAATTTATATTTACGTTTGGACAATGTCGCACACAATTGATGGTGCGAAAATCGAGCAGACGATAACTCATCAACATATACTTTTACGACGGGAAGGTCAATCACATGTACTTTTAGGACGGGAAAGTCAGTCGTATTGATGGAGCACCGTAACAATAATATTGTGCTTGCATGTTTTAATTACACGTCGCATATTATCAATGTTGGACATGTTGATTATTTTCGGTGAATATAGATGTTTAAAACGTTAACAACCGTGTAAATAATTTTATTTCGTGATTTTATCACCTGGCTTAAATGTGTACTGCGCATGTGCTAATGCGATTTTGCCATCTGATTAATCATTCGCTTGTTTGCAAAGCGAGAGAAGGACCTCATATTAGAATAATTGATAAAATATTTTTATCTAAAGCAAAAACTGAATTATAGCTTCCTTGACTTATTCTTAATCACTTAGATTATCGGTAAATTATTTGCCTTTCCAATCTTTTGATATTGAGCGAACCTGATGATATTTATTCCAGAAGCGCGTCGTGAGCACTACATTTGATATATTTATTGAACATCTAATAATAAGACAATAATATATATATATTTAAATCAGTACATCTATATTATGTCCGTTTCTTTAGAATGGGATGCTTACTACTCCTGAATGTATTATATGACGCCTGTATATTTCATTTCAATTTACCTCAAGAAGTACATGATATGATATATATACGATTGACGATATTATAGAATTTGTAGATAATGAAGATGAGGAAGGTGTCATTATTTTTGTTGGTCAGCAAGAAGCATTTGATAGAATGGAATGGGGGTGGTTAAATTATGCTAGATATTTCTTAAATTTTGGACTGATATTTCTTGAATGAGTTTATATGTTATTTAAAAGAGGAAAAACCTGTATAAAAGCAAATGGTTGCATATCAAAATATTCGAATAGTCGAGCCCCATTTGGAATTTACTGACCCCGTATATAACGTATTAGGCTACTAAGACACTAACACACTGTGTAACGAATATATCTTACTGGCCACCCTTTGGATTTGAAGTTCTGAGTTGATTCTTACTTTTATGAGTCTATAAAATATTTACTTACCCTGTATGAAATTTACTAACACTGTATGAAATTAACTAACTCTGTCTGAAATTTACTAACCCTGTATGAAAAAACATACAAGAGGCTCAGACGCCCTGTATGAGTTATACAGGGCGTCCACGTGTTCACGCTAAACCAATCATTTTCTTACATTTATGTAGGAGGTAATATATTGTACATTATTCAGACAGAGCAGATGGCTTGTGCTATACGAAGCACGCCGGCTATACATGGTATCCAACTACCCGACTGTTAGGGATAGCCCGTAAAGGAAGTAAACATTTGCATGTTTGCGAACAACGACATGCAACTCTAAAGCAAAAACGAAGAATCTGTTGAACAAATCCTTTTTAATTCTTTCGAAATTTGAAAAGACATCTGGTTCTAAGATAAATTATGAAAAAACAAACAGATTATGTATTGGTACAGATTAACTAACATATCATGGATTTCTGATAATATGAAGACGTTAGGAATTTTTCACGAGTACAATATAGACACTGATGACATTTGGAAAAATATAAATAAAATGAAAAGCTGCATTCAGGTTTGGAAAACCAGAAATTTAACCTTTAAGGGAACAACTTTATTCGCTATAAAAATTATGCTAGCTCAAATGGGATTTGAAACTGATATGAGGGGGATACCAGCGAAATATAAAAAAAGAGGCAAATGATTTGATTTGGAAATTCATTTGGGACAATAAACCAAACAAAATAGAAAGAAACGTAGGTTGCTTAAATATTAATGAAAGGGGAGGGGAGATGATCAACATAGACAATTTAAGTAAACAGATAATATTTATATACAAAATAATTAGCAGTGGACTCATGGAATACGATAGGTAAACACTGGTTACAGAAATACGATAATAAATTTGGAGTTGATTTTTTTCTTTGTAAATGCTCCGATATTAAAGGATTAGATATCGCATCCATTCCAAAATACTATCATGACGCTCTACCACCATGGCACAATTTTTGGGGGTCATGTTCTACGAGTCTAAAAATGACATTTTAGATAAAAAAAACTTATTTGGTAACTCTGAGATCAAAAGAGTGGGCATGTTAAAGGTCAATGTTGTCCCAATCTCAGAAGGTGTTTATATAGATATAATATTAAACACAATCATTGAAAGGTAAGAAAAATACATTTATGGATGATTTCACTTTGTCCTTTGTTGTTTAGCAACGTAAGCGGAGGAGGGGCCAATTAATCATTGGAAATTCAAATATGGTGATTTTATTTTAAATATCTTGCATAGTCCTTTCGACAAAATGTTATAATATGTGCATGTATACTCTATGTATTATATTACAATGCCCCAGGGTAGCACATAGTATTTTTTCGTAGTTGTGTTACCCTAGCAACGGTTTTGTAAACACTAAATTAGCCTATATTATTGCAATCAAAGATTGAATTTGGACACCTACGATCTTTTGATTTGATATTTGACTAAGCGGTACATTATTTTCAAGCTCTACACACTAAAAATGACATTTTATATTTCAAAAATATACTTTGATATTATTATTCATAGTTATGCCCCATTCTTAGCAACAGGTTTCCCTACTCACAGTATTTTGCTGTAGATCTCATGAACCTTTTGCTTAATCAAGTAGAAATTTTCTACAACAACATGTAAGCAGAGATATCGTATCATTCACTAACTATATTATAAGCATTCCTTAAACCTGACAATGTCCCTAGTAGCCATATATTATCCCTAGCAACCGCAGAAACTCGTCAATGCCGAGCTCTGTAAATTACCTTTTCTTATCTTTTCATAACGAATGTTGATCTTTAGATCTTTTCTATATCCTGAGAAGAAATTGTTCTCAGTAATAAGAATGTCAAATAAACCAAGTCAACTGCATGACAGGGTAAGGTGGTACTACAGCGGCAGGAGGAAAAATAATCCATGTTAAATAAAATAATTAAAAATGTGTCCATAAAAACGGATTCCCTTCTAGCTGAAAAATCATTCACCCAGTTTACCCCAAAATCAAGTTGGTCTGTCATTTGTTGCTATTAACAACATATCCATATATCAAATCAATCGGTGGAGGCTTTAAACGTTATGACACGGAAGCATCGTTTGGACGGACGCACGTTGCGTACTTAAGTTCGTCTGAACGAGGTAACACTTAAACATCAAACAGAAGAGAAAAATGACAAATTAACGTAGACCTTGAGATGTCAAATCTTCTTAATTTGATTATAACTGTATACATTAAAAAACTAGAACACTATAATAATCAAATAAAGCTTGCAATCATACACAATCACTGTATGGCTAGAGGTTCAGATATGTTTTTCTTCAAACTAATATGCCAGAGATACAACATCTTATAGTGGGGGGAAAATAGACCTAAGAATAATTTTTTTTTAGCACAAATAAGTGTTAATAATGAAGGTCAAAGTTGCTTTATCTTAAATTAGTAAATGCTCTATCAGGGAATCATATAGTGCCCGCATATGATTGCTAAGCTATGTCTATTAGCTGATGTCTAGTCTTAAAGGCACAACAATTATTTTTTTTTGAACTCTTAGTTAATAGTGACCTAACCATTAGTAAATACTGTTGCACTTTTTATCAAAATCCATTGCTTAATCATATCTATCTATTAAATGAAAATTTAACCTATTCCTACATAATTAGCAACGGTGCTTAATCGTAACATGGAGGTAACAACGACATATCAAGGAGAAAATCAGGCATTATCCAATACCAAATATCATTAATGCACTATCCTATCGTGACAATACCATTTACTATATTCATGTTCTGGACGCATACCCATCAGTTAACCAAAACATATGGTGATCGTACGGACGTACAGATCGATGGACAATGGGAACATATAGAGTCAATAGATTGATACATGCTATTTTATTATCAATATTCTTCCAATGTTTTTTGAAATGATGTTTTGTGTTTTGATTTTAGGTGAAAACTGTGTTTTTTTATTCTCATTATGGTCATTCCATAGTTAACTTGCAATATTCCAGCAAAATTAAACTTACATTCTAACACTCTAATGAATCGATATTGAAGTTCGGAAATTAAATAAATATCTGTATGCAAATTGTAAAATCATGGGAAATGGGGAAGACAACCTTAATATAATGACAATCTATCAAAATAATCATTAATCAGTTCTCAAAAACTGAACACGTGAATTTCGTTCTGTGTCTGTAAAATAAATATCAACTTATTGTATTTGTCATGTTTTAAGTAATATCTGTTAATTTGCCCTGAGTAGCTAACCTAAAATAAAGTGCTGTAACTCGAGGGTCAAATATCTATGGATATTTGATATTTTGTTTTAACGGTTATTTTAACATTAAATAATGTCAACACATCAAAAACTCGATGATTCGAACTCCCAATGTTGGGATCGACAATCAGGAACGCTAACCTTTTCGCCACCGCAACGTGACTACGAAGTTGGTTGAATTAAGTTATTAATAAATACACTTTACTTTATTACGTTTATTGCAAAAAAGCTAAATAAAATTTATTGTCAAAATAAAGAAAGGTAAAAGTAAAGGGACTACTACACATAGTGAGTTCCGATCTCTCGTCTGCATGTCCAATGAATTAATTTCTAAGATAATCTGACATACAATACCTGATTTATATTTTCGGTTGTTTGTTTTGGTGTGCTTTTTTCTGTTCTTTTTGTGAATTATGGGGATGAAATTAAAGCATAGCAACAACTGAAATTAGGATTAAATAGATAAATATTTATCACTATGTAATAATAAATGATAGTCAACTCCTCTTGCTCTAATGAAGCGAATGTTAATATATTATATACGTCAAAAACTTACTATTTTGGCTCGGTTCTGAAAAATAAGATAATAATCATTATATTTTATACTAATAATTCATTGTCGACAGACATATCTATATAATGGTAGTATTTTAGTCATAGTTGAGTTGTTTTTCATGGAAGTTTAGCGCAATAGAAAACATTCCTTCTAAGGCTAACAATTATTGATGTCAGTCTTATCAGATTGTCGCTACAAAAATGTTAATTCTAATTATGTACCATTTTCATTATACAGAAAAAAAACAGAAACAAAGGAAATGAAAGAAAAGTATTGTCCTAAAAGTAGATCCACCAAATAAATGTCTTCCATTTATGATATCTACCCATATGTTATGAACAAAAAATTAAATTCCCACAAAATTGCAAATTTTCCCTCGCAATTAATAAGCAATACATACATATATTGTCGGAAAATATAAACCATTTGTACCCACTTTAAAACACAGATAACGAGCATATGACAATTTTCGCAAGAGTGCAATAAGGGTTTGAAGATATCAAAGAGATAACCAGAAGCCGTACATCTAAAAAGACAGACAATATCATGGCTAAAGTGAAGCTGACAAAAGACAGACAATATCATGACCAAAGCTGAACTGACAAAGACAGATAATATCATTGCCAAAGGGAAGCTGACAAAAGACAGACAATATCATGGCCAAAGGGAAACTGACAAAAGACTGAAAATATCATGGCCAAAGGGAAACTAACAAAAGACAGAAAATATCATGGCCAAAGGGAAACTGCAAAAGACAGACAATATCATGGCCAAAGCTGAACTGACAAAAGACAAACAATATCATGGCCAAATGGAAGCTGTCAAAAGACAGAAAATAGCATGGCCAAAGGGACACTGACAAAGACAGACAATATCATGGCCAAAGGGAAACTGACAAAAGACAGATAATATCATGGCCAAAGGGAAACTGACAAAGGACAGACAATATCATGGCCAAAGGGAAACTAACAAAAGATAGACAATATCATGGCCAAAGGGAAACTGACAAAACAGACAATATCATGGCCAAATGGAAACTGACAAAAGAGAGCCATAATCATGGCCAAAGGGAAACTGACAAAAGACAGACAATATCATGGCCAAAGGGAAACTGACAAAAGACAGGCGATATCATGGCCAAAGGGAAACTGACCAAAGACAGACAATATCATGGCCAACGGAAACTGATAAATGGAAAGACTGTGATATATAAAACACTGCACAGAAGATTAAAGATTGAACACGAACTATAACAAAACAAGGGGTGAACTCAGGTGCTCCGGGGGTTGTGGTAAGACGTTTTTGTTCTACTAGTGATATTCCTCGTTTTCCTGTATTACGAGAGGAACATCATCTGACACTGAAATCGTGTAGAACACCAATACAAATAAATGAATGAAAATAGCATGAATACAACATTAATCCTTTTACACTTGGAGTAAACATCTTCATGATGACAATGTACGTATATTGTGTATTTCGACGACAAACAATCCAAATGACTACGAAATTTTCCTGAAAAGAAGAAAAACAAGCGTTCTCCTAATTGTTTTAGAATCAGGAACAAGGACATTTTGACTTACATACTAGGCCGCCACGCTTGACAATCTCCTTGAAATTTTCAAATAAATCTTTGTGGATTCCTTAACAAGTAGCAATCCCTGTGCTAGTTCGGTAACCGTTGAAACCATAATCATAAATTTTCAACTGACTATAAAAATTAGAAATGTGTGAAACAATGCGAACGGTATATGTAAGATTACTTCGCACAAGTGTAGCTATATTCATAAAAGTAAAGAAAACCGCATCACTGCAATCTAGGGGTCGTTTCTTAGTCATTATTGGGAATGAACTTTATACGAATATTTTTAGGCCTGGATGAATGAAATAAACAGAGCAAAGCAAATTGGAATCGACTGGGATATTCTTGTTTGAATATTGATGTGGGCTTTACATTATATAATTTCATTAGTCCGAGTATTGCTTCAACATAATCATTGAGGAATTTTACGACAACAACATAATTCGGATGACAAGAAAAATGAGAAAATTCGTTGCATTCCCCAATGTCGGTCGTTCTATTAATAGACGAGCTAGATAATGTGACCTTACTACCCAGTGCAGAATGGACCTACACCTAGAAATTGACAAAGGGGGACGGGCAATAACCAAGCATTAGGACAAAAGAGATGATATCAATTGACCAATCTTTTGCATTCCATTTAGACATGTGTGTATGCAATTCATGCATACGTAGTATATATTTGTCAATTATTCTGATATTCAAGAGCTTGTGATTTCTAGTTAGATTTTCTTGGTATAGATGTAGAGCTAACAAGGGAGCTACTGAATCAAGAGTTTTACTGTCGCAATCATACCTTTGTTAATATTATGGGATATCTGAGTTACAAATGACAACGATTATGTTCCGTTTGTCGTAACCATAATCTGACCCTTTCTTTATTGATGACTTATCACTGGGTTTGTAACAAGAGTAATACGATAGGTACTACAGGTGGCACCGGAACTGCTCATCATTCCGGAGCACATGAGTTCATCCCCGGTATTTGCCCCATATGTAGGTTTCTACATAGTGTTTATACATCATTGTGTGTCCTTTTGTCTTTGTCCTTTTTGACATTGTATTGCCAGTTCTTCTTTGATTTACGGCTTCTGATTACCACGTTGGTTTATTCAAGCATTTCTTCCAATGTCATATGGTTTGGTTTTTCATACGGTCATTGTTCGTTTTGTTAATATTGCTGAAAATGTTGACCATCACTGTTTAAGCTTTCCTTTTATTGAATGTCATTATTTCTTATATTGATACCTATAATATTCTGTCCGTTAAATACATTATTTGTTTTACAATTTATAGAGATTTAAACCTTGCAGATAACAATACTATTTGCATAGAAATTAGCTGGTACAAAAGTGTTTTTTTTTTTTTGCAAATTATGCTATTGTCATCTAATTGTGCATGAAAAAGAACGCTTTATTCACCTGACAAATCCTCCAAGCAACAAAGATATATAATCTTAGTGACTATTGCATACAATAAATGTTAATAAACGTTAAAATAATGTTTTAACCAAGCAAATATCAATATTTAAAATTACTTTGGAAAATGTACAAAATGTATAAAAGACCGTCGAGAGAATATTGGTGGCATGTGTACTCAGTTGGCAAGCAATGCAGTTCTGGGGAAGAAGTTGATATTAGTTAGCTATTCTATATCCACAGAATAGAAATTATGATAAAAGAAATAATAAATGTCCCATCAATCATAGGCAATGATACCCGTCTTGAATTTTCAAAGTAAGAATATCATTTTGGATAACCAGGGAGATCGTTCCATCCAGTCCTTTGACTTCACATGCACTATTTTTCAAAACAATATCGGTTTTTAGTTGGGTTCGTGTACTCGATCTTTAGTTTTATGTGGATGTTTTTTAAGTTTTCTATTTACTAATATGATATCCTCACTACATCTCTGTGCTTATATTGTCTTCGAGTTGTTGATTTGAAAACAAGTATTTTATCATACGATGTTTATTTTATTCTAACATATTAAAACAAAATGCTGTGTAATGTAGATGTAAGAATTGTTTTTGTGAATTAAATGTGAAGTGTAAACGAACACAGAAGATTATACTAGTGTTGTGTTTTATATAACTTAGCTAGATAATATTTGGTTTCCGATGAGAATGACGGGGAGGAAATAACATAAAAGGAATGTATTCCCAATATATATCATGATTCTGGTGGAATAATTGAGTCTATGTTCATTGTTTTATATTTAATTGACGGTATTTATTTTTAATGCACCCATCTACACAGGATATCCCTCTACAATGTTTCCTCTCACCTGTTCCTTAATAAAAGATAGACGTACAGTAATTGATGCTTAAATGACCCAATGAAATGGTCATAGCATATTAAATAGAAGAACCAGTCTACGTTCAATGATGTGAAGGTTCCAACAAACAGAAAGGGTGAGATCATTCAACCAGTAGATACAGACAGTATTGTACTAGGAATATACAATAAAGATCAAGGTTCGAAACCAGACATCCATCATATTGGCAGGTTTCATCCCATTGGTGAACCAAAGGATGGTACAATATCTACCATTACCAGATTTCTAACATACAGAGAGCGACAACTCGTCTTCAGTAACAATAACAAACTGAAAGGTAATCCAGACAAAATGTTAATTGATGAGAACCTAACTAACCATATATATGATCTGATAAAACGTCTAAACAGTTTGCGGAAAAATGGGAAAATACACTCATATTGGACACACGATGGCTCAGAACTGGCTACTAAGACGGCACAATCACGTACAATCAACATCAAAAACAGGAAAGATGTATACGAACCTGGAGGTGAAATTCTAGAAGATGAAAACAATGATGTATAATACTTGCACTTGTATTATAACTGCTTTGTTAATAAATTCTTTTGAATACTTCTGCAAACAATTCATATTCGTTGTTACCTTACCTTGTTTTATTTATACTATCTTCATATAGAAATACGTGCTTTTGTTTACAAATATTCAATGTTGTCTATATAAATAACTCTTTGTGCATTGTATACATATACAATTCTGTTATATCATGTTAACAATGTACATTTAAATGACCAATCTAGTATAACACGTTTTTCCGCTAGGTCGAGTTCACCTAGACTACAATTACTTACCTTTCAAATATAACTTTGTATTGTTTACCATTCCAAGGTCATTTTGATCCTTTCGTTTATAAATATTTAACATAGATTCCACAAGAGTCACTCAAAAAATTTGATTAAATACCTGTTTTCACAGGATTACATAGTTTGCCAGTGAAATTTCTATTAGCAAATGAAAATTGTTTACCTTAAATATATTTATTGCAACTATCTTCATATAAAAGCATGTGCTTATGCTTACAAGTATACAAATGTTCTGTACACACACCAGATCTTATTATTCAATATACATTTGAATGATCAATCTAGTATACTATAACACGGTGTTGTTCTGCTTGGTCGAGTACACCTATACTTCAGTCAACAACAAAAATATAAATAGCTTGGTAGTGTTTACCATTACCAAGCCTTTCAATATTTTCCTTGAAATGCTTTTAATTAGAATCCATAAGCCTTAGCAAAAAGTAACTAAAAATCATCCCTTCAGGTTTTAGTCCGTATTATTTATCAGCCAACATAGCTATTTATAATGTAACAAATAACCGAATTACTGACATCTGTTTTGTTTTTCATTTTAGAAGTCACTATTTTCTCTTTTTATATTTTTTGCAATAAATTGAGAATATTGACAAAAATGCACGTTTTAAACTTGTATATATATTTGTCAATAATTTTGTGCTACAATTTGTTGTTTAGTTATAATCATTCGAAGTACAAGGTAGGGATATTTACTGGTTATATTTATGATCAGTCCATTTTAATACTTATTGATTTGAATTTGTCATTTGATAATGGGTAATGATATTGCTGCTCACAGAGCTGCTATTGGACTGTTGTCAAATTAATGGGATCAGTCATAAAAATGAGATTTTGGCACCTTTTGTATCCGGGGTGTTTTCTGCAATATGGGTGAATTTTTTTCGTAATATGTTTAAATATGTCATTAATTAATTATGATGTTATTGTGATTACCTTATTGGTCATCCATTTGCCTTTGATAGCTGGAGACATTGAATTGAACCTGTGGCCTAAAGGCACACCTGATGTGATCGAAAATGTTTTGTCAATATATCATGGTAATATTAGAAGTCTAAGAAATAAAATTAACTATATAGCTAATTTAATTGAAGAGTTTGACAACATTTTTGCTACAGAGACGCATTTAAATAATCAAATAATCGATGATGAAGTTGTTATCAGTGGTTTTGATGTACCTTTTAGAAAAGACAGAAATTCACACGAAGGTGGAATAATTATGTATCATAAGAGTAATATAAATATATTGCGGCGTGTTGACTTAGAACATGAACACGTAGAGAGTATGTGGTTTGAATTAAAAACTAAAGTTCATCCGATATTGATTAATATTAATTATAGGTCCGAGTTACAATCACATACGTTTGACTGGAAATTGTTTTACTTAATGTTAAAACAAGCACTTGATGAGAATAGCCATATTAGTTGCCTCGGTGACTTAAATAAATCTTTTATGATAAATCTACCGACAACAATAAATGATATTGTCGTGGTCAACGGTCTTGTTAATATAATTGATAAACCAACACATTTTGATGAACATACACGTAATATTTCACTATTAGATCCAATTTTGATTGCTGATTCAATACAGGCTATCGAATCAGTAATGGAGAATACACTCCAACTGTAGATTCTTAAAAATAATTATTTTTAAAAATCTACAAGTTGGAGTGTATTCTCTTACATAATACATTTTCATCAGCAAAAAGTGTTTTCATTTTATATGTGTACCTTTATAATGTTCAGAAAGCTAAATAATCAACAATTAACAAAAATTAAACAACAAAATGTTATCGGCATACGTGCTTTCGATTCTCGTCTATATTTAGATATTTCAAGGTCTTTCAAGTGAAAAGAATCGCTTATATTTATATATTTCAAGTGTCCCAAATGTTCACCTGTGGTCTGTCTGATTTGGTAGGTTGCGGTCGTTTCGTTGGTTGTGTTTGTATTGCGAGAATATATTTTAAAAGAGTTCACATACTCGTCAGTTCTGAACATAAATTATGCCAGATCTGAAATACTTGCATCGTGTCTTGTATATATTGATCAATGGCTTTTTTAAGCAAATTGTTGATATGTTTAGCAAAGCTTACTATCAAGAGCCATATATATCAATAATAGAGTATAGTAGTGTGGTCACCATAGCCGAGTGGTTAGATGGAAGATTTGAAAGTCAAATTAGATTTTAAAAAGCTCAGCAGTGGTTTGATTCAAATTTGCGCAAGGAATCTCGAAGACGAGGTAGGCTTCGAAACCCGTTTTTAAGAACTAAAACTGTTTCTTCCGAAAAACAGTACAAAAACAACGTAATAGAGTTAATAACTTGAAAAAGCAGGCAAACGAATTATTTTATGCAAATATTAACGAAATTCTAGACGAACTTAAAACTACTGATAACAAGATGCATTGGAAAACGATACATAGAAACTAGAAAACGAGCGTTCTGTGAATACTATGCCACCTCTTAGAGATCGTGATAATAATCTTAGTTTATCTTACGATTGCTTCGAAAAAGCTGATATATTGAATAGAAATGTTTACTCTATTTCTGATCTTACTGACAGCAATAAAGACCTCCCCCCTTTTGAAATTAGATGTAACAAATTTCTCTCGCATATAGTAGTGAGTGAACAAACTATTTTGGATATGATTTCCACTTTAGATGCTAATAAAGCTGTTGGATCGGATATCATAAGTAACAAGATGCTGATTGCAGTAAACGTTCAAATTTCAAAACCATTATGCATGTTGTTTGATAAATCTCTCCATCAAAATATTTTCCCAACAGATTGGAAATTAACCCATGTCATTCCTTTTTTTCAAAGCAGGAGATAAATCATTCCCTTCTAATTATATACCAGTCTCATTGCTTTCCTGTTTCAGTAAATATTTGAAAAAAAAATAGTTTTTAAACATATCTTTAACCATTTTATTTACAGGAAAATAAATTACTGTGTAAATTTCAGTCAGTTTTTTTACCAGGTTGTTCTACTACCCATCACCTTGTAGAATTATATCATATAATCTTACTAGCTTTCCATCAGATGAAACAAGTAGCAAAACAACCAGGTGAATTCCCTTACAGGTATACCATTTTGACAACAAAAAATGTTAACGTGATATTCGAATGATCATAATTGAAAATAAAACCTCTGGATGATCTTTGAAACTATTTGATCTTACAAAATAAAGAGAAATATATATACTTATCATGAATATTTTCCGCAACTAAATCCCAATAGATGAATGAAATTTAATATGTCCATTGCCACGTAGGACGCATGTGGGTCTGTTCGATGTGTATCAATAGGTTATCTATATTTTGATCATATAGTCAATGAGGCTCCATGAGGGTTTTAGTTGTTTAATTGTTTATTATTTGTGTTTTCTTCATGCCTTCATTTACTATAAACGTTTACTATACATGTGTGTACTTAAATATTATTATGTTCAATTGTGTATTTTGTAATATATGTAATGGGAGAAGACTGTCTAAGTTGTTTAACTTGTGTCTTATCCTTTTGTCTTTTTGAACAATCAAACATGTTTAAAATAAAGACATTAAATAGGAATCTATAGTTAGATGCATATGAACAGGACACACATATAACTGATACTATTGGAACAGAGATTCAATCAGAATAGGAAGACTACGGTTGATTTCTGATTAGTTTAGCACACTGCCATGTTTAAACTTTTATTAAGGCTACTGCTGTGACTATGCATTTGCAATATATTAGATAATATTACATAGTAATAAATAATATGCTACTTACTCAGAAAGACGTTCTGTACTACAATACAAAATATATATGTTGTAAGTCAAAAATGTGAAAACAAAATCTCAATAGATAGACTTTGAAAAACAAATAATATACATCTGGTGTACGGTAATTGTAAAAATTCAAAGTATATATCTACAGAGGTAAACGTAACTATGGTTATATATCAATTAAAATGGAGTTCAATATATCGGTCGGGTAAACACTGGTTTGTATTACAGCTTTAATCCTTGAAAGCATTAACACATATATTATACACCATTTGTTAGTTGTATGCCAGAGATTAAGATGACACACATGACCCGGTAAATGTTTTCTTCGCTTAATGTAACATTTACACTGCCTAATATCAAAGATTGTGACACGAATGGATTGTCACGTATTTAGTGGGGTTCGTGTTACTCGTTCTTTAGTTTTATATGTATGTTTTGTAGATCGTTGTTTGCCCATTTGTCATTTTTCTTTTGGCCATTGCGTTGTCTGTTCGTCTTCGATATACGGATTATGATTACCCCTGTTGTATCTTCAAACTATTCTTGATATTCACAATTAACATAACATTTAATTACTGCTTTAAGAAATAATGAAGCTGTAGTTAATTGATCTGAAGCGACTATGCACCCGCCAGTCAACGAAGCAACATAACATTGTGTGTCTATCTGTTTTATCTTGATACGTTTATCATGTGTTGAAAACAAAATTATTGTAAATCAATCATATTTAACATACATATCCCTAATTAATCACGATGCCCAACCTATATGAATTATAATTAGTACAACATATTTCATTTGAAAGTATTGCTGAATCTGAACTTTATATTACCATATAATAATATAATATAATGTACATGTCTGTGGATGGTTGTCTATATTGCACCAGTTTCTATTTTCCATGTTATGAATAATAAATACAAATAAAAACAAAGATACCAAGATTAACGAATCTACTTATTACATACTAAAATGGGTGCAACATATTTATGCTCGATAACTGAAATCCTATCATCATACTGAACTTGAAAATCAAATCAGTATAAAACAGTTTATGCTCACATGCAGTCGATTCGAGTGGCACATTTACAAAAATGCTTGGTTCTTAGCTATCAAACTGACTGTAACTGACATTGCTGACGCTATTGCTTCCTACAATTAAAGTCAGGTTAAAAGAGGTAAAGGTATAACATGTTCGTGTATAACCTTATCTAGTACTCGTAGAACACGCATCCTCCCGTAAAAACCATATTACCTCGATATCCATGTTATTTTGCTATCACACTTTATTACCTTTATGCTTAGTGAGTTTTTGTCTAAGGGTACGCTCATTAAAGTTTTGATTAAGATATTTACGATACCTTGAACCAAGATTCATTAGAACACTGCCTAAATATATTACCTACCTACACTTCTGGCATGCATATCTGTACTGTTGCACAGCTGTAGCTCTAGCAAATAATAAACAAGACGACAAGTGAACTAATTCTCTGATTTAAAATATGTATTTGTTATTCAATGTGGGAATTATTGTTCTTAGCGACTTGCAACAATAGTTCAGTTATATCGTGGTGGTCATTTTTATTGGCGGATGAACCCGGAGAATCTCACCGACCTGCCACAAGTCACTGACAAACACATACTGTTGCATCAAATGAACCTCGACAAGAGTGGGATTCGAACACACAACTTTAGTTGTGATAGGTACTGATTGCATAGGTAGTTGTAAATCAAACTACCAAAGATCACGGCAACAACAATATGTTCGTCCCAATATACCTATATCATGAATATTGTTAGAGTGACTCAAATATATCACTTCAACACTTGTATAAATTCTATGACTTTAAGAACAAATATTTCTGAATCCCTCACAATTGTTTACTCGGTAAGATATATTCGTTACATAGTGTGCTAGTGACCTAAAGCGATACATAGTGTTAGTGAGTTCCATTTCGACTTTACTAACACCGTCTATATCGTATCAGGTATCAAGCACACTATGTAACATATACTATGATAGTGTTATTGTAAATATGTCTTTATAATGGTGGACTCACACAAATTCACATATAAGTATTTAATATGGCATGTTTTACCTTATTCTTTTGTATGAATTGTCATTTGCTACACACAATGTTGCCTCATGTAACAATTTTGAAGAAAATATATCATTGTATATACATTGAGGTTAAGGATATTACTGATACTCAAAGATCTACTTCGTACCATTTCCTTCACGTTGAAATCGATAATGGAGGGGGGGGGGGGGGTTAAAAACAAAACACCTATGAAAAACGCAATGGCATCACTTTTCCAAAGGTCAACTCTTTTTCATCAGTAGCAATGTTCATGCATCACTAGCGCATGCAGTTTACATTTCACAACTAATAGGTTACAATAGATCGTGTGTCCAGTACAGTGAGTGTCTGGACAGAGCTCTGCTGCTAACGAATCAGCTACCCAGACAAGACTACGTTACTCCTAGGCGGAAATCATCGCTACAACAATTGTACGATTGTAATCACAATCTGGTTGACTACTACAAAAGATCCGTATCTCAAATGATCTTTTACTTTAGACATTGATGTTTTATGTCCTCTTATAACTGGCAAGACTATCAACAGACTTGACTGTATATATGAGTAGCACGATTGGCGTCTTATAAGAGGCAGGAACTGTGTAGTGGTTGCAAGAGCACATGCGTTCATCCCGATATTAGGTGAAATCCATGTTGCTCATCTTTTTTAGATTGTTGTGTTGTCCTATGATGTGTATTTAAGCTCTGAGTTCCGTGTTATGATGTCCGTTACGAGTTCCGTGTTGTAATGTCCGCTACGAGTAACGTGTTGTAATGTCCGTTACGAGTTCCGTGTTGTGATGAAAACAATGCTCGGTTCGTCTTTACCTCCAGTTTTTGTGTTGATTTTCCTCGTCTTGTTTCTCTAAATTGTACATTTGTTTTATTGTCCTTCGGTATTCTCTAACGTTTATTAACATTTACGATATTTATATAAATTTTATTATTATTAATTACTTCTCTTGTGTAGGTTGTTTAGGCTGATCGTGAAGTTCAACTGACAGTTTAGTCTTCTTAACTGTTACGTCTGTCTCTCTACAAAAACAATATGTGTTAATGATATGTAAATACAATACGGGTAATAACAAAATTACCGAACTCCGAACAATCTTACAAAGGGAAAGTCAAAACTCATAATTATATAAACAGACAAAATCAGTCAACAACCAGAAAACTGTGAAAACCGTAATGACCCTGACTTGGTACAGGCATTTCTAAAGAAATGGTGGGTTGAATCAGATTTTAAGGCGCCAAACCTCCCGCTCTCATTACGGTTCAAAGGTTCCGGCTGTCACTGTAACAGTATTTATATACAGGAACAAAATAGTTAAAATAGTTGTCAAAGCAGTACCATATTCGGTGACGTAAATGTCAAAAATATTTTTACGTCACACATTGACAAAAAAATTCTTGACATTTTTGACTTCTTTATCTTTATACATTTTCACTATATGAAAATGCATCGCTTATAATTTTTTCTGCAGAGACGGAATATATTTCGACAAGATATTGGTATCGAAATATAAACTTTTTAAGAGATCGAATAAGGCGAATCTTTTTATAGCCCTGGTCCAGTAGCCTGTTTCTCAGATGTAGATGACGTTTCAGGAAATCAGAATAATTGCTACTGGCCCTTGCATAGCGAATCAATTGCGAGATGTAAACACCATATGCAGGAGAAACTGGTATATTGCTGCACATGTTTGGAAAATTTATGATTTTAAAATTGAAGTCGTCCTGCTTATCATAAATTTTAGTACTGAGTTGATCACTGTCGTCAAATTCGAGGTATAAGTCCCAAAATGATGCGGACGAAGCTGTTTCGGTGGTCTCTTTAACTTCCAGCTCTGGAAGATATATCAATGGAAGAAATTCTGCAAATCTAGAATTATTGATAGATAAAACGTCATCAATATACCTGTATGTAAAATTAAAGGCTCTAGCCTCATGAATCTTCTTATCTTTAACAAGCTTTTGAAGAAACTCCGACTCATATGAGTATAAAAATAAATCGGCTAGAAGAGGGGCACAATTCGTACCCATTGGTATGCCGACGACCTCCTGAAACAGTGTCCCTCCAAAGGAGACAAATATGTTATCGATGAGGAACTCCAGCATACTGATCACTTGTTCCTCGGAGTAGCATGTTTTACCTTTATGAATTTTGTTTGAAAAATATGTGGAATTGTAGCCTAACACAACAAATTTTGAGCCATAGTTTCTATGACTAAAAGCTTTATGAATTGTTTCTTTTAAGCGGGTTTTTAATTTGTCATGCGGTATGGTGGTATATAAAGTTGAAAAATCAAAAGTTTTGATGGAGGATACCTGAGAGAAAGATCTTGATTTCAGGTTATTCAAAAGATCTTTAGAGTTTTTTCAAAATCCACATGTGATTTATGCCACTACGCGAGTAAACAGTTTCACAATATTTCTGTTGTCCCTCTTTTACTGCAGACAGAATCTTTGTCAGATGAATAGACAATTCTTTCGTGGAACAAGTTGATGATCCCGCTATGTACCTTTCTTTGTATGGTGTCTTATGGAGTTTAGGTATCCAATATAAATAGGGTAAATCCTCAGACTCTTTACCAGAGGGAATGTTTAAAGAGGTCATGAATGATCTGTGGTTAGCGAGGATTTCATCTTTGTCGAACGAAGTTGGTTTGTATATGGTATTACTAGAGGTGTTGTTATTTATGCCTAATTCCTTGATTAGTCATTCGAAATAATATGATTTACATACAAACACGATATTGTTGGAAGCCTTGTCCGCAGGAACGATAACACATTTGTCATGAAGAGAGGAAAGACACTTAACAGCTTCTTGGTCTTTAAATACAGACTTAGGTCGACTATTAACACAATTTTTGAGTTTATGAATCCGACCTTGTACTAGAGACCTAATTGTTCTAACCCAGTCTGACAAGGACTCTAACTCAGGATCTTGGTGTACTTCTCTCTTTGTCCACCTTCTGGCATAATCTTCAACAGCATCCATAATTATCTTGAAATTATGTTTCCAATTGATGTGTTGAGGTTCTCTGAATTTAGGACCATGAGAAATCACCTTTCGGAGACTCTCATGTTGAATGATATTCAGATCACCAGTGATTACATGTCCAGATGGGTTGTATTGAAAAGGAGAGTGGGAGCAGTCACAAGTCAGACGGTTCTTAAGGTACTCTTCTATGTTAATATCTTGCAATGCTTCTTTGTAGTTGAAAATTTTACGGCCAATGCTGTTAGTGTAGCTATAGGAGACAATGGGAACAGATTGATTTTTGAAATATGGTGGGATTTCTTTTACGACCTCTTTTCTATTAAGAATGTTGCTGATGTTAATAGCATCGATTCCTTTGTTAGCAAACGGAATATGGAGGAATTTTCTGTTGTTATCATGAAGAGGTTCAGATCGAACTGGTTTAAAAAGACAAAAGGACGCCACGTCACATATAATACTAGACAATCTGTACTTAGGAGAAAAAGGATCTACGCCTCCTTTGTCAAGTCCAAAATCCCTAAGATCTTTGAGGTAGTTTACAGGTAGTGAAAATAAGATTGTACGAATATGATGAATTCCAAGGAGTTTCTGTATATTAGAAAGTAAATCATTAAAAGTATCTTGTAACGTTCTTGGCTTAGAGGACTTTTTAACATTAGGATGTTGAATTCTTTTATGACCATGGCTACGTTTAGTTCTTGGAATAGTATTAAAAAGGCTCATCACGTTGATTTCGTTGCATCCAGGACTTGACAAATTTCCCACTCCTTTGATGTTATCATTGCAACCGTAATAAATTAGTTTGATGGAAAAGTATAACAGTCTTCACGTTTAACTTTTTGTAGCACAGGTCAAGGGTCCCGTAGTTATTGAATTGTATTACATATCAATACAATATTGTATAAATGTAGTTTAATACCCCGGTGGGGTTCATGTTACTCGATCTGTAGTTTTATGTATATATTTTGTAGATCGTTGTTTGTCCTTTAGTAATTTTTTTTTGGCCATCGTGTTGTCTGTTCTTCTTCTATATACGGATTATGATTTGGTATCTTCAAGCTCTTCTAACACATGTTTGTATCATTGGTATGTGGTCGAATGATAGAGACAATTAACTGACATTTAACAAATTGAACAGTACTTGATATTAGATGATGTACGTCAACAGTTGTTATAGCATAAGTAAGGCATGTATATAATGTCATATGTGTAATTATTTTACTGTGATTATATCGTACCATTCTGCCTCTTGAAATTGTGTTGATGTCGTCCATTTAATTCGTTGGCATTTTCCGGTTATTCAAATTTAAAATTATTAAATGAATGATACTATGACCAGAACATTAAATAAGCATTAGAGTAAACCAAAGAAATATTTGGTACACAAGACACAGGCCGAAGACAAAAAACGCAAAAACCACAACACACCGCAGAAAACTAAAAAGATAAGACACACGGATTCCATTAATAAACACGGGGATGAACACATGTCCTCTCGAAGGGTAAGTAATTCATATCTCTTATTAGACACCCAATGTGCTACTCGTATTGTCAAGTTCAGCAAAAAAATCATATCGGTGATAAAGGAAATAATACATTTTACATAAAAAAACAGAAGATTCATCGCCATTTGATAAATGGATATTTCCTAACGTTCATCAAGTTCGTGCGAGCAATGCATAAGCAACACGTGCCATACTAGAATTAGGAGTAACATTAAGTGTTTCGGCAGGTAAGCGCTCTACCTCTACTAGTGGAATTGTTTTAATTACTCGTTAACAATCCGGTGATAATTTATAATTCTCTGATAAATAACAAACGAGAATGGGACGGGATTGTCACCACAAAGTTCATGTGTGCGTGATCATATGTGGCGCAGGTATTCCGAATGTGTTGACCAACTTCTGAAGGCGAACGTAAAATATTCGAAATGACGACTTCAACTTAATAACGAGGAACCCTGATTCTGTAGTTTTATATTAAGGAAATCCTGATAAGAAGCTCATACTCCGAAATATCATTTCAACTTAAAGACAGTGCTGCCGTGTGATACCTTTTGGAGTGGATGAGTTTATTAAGCGGTATGCTTAATAATTCTTAAGTCGACCTCAGTAGTAGGAGGGGATGCTGAACATATTTTCTGACTTAAAATTATAAAAAAAATTATTGGGAATTTTAGACTTATCTAATAATATTGTTTATCAACAATATATCACGTTCACACGACATCTCGAGCAAAACCGTTTTTCACTATCACTTGACAACGACTGTTTAGTCCTTCCTACACATGTTTTTTTTTTTATTTTATAATTCCCTTTGGCGAACATTAGTAATAAAACATTTCCGTAATTGGACTGTCCATTTGAATAACCTTTACCGCGATTTCAAGATGAAATACGACGCTAATTATTATATTTAGGAAACAAGCTGACACTGATTCTTTGAATATTTATGCAATCTTAGAACAAGAAATATGTATGCAATGAGTAAATAAGTCAAATGTAGCAATGCTATTGCATGAGGAGTTGCTTCTTGGTTTGATTAAACTCTAAAGAGATCTGTCAGAATACTTGGAACCCACATCACTGTTACACCACTCATGGAACAGCTACATGTAGTGTCACAGTAACCCTACTGCCCGGCTGTGACTGCTGATAAAATAGATGTTAATAATACAAGTAAAGGTTTCTAGCGTAAATTGCAGACCCAGCAATATAAACCTATTTGCAATGCTAATGACACTTCTGTAATTTAGATACCAATACAAACCGAATGAAGATCAAGTGTTTTTCCTAAGTTGAAATGTTTGCCCATGATTTCGTCTATCGTAAGAGTCATCGGGGATATATGCATGTTTGCTAAATGGATTGAAAATACCAATTTATTTGATCAAGCATTTTATTGTATTTTGCAATACTGATTTTTTTATTATCTAATAATTATTGAATTTAACAGATAATAAAATAAAGTTACACACAAATAGGAAAATTAAATTATAAAACTACAGATTAGTCTACAAAATATAATTACAAGGTTATTCATATTGATGAAATTGATGACCATCAGAGTGAGTGATTGAGCGAGTGTTGTTTCACGCCAATTCGGCAATTTGTCAGCTATATCATGGCACGAGAAATTTATTTTCAGTGAAATGATGATGATGTCCGCTTTGTTTTAGACCAACACGTGATATTCCACTCGGACACTCTATTCTGATTCAGAGCAGACCAGTCTTTGCTCTTTTACCATAATGCTTTGGTGTGACCTGATCGGTGCTCACACCAACGATCTACCGTATTCGACACGAGCACGCTAACAAGTACGCCAGCGATGGGTGGATGATGATCATCAAACTGATTTGTTTCAACATTTATTTTTCTACAATTATGATAGTTTAAACACGTTTTCCCTGGTTTTTATATTTATTTATTTTCTTTGTTGGTTCTTCGTGCTTTTTGTCAGGAATGTTATCATTAATCCCTCTGTTCATACGTTTTTATGATTGACTTACTACTCTGATAATACGGCATTTATTTATTTTTTATTGTATTGCTTAATATTTAAAATGCAAATTGAAATATTACCTTCTAAATGATCATTTTCGTGATATAAAATCAATTGATTTAAAAGAAAAGAAATTCAAGACCGTAATATAGGACGTGGGTAATTATCAGTAGAAAATCATATTAATAATTATTCAAGCAGAACTAAATGTTCATTCATTGATATCAGTACTCTACCATTTAAAGAATTGTGAAACAAATCGTCAAATAATGTTAATATTGTATTTCACATACTTGGTAGCTACGAGTTGAAAGAAGATTAAAGTGTTTTACTGGGTTCTATTTGTGCAATTTATCAAGGTTAATAAGATATTGTAGAATGCTATGTATATTATGGATGAATATTGTTCGTATTTTATAGAAAACCCGAATTTTACGAGACGCGTCAAATAGGAGTCTTCAATACAATACGAACGACTACATGGGGCCTTCGTGTCATGATCATGTGGTCGTTGGATTTACAACCACTTGTATCAATATCTATTACCACTGTAGTTGTGAGCTTAAATATCACTCATGGCGTGGTGTAGTCGGTACAACTTTATTTGATAGGTTTTTCAGTAACTTGCGACATGTGATTTTCTTATGGTACTCTGGTTTTCTCCAGGAATATTATTTACCACCACGATATAGCTGACATATTGTTGAAAGTGGTGTTTAACCTTATAACCCTCATCCTATACCGGATTGATACACTATATGTCCATGCTGTATATGACACTGGATAATAATTTATCTATTTGTATACAGATGAAATAATGATAAAAAAAAAATTTATCAACACATTTAAATAATCTAGAAAAGACTGTGGATCAGGAACTGCTTACAAATCCCAAGCAGCTGCGTTCACTCCAGCTTTTTAGTGTGATTCGTGTTACTTGGTTTTTAGTCTTTTGCGTAGTGTTTTGCAAACCATTACTTTCGCTTTTGATTTTTTCTTCTTTTGACCATTGTATGGTCGGTACTTCTTTTATTTACAGTTTCTAGTTACATCTTTTGACCATTGTATGGTCGGTACTTCTTTTATTTACGGTTTCTTGTTACACCTTTTGATCACTGTATGGTCGGTACTTCTTTTATTTACAGTTTCTAGTTACATCTTTTGACCATTGTATGGTCGGTACTTCTTTTATTTACAGTTTCTAGTTACATCTTTTGACCATTGTATGGTCGGTACTTCTTTTATTTACAGTTTCTAGTTACATCTTTTGACCATTGTATAATCGGTACTTCTTTTATTTACAGTTTCTAGTTACATCTTTTGACCATTGTATGGTCGGTACTTCTTTTATTTACGTTTCTTGTTACACCTTTTGACCATTGTATGGTCGGTACTTCTTTAATTACGGTTTCTTTTTACACCTTCTGATCATTGTATGGTCGGTACTTCTTTTATTTACGGTTTCTTGTTACACCTTTTGATCACTGTATGGTCGGTACTTCTTTTATTTACGTTTCTTGTTACACCTTTTGACCATTGTATGGTCGGTACTTCTTTATTTACGGTTTCTTTTTACACCTTCTGATCATTGTATGGTCGGTACTTCTTTTATTTACGGTTTCTTGTTACACCTGTTGTTCACTCTATGGTCGGTACTTCTTTTATTTACGGTTTCTTGTTACACCTTTTGATCACTCTATGGTCGGTACTTCTTTTATTTACGGTTTCTTGTCACACCTTTTGACCATTGTATGATCGGTACTTTTTTTATTTACGGTTTCTTGTTACACCTTTTGACCATTGTATGGTCGGTACTTCTTTAATAACGGTTTCTAGTTACACCTTTTGACCATTGTATGATCGGTACTTCTTTTATTTACGGTTTCTAGTTTCACCTTTTGACCATTGTATGATCGGTACTTCTTTTGTTTACAGTTTCTAGTTACACCTTTGCTGTCTTCAGTCTTGTCTTATTGCTTACATATGTTTTTACAATATAAAAGTGAAATTCTAAGGGAGATAACCTAGTGAATACATCAAACATATGTAATGTAGAAGGAGAAAATAATAGGTTGTCGTCCTGTCTAAAACTAATGGAGTGTGCTGAGAATCTGTTTTTTGTTTCATTCCTATTCGTAATTGTATTTTCTATATCGGAAATTACTTATTTGTATTCTATGAAACAAACAATTCATGTCTTAAACACCATATACTAGTCTTGGTATGATCAAACATATTGTTTCCGACAGATAAGAGAGACCGGTACCAAGTGAACCAGTTAAGTGTTTTAAAGTACACTATGCGGTGAGCGGTTTGGTTGCGACTGGTAGTCCACTTCACTTAGTTCAGTAGATTGGTGGATTGACACGGCTACAAAATAGTTATCTATATTACAAACACTGATTGAGTTCTCATATTACTAAAGCGTTATGTCTATGTAATAACTATATGATACGGAAAAAAGACGGACATCACTGAACGACCTTTGCGGTAAAAGTGCGACTTCCGGTTGTGCAATCCGGTAAAGTATAATATACAAATATATGGCTACGTATCATAAAGACCGTTTCTCGTTGGATTAAAAATGTAGCTGTATAATAAACTTTAACATTTACTGGTAAATACTGTAAAATAACTTCTCAACGACAGATCTTGCTATTTCAGTAGCAATAGTTCAGACCTATTAATGGCAAGCACACGCTAAGAAATAAAACAACACCAGTAGGAAAAGGTTCATCGCTAGCATGGATCGGATGTTTCGATTGTTACATGTTAAAGGGAAGGCGGTGTGTAGGATTAGAAAATGCTGCCATGTAACGGATCCACCACGACTACTGTTAGATATGCAATCATATTAGGAGCTTCTAAAAGTTGTCATGTACTTGTTATTTAAAATATACTTGTATTGAATCGAGCCGCAAAGCTAACTGACCCCATCCCAATTGGATGTACCCCTCGCATCTGCCTTAGGTTTTCGCCACGAGGTTCCATATATGTAAAACATATAGTTTTTTTGAGAACTGAATGGAAAAAAACATAATATGTTATGAGGAAAAGATCCTTGTTATAAGCAAAGCCACGGAAGGAATTATAACCTACAACACCATGGTGAGAGTTCGAAAATACAACGCCATGAGGAGAATTCTAAAATACAACACCACGGGGAGAATTCTAAACTACAACGCCATGTGGAGAGTTCTGAAATACAACACCATGATGCGAGTTCTAAAATACAACGCCATGGGGAGATTTCTAAAATACAACACCATGGGGAGAGTTCTAAACTACAACACCATGGGGAGAATTCTAAAATACAACACCATGGTGAGAGTTCTAAAATACAACGCCGTTGGGAGAATTATGAAATACCACACCATGGGGAGAGTTTTAAAATACAACACCACGGGGAGAGTTCTAAACTACAACACCATGGGGAGAATTCTAAAATACAACACCATGGTGAGAGTTCTAAAATACAACGCCGTGGGGAGAATTCTGAAATACCACACCATGGGGAGAGTTTTAAAATACAACACCACGGGGAGAGTTCTAAACTACAACACCATGGGGAGAATTCTAAAATACAACACCATGGTGAGAGTTCTAAAATGCAACGCCGTGGGGAGAATTCTGAAATACCACACCATGGGGAGAGTTCTAAACTACAACACCACGGGGAGAGTTCTAAACTACAACGCCATGGGGAGAGTTCTAAAATACAACACCATGGTGAGAGTTCTAAAATACAACGCCATGGGGAGAATTCTAAAATACAACACCATGGGGAGAGTTCTAAACTACAACACCATGGGAAGAATTCTAAAATACAACACCATGGTGAGAGTTCTAAAATACAACGCCGTGGGGAGAATTCTGAAATACCACACCATTGGGAGAGTTCAAAACTACAACACCACGGGGATAGTTCTAAGCTACAACACCATGGAGATAATTCTAAAATACAACACCATGAGGAGAGTTCTAAACAACAACACCATGTGGAGAGTTCTAAACTACAACACCATGGGGAGAGTTCTAAAATACCGAAGCATAATCCACGACTCACTTACAACATGATAGCTCATTGTCATGGAATTTCAATAAAAAGTGGCGGGGTTATACTATTAAATAGAAATGCCAAACCTAACTAAGTTCTGCTATATTATCATAATATTACAAGTAACATGATTGTGTGGCAGCTTGTATCTAAAAAAAACAACTGTGGTAAACGTTAGATTACCACCCTCTCCCTCGACAAGTCTAATTAAGATGGTCTATATTGTCTACATATAGAGAAAAAGAAGTACAACACATTTCAAATGAATACGTGTTAGGAATATAGAATAAACGTTAGAGAATACCGAAGGGGCAAACACAAATCTGCAATCCAGAGAATCTGGGACCAAAGGGTTCACAATATGAAGAAAAACAAAACCAAAACACGAAACAAAGTGTTAAAATATTCTTAAAAATATAAAGATATTTTGAAAATAAAGTTCAAATGTTGTTAATTGTTTAATAGATAGTAGTCACGTGCTTCTGGTAAACCAGCTATAACTGAAATCCACATTTATTTCAATCTATTTATCAAGCTTAGCTTAAGAATAAATCCCCCATGTCATGCTGTATGCTAATTTTAAGATGAGGATGTACTATATAATGCCTAACCATGTTAAAATGAGCAGAAACAATTTTGTTGCGATGTTACCGGAATAGTCGTTAGCGCCGTTTGTGCAGGATTGTCGCATTTTAGACATAGTTATTCAAATATTCAATTAAAATTCAGAGAAAACATTATTAATTTCTATTTTTATTATTTTAATTGCTGGTTTACGCGATCAAATAATGAAATGCACTGGAAAACACCGATAGGATATCATACATGTGCTAAAAATAACTGTGGTATTTAGATAATAGTCATGTTTACAAAGCGAAAGTAGCACGCCATATTAGAATTGACAATATTATACATTCAAGTAGTTTTAAAAACACAGTATACTCCATACATGATGCAGGTTATTCCAGAACCGTATGTTGTGTTCTAAGTTTCAAGTTGCAAAGCCATTTATTATTTAACCAAGCGATACCTGTTATATGTCATTGATAGGACAGCAACAAGTAAATTCCATCTGCAATATCTCAAATACTGTTGCTATGTCGAAAAATAATCCCCATTGATCTCCATTTTGACCAAATAAAAACTAATTTTGCTTTCTGGAAGCTAAATACCATTTTCAGACTTCCAAGATATTTCGTTTGTAAAAACAGATCATAGAGAAAATAATGAATGATAGATAATTTGTATTTCTCGTAAATACATGTTAGACGACCGAATGGCAATCAAGAATAGACAACATAGACACAGAATAAATAAATACAACACAGAACAAGTAAGCACAACATAGAACAAGTTAACACAACACAGAACCCCCCCCCCCCTCCCCCAAAACGAAAAAAAAGAAAAAATAAGAACAGCAAAACGATAATAAAATCAAACAACTACGTATATCAAGTACCGTTCATCATTGTACTTCAACTATGTTAATTATTACCTTTCTTTTTACTCTGTTTTCAAACATTCCAATCATGCAATATATATTTTTGATTATCTCCCTTATATTAGAAACAATTGTAAACGTGAACTTAATACTTGATACACTATCCATCTGCACAAAACCTAACAACTGAAGCATGCAAAAATGTCATGTTCAATGATGCAAATCTATGCAAACGACACTATTTGTTAACTATCCCTGTTTAAACTTTCTTTTCATAATATGTGTGTCTCAACGGAAACAAGATCATTTGACTCTACCATTAAGCATGAATAAGTAAAACACACACTATGTTTCACTTTCCTGGACAAGAAATTACATCAATTGATGCAGCTATATTTTGATATAATGAATTTTGCAGAGGAGACCATATGCTTAATTGTAGAGAACATCAGAAATTGTATGTGTGCTAAATAATCTGGGCATAAAGTTTCTGATCAGACGATTTTAAATATCGATCCAATCACAAACAAGAATTGCGAATGGTGACCATGTTTTACCAGAAGAAGATTGAATAGGTATCTTTTTGAGCACATCCGGAATATCATTTGTGCTTAATGAAGAATGTTTTGGCCTAAAATTTGAGGCCAATCAGAAACAAGATTTTCCTATGGTGGCCATTTTTTCATCGGATCCGAGTAATTGTGTGAAAGACAAAATAACTACACGGCCAGGGCAATTCCATAATTTAATACTAGATAAATCGTAGAAACATCCACACAATGGTTAGCCCTCACACATGTAAATCACCCCTCGCTTTCCTGGCTTGTCACAAGGGGAGAGGATAAACGATTTTGCTAGGAGATTAGGAGACGGATTAGTATATGCTTAGCTTGTTTCCGAATCCTGTCATGTTAAAACAAAATGTGTGTGTATTGTAGCATTATACCAGTTTATCGTGAATAAATAAGTTGATACCAAATGATTTTGTTGAGCCCAACTCTCACCTGTCATGTAAGAAAACATTGAAGATGCCAAAGGAACAACCATTTCACACATTAAACTGGATGGGCAACGTTCTTTCAAAGAGCTTTCCTGGCTCATTACAGGTGTCTTCGTAGAAAGGTGCAGGATTATGTTATTGTCATGGACCCAAGTGTCCATCTTAGTGACATGATGCGTAATGTTTTAAACATGTGAGTTTTATACCAATCCTCATATACAACTAATCTTGAAGTTACTACATAACAAATGTATGTTTTATCTTTGTGACACATCAAAACACGTAGTAAGGAAACGATGGTCAACGTTTTTTTGTTTCTTTCCACTAATCAGAAACAAATTCGAATGCGGTACCAGTATTGGTGACCGAATCTATGCGAAAAGATGGACATGCATTATATATAGCAAATAACAATTCCTTGGAATAGTAGTTTGAGAAAATTATCATTAAAAATTTCTCATGGCGATCATGCTTTTGCCGGTTTAGGACGAAATGCAATTTTTGAATAGAGGACAATGACGAAGGACCACGAACAATGGACTCAAGTTCATGACAATAGCTCACCTGATGCAAAACTATCAAAACAAAATATATATATAGAAACTTTTCTAAGTACATAAAGATTGTACATGCAATGTTTAAAATTTAGAAAAGTGTGTGATTTTATTACACACAGACTGAAGCGTCAGGTACAGAAATATCAGCGACTTTTCTTTTTACTTGTTGTGGATTGAACAGGATAATTCTTAAGAGCCATCCACTGGTTGCACAGGATTAATAAAACGCAGGACTAGATATCATGAAGGAACTTAAATAAGCCCCTCGTGCATAAGAAATATCAACGCTGTGAAATCGAATCCCGCACAGGGCGATGTGTATTAGATACAACATTATGTGACTAATTCCACCTTATATATGCATTTTGTCTTCTGATTGGTTGATAAAGGGGCATTTTTTTTTACCAATTCTTAGTTTTTCCGATCTTTCCCCATTGCCGGGGTATTTGTGCTTGGGAATTCCGCATAGCGTGGTATTTACCTAGGCAAATACCACGCTCGAGGGAAAATGATTTATTTAAATGCTTGTGACGTCACGGATGACGTCACGATAAACAAATTGACGATTCACTTTATTGTTGTTATATCTATCCCCGTGTGACAATAAGTCGGCCAGTCATTGGATAAGGTTTTATTTTATTTTGTTCATGTTTGAAAAGTAAACATTTTCTCTGTATTATTATGTTCCTCATCCATTCTTGCTCACATGTGTAAAGTTCCATAGAAAAAAGATCGATAACAATGACACACTGACCCATATTTGTTTACTACTCTTTTTGTAAATGGCGTCGTATACCGTGACATAAGGCCGGTCAGTGGTAAATAAATCACGTGATTTTGTCATAGGCCAACCAAACTTAAAAAGTAATCCAGATTAAGAAAGTACAGTATTTTATCTTTTTCTGTTTAATTGTTTAGTCTGAAAAATTTCAAACCATGTTTTTTTTTAAATAGTTTGAAATTGAAGTATTAAAAATTAATTATTTGATGCAAACATTGAACTTGCTTACCCATATGATAAAATATTTAATCCAGTGAATTTGGTGTTTTTGTTTTTGTTAATGCAATATATTAGACTGACTACATACTACCATATTTTCGTAAAGCAATTAATGACCGATTTCTGTTTCTTTCAATCACATTTATTATCACAGAATGGTAACAATACAGTTTTGTTGATGCTATTTGTAATAATGACAAGCTTCTCCCCCCCCCCCCACCCCCCACCCCCCACCCCACCCCACATATAATCTCATTTACTTGTCTGGAATAATTGAATTCTCTGTTCAGCTTACACTATAAATTTTGATTATTCCCGTTATAGTAAGAAGGGTTTGAAGATAGCAAAGAGGCAATCAGAATCCGTATATCGAAGAAGAACAGACAACACAATGGCCAAAAGAAAGAGTACAAAAGGACAAACAACGATCTACAAAACATAGATCGAGTAACACGAACCCCTCTAAAAAACTGGGGTGAATTCAGGTGATCCGGTAGGGTTAGCAGTTCCTGCTCCACTAGTGGCACCCGTAGTGTTAATCTAGCTACAAACCAGGTAATAATTCGTGAATGAGGAAAGGACCGGGAAGGGTTTACGACAAGTGGAACATATCCGTGGTGATTTGTGACACAGATATTCCATAACGGTCAACCAAGTCATGGTGGCGACCGTAACATTTTCGAAGTGATGACTTCAATTTTACCAAAAGGAACCCTTGGTTCAGTAGCTTCCTTGTCAGCAGCAACCCTCTATCAAGGAAATCCTTATAGGAACCACAAGCTCTGGAATGTCGTATCATCTGAGAGAGTATATACTCCATATGCAGGTGCTGCTGGAATGTTGCTACATATAAATGGAAAGTTCACAATGGGAAAATTGAAATCATCTCTTTTGTCGTAAAGTATCGTTCTTAACCGACCCTCACAATTCTTTTTCTATTTTCTCTGTGAATATCATTTCATTACACCAATAAGTAAGAGGTATATTTGTTATTAAAGCAGCAGTGGAAATGCAAAATAATCTGCCATTTTGTGACTAATTGAGAGCACCTGTGTTGTATGTATTTTCCCGGCAAAATCAGACATTTTCTAGAAAATGGTGGAATTTGAATAATAAATCATCATATTTTCAAAGTATTTTAAAATACAATTTGCTTGGCCTACATTCCAGAAAAGGTAATGATCAGTGATAACAATTACATCAACAAACCTGAAAGGTAAACATGCTTGAGAAATACCATCGCTTAAAACATATTTAACAAACATAATGACCAGGGAAAAAAGACATTAGTGAAAATGACCTTTTTTAATTGCACGGAATGTATTCAATTCAATCTTATCCGTTTTAATCTCATCTTGAAGTTTAAATGAATTCCCTCTGTGTTTATGTATGCTGCAAATATACAGAATGACGTCATCGATCTCGTGCCTCTTGATATTTGTATCTTTTGAGAATTTAATATCAGCAATGCTCGGTTTGTGACAAGAAATAAGACGCGTCAAGTACGCGGCCATTTTGACCATCTCCAGTGTGATGTATTCTAACTGTAATAATGGGAGACGCAAAGCTGTCTTGTATTGTGTACAAAATGGAGAGCCGAAGTAGAGCGGACACATAAGAAATTGAATATTGCTTGAAATTACAATTCATGAAAAGAAAACTTAAAATGTGAAGGTCATTAATTTCACCAATATATCGTCAGTTACCTTAAATTCGTTAATACCGTAAATTCGTACAAATTTTCACGTGCGCCTTACGTGCTACAAAAATAAATTTTTACGTCACATTCGCCAAAATTCAAATAACATTGAAAGGAAAGAAATTAACTGTGTATATCAAAAGAAGAAAATGCGTATCAAGCATGTATTATGATTATATATTCATCAAACATCTTAAAACCTACAGATTCCTTAGTCCTAAATAAATCAATAGTTTATATAAATCGTTTTTCCATCAAACACATCGCACTTCAAAAATCCCCCCTGATACGCCATTTTGTTGTCTTCAGCATCCGAATGACAAGTGCGCTTATTGTGTAAATAGGCCAAACAAATAATAAATTGCATTTACAAATTGCTTGTTCCTTATGGTGTGAAACCTATGATTAATTTCTTTTACATTTTCTACTACATTTGTGCTTTTTCGAGCCTGCCTGGCTATTTCATCTTAAGTTTAACCTTTCCAAGACCATATTTGATAAAAAGCAATTCTGAAATGATTTTTGTACATGAACATTATTATGTGTACGAATAATAGGTAGTCTAGGATAAATAAACCGAACAATCACATTTCACCTGAACTCACTGAACACAAAAAAGGAATCACGACATATGACGTTGGAAATCCAGGGTCTGGCTTGGGACAGGCACAAAAATATGGAGGGGTTAGAATGAACTAAGCTTCATTAACTAGCATTCCAATATAAATGTTGTCTTGAGAAGAGTTTGAAGATACTAAAGGGATGAACAGAATACGTAAATCAAAGGACAGACAACACAGTGACCAAATAAAAAGGACAAATGGACAAACAAAAATCTACAAAACGTGACACAGAAAGCTAAATTTCGAGCAATACGAGTCCAATTTATTATTATATTATGTACTTCTGGACGGACCTCCACACGCACACACACCCTCATTATCGATTATCTATACCTAATTTGACGTATATATCAACTAACGTTATGATTCTCTCTGACTTTCAGTGCCACGTCAATCGTCAAATATTTTATTTAATTCATATGTAAATTGTTCTATCTCATTTCAAAGCATTTAACTTTTACCAATTTAAAAACAAATTAAAATCTAAATACTGAACCTAGATAAAAGATAAAAACTACAATTGAAACATTATTCCATCACCTTTTTCCACAACTTAGGTCTATTCAATATCATTGGATCGTATTTTTTGCAAAACACAAGTCGTCCGTACGTGCGAGCTTTGTACCGTTACATGTAGGTTTATGTAGTATCTCATTATATTTGTTTGTTCTTTGGCGATACATTTAAATCTAACAACAGCCCGTTTGTAATAATGTGTTGTTTGTAGTAGGGCTCATATCTTATTTACGTTATTTGTTTTTGATTGTGCATTGTGGTGTCCATCACCTATTGTGTTGTGTGTATTTTTTTTATTTTATTTGATTTTTTTCTGTTTGTTTTGTCTTCATCTTCTGTCTTGTGTACGTAATGTTGTCAGTTTCTCTGAATTGTACATTAATGATTGTCCCTTCGTTTACCCCTAACGTTTATTTCATTTCATCTTTGACCATATAATCTATATGACAATTAAATGTATTGATCAATCAGATAACGGCTCGTGGCATATATTCGATGTTGATGCCTAATTATTTAGTAGGCTCATCGCTAAATGGTAGGTTTAAAATATGAACCCTGACGTGACCTCATACGACAGGTCGTTAGCTGTAAGTGTATTGCCAAAGCAAAAGATACAACAATCATCTAATATTATTATATTATAACTTAAGTAGAATGTAATAGATAAGGTGGGGAATAATTGTCTACTTCTAAGTCATCAATGACCATTCCTTACAAACCTATTTAAGAGTTCATGTAAATAGTCAGCTAAGACGTGTGGCATTTTCCAAACACGTGGTACATGATTAGTAAACCACCCAGATGTTGGATCCTGTATTAGACGATGTCATCCTCGCTTTGAAGAAACTATTCATATTTCTATTGTGGGTTAAGCAAGAATAAATATGTGGAGTAAATGAGAACTGCAGATAAAAACACAACTTAGCCTACCAGAAAACAACCATAATTATAGATAATTAATGAAAAAGAAAATACTGCGCAGTCAAAATAGTTCCTAAATCAATGAAAAAGAAAATAGAAAATAGAAAATACCACACTGTCAAAATAGTTTCTAGATCAATGAAAAGGGAAATAGAAAATACCGTGCTGTCAAAATAGTTCCTAAATCAATGAAAAAGAAAATAGAGAATACCCCGCTGTCAAAATAGTTCCTAAATCAATGGAAAACAAAATAGAAAATAGAAAATACCACACTGTCAAAATAGTTTCTAGATCAATGAAAAAGGAAATAGAAAATACCGCGCTGTCAAAATAGTTCCTAAATCAATGAAAAAGAAAATAGAAAATACCCCGCTGTCAAAATAGTTCCTAAATCAATGAAAAAGAAAATAGAAAATACCACGCTGTCAAAATAGTTCCTTAATCTAATAATAGAATCGTAGAAACAAAGGTAAAATTGATACCCCTAAATTATACGTTTTCTCTCCAGACTATATGTGATATTAAATTTATTATGCTACTTACTGGAAGTTTAGCTTTCCAAACAGTATTTCTACATCCTGACCTTTAACATTCTTCCTGTTGTATGTTGTTGCTGGTAATCTTGTGACTTCTATAGTCTTCATTTGATCTATGTCGGATTTGAGTTTCCTCAACATTTGAAGTGAAGCCGCCTTGTCTCCCATTTGTACTATGTTCTGATAAATCTGTTGCTTTTTACGTTCCTCCTCCAACAAATCTGTACATTCTGTATTTGCCTGTGATAAAGACTGCAGTTCAATGCTTTCTCTTTCTCTTAGGGATTTAATAAGAGAATCTACTTTTCTATCTACCAAATCTTTAATGGCTTTTCCTTGTTCAATGATTGTTTTGACAGTCTCCTCGACCTCTGCTGTATATTCCTGTACCCTGTCATCTATTTTCTTCGTGTTTGAACGGTAATTGTCGACCTTGGAATTCAAATATTTCGGTAGCTTACTTTCAAGTTCTTTAACGGAATCACTAATGTCAGTAAAATCATGCTTTTTGTGGATTTTTGTTGTACATACTTTACAAATTAGCACGTCACACTCCTCGCAAAAGAAAATAAAATCTTCTTTGTGATCTGTACATTCTACTTTCGCTTTCTGTGGTAAAAAAGTATGATTTCTGGAAACTTCTGACTTTAAGTGAAAAATTTTGCAATTTCCGCAAAATTGTTGAACGCACTCAATGCAAAAATGTACACCTGAAGCACTATTACAAATTTCACAAGTCTTACTAGCTGCCTGTGACATTTTGTTTTTACGTATTATAAATATAGAATGTAATCACGTGTCTAGTGTGTGACAATAATACTTCAAGTTCAATGGTATTCATGAAGCGTAGGGCATTACTGTTAAGTATTATATAAAGTAAATGTCATATGATATATAGATATCTATTAATTAATTAAGTTTTAAATAAATAGATATGTGATATTTTACGTTGACAGATATTTTACAGGTTTACCTGTACTGGTAAACAAGATAAAACTACATTTTATCATTTAAATGTGCACAATAAGTGGGACGAAAAGTTTATTTGGTATATTTTTAAGATAAATATTACAAAATCAATTTGTAGTTTTTCATCATGTTTTACATATATCAGAGAATAATCAAATAACTAGCTTAGCGCCGCCACTGCTTATTGAAATGCTTGTACCAAACCAGGAAAGTGATCGAAGATATACATACAAAAGGGTAACCAGATTCCATTATTCGAAAAATGAATGACAACAGAATGGTCAAATAATTTCTGATATAAACAATAGGATGTACAGCAATACGAAAATATGTCTAACATTATGTTTGTTTTCATAGCATTGGAATGCGGGGGAAATCGTATCAATATAAGCAACGTAATCAAAGCGACAGTTTAATGTATCACGAATTCATGGTCATATTCTCATTTCGAATGATACACAGTAAAACCCCGCTTTCTTGCCCCTCGATTCACCGCCAAACTCGCGTATCGCCAAGAATTTCTGCAGTCCCGTTTTCCGTATGTAGTAATAACCCCGTTAAAATGCCAAACTCGCATACCGCCATCCGCCAGCCACGGTAATTAAAGATCAAACGGTCAATTTACTGTTATTTAAACCTCGATCATAATGCCAATCAATAATGTCACACCTCGGTGATTTTAGAAGTGCCTGTCAATCAAGGTAAGTAAACAAGCAGTCAATGCAAATAGATATCGTTGTGAAAACAGTTAATTGTTTTCTTTACAATAAAATTTTACAACCCTGTGTAATATATCAGTATATGTATGGTCATATATGTTTTTGTAAATGTAAGTTGTTTCCCTTTTTCCCGCGTTTTGTGATTGTGACGTATTATTTGGGAGTGTTTAATAAATGTGATAATGACAGCAGACGTGTTTTTGTTCGGCCAGTGAAGATAAAGATGGTAGATTAGGGATGTGTCCCCCTAGCCTATTACATGGTGGAGAACCTAAAAATGATCCTGGCTGCGTGTTCTCTATATGTTTTGTGTTACATGTTGCTGGACTTAATTCCCCGTAAATATTTGATTGAATTTTGGAAATTTTTGTTGACCACGTGGCCGTAGAAATGATTGGACTTTTCGATATTACTGACGGAACTTTCAACCAACCTATTCAAAATGGTAACACCGAGCATACTTTTGATATTTTTAACTGGAATTGTACATTTGATATTGGACTGCTTTATTTCGAAAACTTGTCCCTAGCGGTATATGTAGCCTTTGATTCCGAAAATTCTTTTGACAACTTTGAAGAAACATTTGGAACTAATTTTAATACAGTGCCTTCATTTTCCTGATATCTTACCAGCCGGTTGTATATATTATGTGTGCATTGCCATTTTGATGTGCATCGTCCATGAGTGTAATTGTTACCCTGTGTATTGAAGTCCCGCCTCCAATCATTTAGATGCACTGATTTCAACTTTTGTGTATCGCCAGCTCAGATTAGATAAATTTAATTTCTTAATTGGTGATAATTGTATCGCCATTGTCTGAAGAAAATATATACTGTTGATGATAAGAAGAGTTTTAGATAAGAAGATTGTCCACGACTGCTTTTAATTGTGTTGGTGATGATTGTATCACCATATTGTGACAAATACTGAAAGGAATGGAATAATTAAATTGATAATTGAAGTTAAATGTATAAGGATTATTTTGAGCCCAAATTTGGTTGATTTAGTTTTACTTTAATATGGATATGGAGGATTTGATGCATAACCTATAAATAGGGAATTTCTGGGGGATGACAGAGCTATTTTTAGAGTAGGTATTTTCCATAGCCTGGCATTTCACTGCAAGACCTTAAGCATGGCCTGATATTTTGACAGAACGTAGAGGAATCATGGACGTTTCAGAAAATGTATGGTCTTCGAAAGGTTAAACTTAAGATAAAATGGCCAGGTAGGCTCGAAAAAACACACATTTAGTAGAAAACCAAAAAGAAATTAATAATAGGTTTCTGAATTCTTAATATCAACCATATTTTCAATATAATATGTCCTTCTACTGCAAAAACACATTCAATAACATGTTCCCAATAATTATAAAGACATCAAGAAAAAGAAAATGAGTTGCAATACCCGGTGTCCATGTATATCCAGTGTTTGGGAGCAATATTCCAAAATATTACATAACATGCATTTTGACCATGTAATCTGACACCACAATGCATTTTGTAACATTTTTGTATGAAAAATGTCACTCTGGGTCTGTTGTGACATTTGTAGGCTAATTTGAACATGATAGCAACAAAAGATAATTTTCACGTTTTTGTCTTAAAGGGCATAAAAACTTGTTTCTTTCACAATTTGTTGGCCTAATTTCTATTCCTTAGACATTATCAACCCCAAAAAACCTCATAAGGTATGTGGCTGTCTGATATTTGCAAGTATAAGTGTTCAAAAGCAAAGGTACCCCCTTGAAGATTTTTAATGAAAATATCTCAATTTACAGCTGTTGAGTTCAGATTGGGTAATATACCAAAACTTACATATCCTCTTATATATTACAGTTATTAAGCTAATTTCTAACATAATAAGCAATTTTAACACATATATATGCCTCAGTTGCATATTCAATAGCTAAATACTATGAAATGTTTGCATTTAGCCCCCCATTTTTTCGTCCCATAAAATGAGCTCACATCATTCTTAATTTTGTTAATTCATGCTTTTATCCCATAAATTATGTGGTTTAAGACATAAAATATGTTTTTGTATATACATCTTTAGTTTATATTCCTTCTAATTCCATCAAATTTGCAAAAATATGATTTATTGATATTCAAGTCTTTGAATTTCTGATGGTGCACAACTATAATTTCCCCCAAAACTCAATAGATATATGCTTCCACATCATTTTTTTTTGCACTGTTTAAGTAAGCTGGATGTTCAAATGTACTGTTAAAGCCAAATAATACTCTAAAACATGAAATTCAAATTGACAATTTGAAAAATTAACAGAAAATACTAAGCAGTCAAAATAATTTTTTCTGGGATCTCTTAAATTACCAGGTTTTGACTACATAATTTTCAATTAAAACTGCTTTCTATAGCCTTATATTATTTTGCAAGTACATTGTACATGTATTCTAACTGAAACTATACAAAATTACCAGAAAAAATGTGTAGGATTGAAAATAATCCAATCATGATATCACCATATCCTATATTTGAAGTCGATAAACTGCTGCATGATTAATTTTTAAAAAAATGTCACTCTCGGTCTGTTGTGACATTTGTAGGCTAATTTGAACATGATTGCAACAAAAGATAATTTTGACGTTTTTGTCTTAAGGTGTCAAACCACTAATTAATTTCTTTAATGTTTTCTACTAAATTTGTGTTTTTTCGAGCCTACCTGGTCATTTTATCTTACGTTTAACCTTTCCAAGACCATATTTTTTCTGAAACTTACATGTTTCCTCTACGCTCTGTCAAAATATCAGGGCATGTTTAAAATCTGCAGTGAAATGCCATGCTACGGAAAACACCTACTCTAAAAATAGATCGGTCATCCCCAAGAAATTCAGTATTTATAGGTCATGCATCAAATCCTCCATAGAGGTATTAAAATACAACTAAATCCATCAAATGTGGGCTCAAAATAATCCCTATTTATTCAACTTCAATTATCAATTTTAGTTAGTCCATTCCATTCAGTGGTTATCTAATAATATTGTTTATCAACAACATATCACGTTCACACGACATCCCGAGCAAAACCTGTGTTTACTATCGCTTGACAACGACTGTTTAGTCCTTCTTACACATGTTTTATTTTTATTCTATAATTCCCTTTGGCGAACATTAGTAATAAAACATTTCCGTAATTGGACTGCACATTTGAATAACCTTTTCCGCGATTTCAAGATGAAATACGACACTAGCTATTATATTTAGGATACAAGCTGAAACGGATTCTTTGAATATTTATGCAAGCTTAGAACAAGAAATATGTATGCAATGAGTAAATAAGTCAAATGTAGCAATGCTATTGCATGAGGAGTTGCTTCTTGGTTTGATTAAACTCTAAAGAGATCTGTCAGAATACTTGGAACCCACATCACTGTTACACCACTCATGGAACAGCTACATGTAGTGTCACAGTAACCCTATGTTTGCCCATGATTTCGTCTATTATAAGAGTCATCGGGGATATATGCATGTTTGCTAAATGGATTGAAAATACCAATTTATTTTATCAGCATTTCATTGTATTTGTAATACTGACTTTTTTATTATCTAATAATTATTGAATTTAACAGATAATAAAATAAAGTTACACACATATAGTAAGATTAAATTATAAAACTACAAAATATAATTACAACGGTTATTCATATTGATGAAATTGATGACCATCAGAGTGAGTGATTGAGCGAGTGTTGTTTCACGCCAATTCGGCAATTTGTCAGCTATATCATGGCGCGAGAAATTAATTTTCAGTGAAATGATGATGATGTCCGCTTTGTTTTAGACCAAGACGTGATATTCCACTCGGACACACTATTCTGATTCAGAGCAGACCAGTCTTTGCTCTTTTTCCATAATGCTTTGGTGTGACCCGATCGGTGCTCACACCAACGATCTACCGTATTCGACACGAGCACGCTAACAAGTACGCCACCGATGGGTGGATGATGATCATCAAGCTGATTTGTTTCAACATTTATTTTTCTACAATTATGATAGTTAAAACACGTTTTCCCTGGTTTTTATATTTATTTATTTTCTTTGTTGGTTCTTCGTGCTTTTTGTCAGGAACGTTATCATTCAACCCTCTGTTCATACGTTTTTATGATTGACTTACTACTCTGATAATACGGCATTTATTTATTTTTTATTGTATTGCTTAATATTTAAAATGCAAATTGAAATATTACCTTCTAAATGATCATTTTCGTGATATAAAATCAATTGATTTAAAAGAAAAGAAATTCAAGACCGTAATATAGGACGTGGGTAATTATCAGTAGAAAATCATATTAATAATTATTCAAGCAGAACTAAATGTGCATTCATTAATATCAGTACTCTACCATTTAAATAATTGTGAAACAAATCGTCAAATAATGTTAATATTGTATTTCACATACTTGGTAGCTACGAGTTGAAAGAAGATTAAAGTGTTTTACTGGGTTCTATTTGTGCAATTTATCAAGGTTAATAAGATATGGTAGAATGTTATGTATATTATGTATGAATATTGTTCGTATTTTATAGAAAACCCGAATTTTACGAGACGCGTCAAATAGGAGTCTTCAATACAATACGAACGAATACATGGGGCCTTCGTGTCATGATCATGTGGTGGTTGGATTTACAACCACTTGTATCAATGTCTATTACCACTGTAGTTGTGAGTTTAAATATCACTCATGGCGTGGTGTAGTCGGTACAACTTTATTTGATAGGTTTTTCAGTAACTTGCGACATGTGATTTCCTTATGGTACTCTGGTTTTCTCCAGGAATAATATTTACCACCACGATATAGCTGACATATTGTCGAAAGTGGTGTTTAACCTTATAACCCTCACCCTATACCGGATTGATACACTATATGTCCATGCTGTATATGACACTGGATAATAATTGATCTATTTTAATACAGATGAAATAATGATAACAAAAAAAATTAATCAACACATTTAAATGATCTAGAAAAGACTGTGGATCAGGAACTGCTTACAGATCCCAAGCAGCTGCGTTCACTCCAGCTTTTTAGTGTGATTCGTGTTACTTGATTTTTAGTTTTTTGCGTAGTGTTTTGCAAACCATTACTTTTGCTTTTGATTTTTTCTTCTTTTGACCATTGTTTGGACGCTACTTCTTTTATTTACGGTTTCTTTTTACACCTTCTGATCATTGCATGGTCGGTACTTCTTTCATTTACGGTTTCTTGTTACACCTTTAAACCATTGCATGGTCGGTACTTCTTTTATTTACAGTTTCTAGTTACACCTTTTGACCATTGTATGGTCGGTACTTCTTTTATTTACGGTTTCTTGTTACACCTTTTGACCATTGTATGGTCGGTACTTCTTTTATTTACGGTTTCTAGTTACACCTTTGCTGTCTTCAGTCTTGTCTTATTGCTTACATATGTTTTTACAATATAAAAGTAAAATTCCAAGGGCGATAACCTAGTGAATACACCAAGCATATGAAATGTAGAAGGAGAAAATAATAGGTTGTCGTCCTGTCTAAAACTAATGGAGTGTGCTGAGAATCTGTTTTTTGTTTCATTCCTATTCGTAAATGTATTTTCTATATCGGAAATTACTTATTTGTATTCTATGAAACAAACAATTCATGTTTTAAACACCATAGACTAGTCTTGGTATGATCAAACATATTGTTTCCGACAGATAAGAGAGACCGGTACCAAGTGAACCAGTTAAGTGTTTTAAAGTACACTATGCGGTGAGCGGTTTGGTTGCGACTGGTAGTCCACTTCACTTAGTTCAGTAGATTGGTGGATTGACACGGCTACAAAATAGTTATCTATATTACAAACACTGATTGAGTTCTCATATTACTAAAGCGTTATGTCTATGTAATAACTATATGATACGGAAAAAAGACGGACATCACTGAACGACCTTTGCGGTAAAAGTGCGACTTCCGGTTGTGCAATCCGGTAAAGTATAATATACAAATATATGGCTACGTATCATAAAGACCGTTTCTCGTTGGATTAAAAATGTAGCTGTATAATAAACTTTAACATTTACTGGTAAATACTGTAAAATAACTTCTCAACGACAGATCTTGCTATTTCAGTAGCAATAGTTCAGACCTATTAATGGCAAGCACACGCTAAGAAATAAAACAACACCAGTAGGAAAAGGTTCATCGCTAGCATGGATCGGATGTTTCGATTGTTACATGTTAAAGGGAAGGCGGTGTGTAGGATTAGAAAATGCTGCCATGTATCGGATCCACCACGACTACTGTTAGATATGCAATCATATTAGGAGCTTCTAAAAGTTGTCATGTACTTGTTATTTAAAATATACTTGTATTGAATCGAGCCGCAAAGCTAACTGACCCCATCCCAATTGGATGTACCCCTCGCATCTGCCTTAGGTTTTCGCCACGAGGTTCCATATATGTAAAACATATAGTTTTTTTGAGAACTGAATGGAAAAAAACATAATATGTTATGAGGAAAAGATCCTTGTTATAAACAAAACCACGGAAGGAATTATAACCTACAACTCCATGGTGAGAGTTCTAAAATACAACGCCATGAGGAGAGTTCTAAAATACAACACCACGGGGAGAGTTCTAAACTACAACGCCATGGGGAGAGTTCTAAAATACAACACCATGGTGAGAGTTCTAAAATACAACGCCATGGGGAGAATTCTAAAATACAACACCATGGGGTGAGTTCTAAACTACAACACCATGGGGAGAATTCTAAAATACAACACCATGGTGAGAGTTCTAAAATACAACGTCGTGGGGAGAATTCTGAAATACCACACCATGGTGAGAGTTCTAAAATACAACGTCGTGGGGAGAATTCTGAAATACCACACCATTGGGAGAGTTCAAAGCTACAACACCACGGGGAGAGTTCTAAGCTACAACACCATGGAGATAATTCTAAAATACAACTCCATGAGGAGAGTTCTAAACAACAACACCATGTGGAGAGTTCTAAACTACAACACCAGGGGGAGAGTTCTAAAATACAACACCATAGGGAGAGTTCTAAAATACAACACCATTGCGAGAGTTCTAAAGTACCACACCACGGGGAGAGTTCTAAAATACAACACCATTGGGAGAGTTCTAAAGTACAACGCCATGGGGAGAATTCTAAAATACAACACCATGGGGATAGTTCTACGCTACAACACCATGGAGATAATTCTAAAATACAACACCATGAGGAGAATGCTAAACTGCAACACCATGGGAGGAGTTCTAAAATAAAACACCATGGGGAGAGTTCTAACATACAACACCATTGGGAGAGTTCTAAAGTACAACATCATGGGGAGAGTTCTAAAGTACAACACTATGAGGAGAGTTCTAAAATACAACGCCATGGGCAGAATTCTAAAATACAACACCATGGGAATAGTTCTAAGCTACAACACCATGGAGATAATTATAAAATACAACACCATGAGGAGAATGCTAAACCACAACACCATGGGGGAGTTCTAAAATACAACACCATGGGGAGAGTTCTGAAATACAACACCATATGGAGAGTTCTAAAATACAACACCATGGGGAAAGTTCTGAAATACAACACCACGGGGAGAGTTCTAAAATACAACACCATGGGGAGAGTTCAAAAATCCAATCGAAAACAGTAGAAACCGAAGCATAATCCATGACTCACTTACAACATGATAGCTCATTGTCATGGAATTTCAATAAAAAGTGGCGGGGTTATACTATTAAATAGAAATGCCAAACCTAACTAAGTTCTGCTATATTATCATAATATTACAAGTAACATGATTGTGTGTCTAAAAAAACAACTGTGGTAAACGTTAGATTACCACCCTCTCCCTCGACAAGTCTAATTAAGATGGTCTATATTGTCTACATATAGAGAAAAAGAAGTACAACACATTTCAAATGAATACGTGTTAGGAATATAGAATAAACGTTAGAGAATACCGAAGGGCCAAACACAAATCTACAATCCAGAGAATCTGGGACCAAAGGGTTCACAATATGAAGAAAAACAAAACCAAAACACCAAACAAAGTGTTAAAATATTCTTAAAAATATAAAGATATTTTGAAAATAAAGTTCAAATGTTGGTAATTGTTTAATAGACAGTAGTCACGTGCTTCTGGTAAACCAGCTATAACTGAAATCCACATTTATTTCAACCTATTTATCAAGCTTAGCTTAAGAATAAATCCCCCATGTCATGCTGTATGCTCATTTTAAGATGAGGAGGTATTATATAATGCCTAACCATGCTAAAATGAGCAGAAACAATTTTGTTGCGATGTTACCGGAATAGCCGTTAACGCCGTTTGTGCAGGATTGTCCCATTTTAGACATAGTCATTCAAATATTCAATTAAAATTCAGAGAAAATATTATTAATTTCTATTTTTATTATTTTAATTGCTGGTTTACGCGATCAAATAATGAAATGCACTGGAAAACACCGATAGGATATCATACATGTGCTAAAAATAACTGTGGTATTTAGCTAATAGTCTTGTTTACAAAGCGAAAGTAGCACGCCATATTAGAATTGACAATATTATACATTCAAGTAGTTTTAAAACACAGTATACTCCATACATGATGCAGGTTATTCCAGAACCGTATGTTGTGTTCTACGTTTCAAGTTGCAATGCCATTTATTATTTAACCAAGCGATACCTGTTATAAGTCATTGATAGGACTGCAACATGTGAATTCCATCTGCAATATCTCAAATACTGTTGCTATGTCGAAAAATAATCCCCATTGATCTCCATTTTGACCAAATAAAAACTAATTTTGCTTTCTGGAAGCTAAATACCATTTTCAGACTTCCAACATGTTTCGTTTGTAAAAACAGATCATAGAGAAAATAATGAATGATAGATACTTTGTATTTCTCGTAAATACATGTTAGACGACCGAATGGCAATCAAGAATAGACAACATAGACACAGAACAAATAAACACAACACAGAACAAGTAAGCACAACATAGAACAAGCTAACACAACACAGAAACCCTCCCACCACGAAAAAAAAAAGAAAAAATAAGAAAAGCAAAACGATAATAAAATAAAACAACTACGTATATCAAGAACCGTTCATCATTGTACTTCAACTATGTTAGTTATTACCTTTCTTTTTACTCTGTTTCCAAAGATGCAATATATATTTTTGATTATCTCCCTTATATTAGAAACAATTGTAAACGTGAACTTAATACTTGATACACTATCCATCTGCACAAAACCGAACAACTGACGCATGCAAAAATGTCATGTTCAATGATGCAAATCTATGCATACGACATTATTTGTTAACTATCACTGTTTAAACTTTCTTTTCATAATATGTGTGTCTCAACGGAAACAAGATCATGTGACTCTACCGTTAAGCATGAATAAGTAAAACACACACTATGTTTCACTTTCCTGAACAAGAAATCACATCAATTGATGCAGCTATATTTTAATATAGTGAATTTTGCAGAGGAGACTATATGCTTACTTGTAGAGAACATCATTTTTGTGCTAAATAATCTGGACATAAAGTTTCTGATGAGACGATTTTTAATATCCATCCAATCGCAAACAAGAATTGCGAATCGTGACCATGATTTACCAGAAGAAGATTGAATATGTATATTTTTGAGCACATCCGGAACATCATTTGTGCTTAATGAAGAATGCTTTGGCCTAAAAATTGAGGCCAATCAGAAACAAGATTTACCTATGGTGGCCATTTTTTCATCGGATCCAAGTTATTTGTGAAAGACAAAATAACTATACGACCAGGGCAATTCCATAATCTAATACTAGATAAATCTTAGAAACATCCACACAATCCATAGCCCTCACACATATAAATCACCCCTCGCTTTCCTGGCTTGTCACAAGGGGAGAGGATAAACGATTTTGCTAGGAGATTAGGAGACGGATTAGTATAGGCTTAGCTTGTTTCCAAATCATGTCATGTTAAAACAAAATTTGTGTGTATTGTAGCATTATACCAGTTTATCGTGAATAAATAAGTTTATACCAAATGATTTTGTTGAGCCCAACTCTCACCTGTCATGAAAGAAAACATTGAAGATACCAAAGGAACAACCATTCCACACATTTAATTGGATAGGCAACGTTCTTTCAAAGAGCTTTCCTGGCTCATTACAGGTATCTTAGTAGAAAGGTGCAGGATTATGTTATTGTCATGGACCCAAGCGTCCATCTTAGTGACATGATGCGTAATGTTTTAAACATGTGAGTTTTATACCAATCCTCATATACAACTAATCTTGAAGTTACTACATAATAAATGTATGCTTTATCTTTGTGACACATCAAAACACGTAGTAAGGAAACGATGGTCAACGTTTTTTTGTTTCTTTCCACTAATCAGAAACAAATTCGAATGCGGTACCAGTATTGGTGACCGAATCTATGCGAAAAGATGGACATGCATTATATATAGCAAATAACAATTCATTGGAATAGTAGTTTGAGAAAATTATCATTAAAAATTTCTCATGGCGATCATGCTTTTGCCGGTTTAGGACGAAATGCAATTTTTGAATAGAGGACAATGACGAAGAACCACGAACAATAGACTCAAGTTCATGACAATCGTTCACCTTACGCTAAACTATCAAAACAAAATATATATATAGAACCTTTTCTAAGTACATAAAGATTGTACATGCAATGTTTATCATTTAGAATAGTGTGTGATATTCTTACACACACAGACTGAAGCGTCAGGACAGAAATATCGGCGACTTTTCTTTTTACTTGTTGTGGATTGAACAGGATAATTCTTAAGAGCCATTCACTGGTTGCACAGGATTAATAAAACGCAGGACTAGATATCATGACGGAACTTAAATAAGCCCCTCGTGCATAAGAAATATCAACGCTGTGAGTTCGAATCCCGCACAGGGCGATGTGTATTAGATACAACATTATGTGACTAATTCCACCTTATATATGAATTTTGTCTTCTGATTGGTTGATACAGGAGCATTTTTTTTTTCCAATTCTTAGTTTTTTCCGATCTTTCCCCATTGCCGGGGTATTTGTGCTTGGGAATTCCGCATAGCGTGGTATTTACCTAGGCAAATACCACGCTCGAGGGAAAATGATTTATTTAAATAGTGTGTGACGTCACGGATGACGTCACGATAAACAAATTGACGATTCACTTTATTGTTGTGATATCTATCCCCGTGTGCCAATAAGTCGGCCAGTCATTGGATAAGGTTTTATTTTATTTTGTTCATGTTTGAAAAGTAAACATTTTTTCTTTATTATTATGTTCCTCATCCATTCTTGCTCACATGTGTAAAGTTCCATAGAAAAAAGATCGATAACAATGACACACTGACCCATATTTGTTTACTACTCTTTTTGTAAATGGCGTCGTATAACGTGACATAAGGCCGGTCAGTGGTAAATAAATCACGTGATTTTGTCATAGGCCAACCAAACTTAAAAAGTCATCCAGATTAAGAAAGTACAGTATTTTAGCTTTTTCTGTTTAATTGTTTTGTCTGAAAAACCATGTTTTTTTTAAATAGTTTGAAATTGAAGTATTAAAAATTAATTATTTGATGCAAACATTGAACTTGCTTACCCATATGATAAAATATTTAATCCAGTGAATTTGGTGTTTTTGTTTTTGTTAATGCAATACATTAGACTGACTACATACTACCATATTTTCGTAAAGCAATTAATGACTGATTTATGTTTATTTCAATCACATTTATTATCACAGAATTGTAACAATACAGTTTTGTTGATGCTATTTGTAATAATGACAGGCTCCCCCCCCCCCCCCCCCCCCACACACACATATATTCTCATTTACTTGTCTGGAATAATTTAATTCTCTGTTCAGCTTACACTATAAATTTTGATTATTCCCGTTATAGTAAGAAGAGTTTGAAGATACCAAAAAGGCAATCGGAATCCGTATATCGAAGAAGAACAGACAACACAATGGCCAAAAGAAAGAGAACAAAAGGACAAACAACGATCTACAAAACATAGATCGAGTAACACGAACCCCTCTAAAAAAACTGGGGTGAATTCAGGTGATCCGGAAGGGTTAGCAGTTCCTGCTCCACTAGTGGCACCCGTAGTGTTAATCTAGCTACAAACCAGGTAATAATTCGTGAATGAGGAAAGGACCGGGAAGGGTTTACGACAAGTGGAACATATCCGTGGTGATTTGTGACACAGATATTCCATAACGGTCAACCAAGTCATGGTGGCGACCGTAACATTTTCGAAGTGATGACTTCAATTTTACCAAAAGGAACCCTTGGTTCAGTAGCTTCCTTGTCAGCAGCAACCCTCTATCAAGGAAATCCTTATAGGAACCACAAGCTCTGGAATGTCGTATCATCTGAGAGAGTATATACTCCATATGCAGGTGCTGCTGGAATGTTGCTACATATAAATGGAAAGTTCACAATGGGAAAATTGAAATCATCTCTTTTGTCGTAAAGTATCGTTCTTAACCGACCCTCACAATTCTTTTTCTATTTTCTCTGTGAATATCATTTCATTACACCAATAAGTAAGGGGTATATTTGTTATTAAAGCAGCAGTGGAAATGCAAAATAATCTGCCATTTTGTGACTAAATGAGAGCACCTGTGTTGTATGTATTTTCCCGGCAAAATCAGACATTTTCTAGAAAATGGTGGAATCTGAATAATAAATCATCATATTTTCAAAGTATTTTAAAATACAATTTGCTTGGCCTACATTCCAGAAAAGGTAATGATCAGTGATAACAATTGCATCAACAAACCTGAAAGGTAAACATGCTTGAGAAATACCATCGCTTAAAACATATTTAACAAACATAATGACCAGGGAAAAAAGACATTTGTGAAAATGACCTTTTTTAATTGCACGGAATGTATTCAATTCAATCTTATCCGTTTTAATCTCATCTTGAAGTTTAAATGAATTCCCTCTGTGTTTATGTATGCTGCAAATATACAGAATGACGTCATCGGTCTCGTGCTGCTTGATATTTGTATCTTTTGAGAATTTAATATCAGCAATGCTCGGTTTGTGACAAGAAATAAGACGCGTCAAGTACGCGGCCATTTTGACCATCTCCAGTGTGATGTATTCTAACTGTAATAATGGGAGACACAAAACTGTCTTGTATTGTGTACAAAATGGAGAGCCGATGTAGAGCGGACACATAAGAAATTGAATATTGCTTGAAATTACAATTCATGAAAAGAAAACTTAAAATGTGAAGGTCATTAATTTCACCAATATATCGTCAGTTACCCTAAATTCGTTAATACCGTAAATTCGTACCAATTTTCATCTGCGCCTTACGTGCTACAAAAATACATTTTTACGTCACTTTCGCCGAAATTCAAATAACATTGAAAGGAACGAAATTAACTGTGTATATCAAAAGAAGAAAATGCGTATCAAGCATGTATTATGATTATATATTCATCAAACATCTTAAAACCTACAGATTCCTTAGTCCTAAATAAATCAATAGTTTATATAAATCGTTTTTCCATCAAACACATCGCACTTCAAAAATCCCCCTGACACGCCATTTTGTTGTCTTCAGCATCCGAATGACAAGTGCGCTTATTGTGTAAATAGGCCAAACAAATAATAAATTGCATTTACAAATTGCTTGTTCCTTATGGTGTGAAACCTATGATTAATTTCTTTTACATTTTCTACTACATTTGTGCTTTTTCGAGCCTGCCTGGCTATTTCATCTTAAGTTTAACCTTTCCAAGACCATATTTGATAAAAAGCAATTCTGAAATGATTTTTGTACATGAACATTATTATGTGTACGAATAATAGGTAGTCTAGGATAAATAAACCGAACAATCACATTTCACCTGAACTCACTGAACACAAAAAAGGAATCACGACATATGACGTTGGAAATCCAGCAATACGAAAATATGTCTAACATTATGTTTGTTTTCATAGCATTGGAATGCGGGGGAAATCGTATCAATATAAGCAACGTAATCAAAGCGACAGTTTAATGTATCACGAATTCATGGTCATATTCTCATTTCGAATGATATACAGTAAAACCCCGCTTTATTGCCCCTCGATTCACCGCCAAACTCGCGTATCGCCAAGAATTTCTGCAGTCCCGTTTTCCGTATGTAGTAATAACCCCGTTAAAATGCCAAACTCGCATACCGCCATCCGCCAGCCACGGTAATTAAAGATCAAACGGTCAATTTACTGTTATTTAAACCTCGATCATAATGCCAATCAATAATGTCACACCTCGGTGATTTTAGAAGTGCCTGTCAATCAAGGTAAGTAAACAAGCAGTCAATGCAAATAGATATCGCTGTGAAAACAGTTAATTGTTTTCTTTACAATAAAATTTTACAACCCTGTGTAATATATCAGTATATGTATGGTCATATATGTTTTTGTAAATGTAAGTTGTTTCCCTTTTTCCCGCGTTTTGTGATTGTGACGTATTATTTGGTAGTGTTTAATAAATGTGATAATGGCAGCAGACGTGTTTTTGTTCGGCCAGTGAAGATAAAGATGGTAGATTAGGGATGTGTCCCCCTAGCCTATTACATGGTGGAGAACCTAAAAATGATCCTGGCTGCGTGTTCTCTATATGTTTTGTGTTACATGTTGCTGGACTTAATTCCCCGTAAATATTTTATTGAATTATGGAAATTTTTGTTGACCACGTGGCCGTAGAAATGATTGGACTTTTCGATATTACTGACGGAACTTTCAACCAACCTATTCAAAATTGTAACACCGGAGCATACTTTTGATATTTTTAACTGGAATTGTACATTTGATATTGGACTGCTTTATTTCGAAAATCTGTCACTAGCGGTATATGTAGCCTTTGATTCCGAAAATTCTTTTGACAACTTTGAAGAAACATTTGGAACTAATTTTAATACAATGCCTTGATTTTCCTGATATCTTACCAGCCGGTTGTATATATTATGTCTGCATTGCCATTTTGATGTCCATCGTCCATGAGTGTAATTGTTACCCTGTGTATTGAAGTCCCGCCTCCAATCATTTAGATGCACTGATTTCAACTTTTGTGCATCGCCAGCTCAGATTAAATCAATTTAATTTCTTAATTGGTGATAATTGTATCGCCATTGTCTGAAGAAAATATATACTGTTGATGATAAGAAGAGTTTTAAATAAGAAGATTGTCCACCACTGCTTTTAATTGTGTTGGTGATGATTGTATCACCATGTTGGCTAAATATATTTCATGATGTTTCTACACATATGTTGACATTTGTGGAGCCTGGTTTGATCTCTGACACCGTACAGTAACATTTCATTGGTGATGATAGCATCGCCATGTGACAATTACATTATTACTCGTAAATTAATACAAGTTTATTTGGGGTTACTATATATTTATAACATTGTCAAATTTTACGTATTTTTAAAAGTTGATGCGATAGAGAGAGGGAATTAGTCGTATTTTTTTTTTAAACTATTATGAAATTTATGGATATTTTCACAGAAGTTGTATCATACCATGTTTAAGAGTTTCAAGGTCTCTGATGACTATACCAATGTTTTATACAGCTATATTTTAATGGCAATTTTCCTGAGGATGTTTGAATAAAAGTACATATGCATAGTTTTTTCGTAGCGTCTTTTTATATGTTTGTTTGTGTGGAAGTAATGCGTGCATTGCAAATCCGAGTTGGATACCTGGTGCCAGACTTCAAACCTTTTGTATGGGAGTAGTGCGTGCATGGGGTCTTTCTGCGAGAAGTCTTTTCGATGCCAGACTCCTGGTTTCTGCATATTGTAACTGGTGTGTTGTTTCCCGATGGATGTAAGATTTTCCTGATTTTTGTGAAAGTTCAGCATATCAATCACTCTATATTTTGAGATTTATGATAACTAATAATCCTTTGTATTTTCAATATTGAAAATGTTGCATGTTTTTGTATTTTCAAAAACCAATAGACCATTGCATAAAATTTAGGAAATTTAATTTTTGTGGGGCGGGATGATATATATCAATATTTGTATGGTCATATATGCTTTTGTAAATGTAAGTTGTTTCCCATTTTCCCGCGGTTTGTGATTGTGACGTATTATTTGGGAGTGTTTAATAAATGTGATAATGGCAGCAGACGTGTTATTGTTCGGCCAGTGAAGATAAAGATGGTAGATTAGGGATGTGTCTCCCTAGCCTATTACACCTGAACTGAATACTTTTCATTCTGAATAAAACTTAATAAATTTGTTTGTGCGTTCTTTTCATTTGTGTTGAAAATGTCGACGCCTAAGCGTAAAAGAAATTTGCTTGATTCTCGACAAAAGAAAAATTGTGGAAATTAAGAATGCAACGAACAATGAAACTTGGGAAGCAGCTCGACATCGGTATATTGGCAAATGATGTCCTCCACTCACCTCGACTTTCTGAACATTAAAGAAGAAATAAGTACAAGCCTTTCTTTTAATGGGTTATAATCCACGTGAACATGTTGTGAATTATTTGATTGTGAATGCATGCGTAATAACGACAGAAATGTTTATATGTGAATAGATTTTAACAACTTCCGGTTATAGAAATCAAATTTACTGACGGTGACATGCTTCTAAGTGTTGTATAAATATTTTTCAATTAAAGTATAACACCCTTGCTTCAATAAACATATGTTATCACCTTTCTTTAAACAATTAATGATCAATTATTCATAAGTTAACTGTACATTTGCCTCAGGGACAGGATTAATCTTGTGACACGACAACGAGTGAGAAAAAAAACTTTATTGTTCTGTTTTTAGTTGTGGTAAACAAAAATTGTAAATAAAATGGAGAGTAAATATTTGTAAGACGTAAAAATGAATTTAATATATATTGAAGGAAATTGCTAGTATACGTGCTAATAACGTAATTCCAGGAGATTTTTTTCTTTTCAAATTCGATAAAATAAATTCTGCTAAGTTTACAAATGCTGAAATTTTCTACAACTGTCAAAATGAAACATATATATTATAATTGTAAGTGATAATACTCATTACCGGTAAACTTGTAAAGGTGTCAAACCACTAATTAATTTCATTAAGGTTTTCTACTAAATTTGTGTTTTTTTTCGAGCCTACCTGGTCATTTTATCTTAAGCTTACCCTTTCCAAGATCATATATTTTCTGAAACGTACATGATTCCTCTACGCTCTGTCAAAATATCAGGGCATGTTTAAAATCTTGCAGTGAAATGCCATGCTACGGAAAACACCTTCTCTAAAAATAACTCGGTCATCCCCAAGAAATTCAGTATGTATAGGTCATGCATCAAATCCTCCATAGAGGTATTAAAATACAACTAAATCCATCAAATTTGGACTCAAAATAATCCCTATTTATTTAACTTCAATTATCAATTTTAATTAGTCCACTCCATTCCGTATTTTTCACAATACTACAAAGTAAATGGAACTTTTTTCTTGAAAAGGGACTACTTTCGTATATGTTCCAAACTCTGATTGGTGAATTAGTGGTTTGACACATAAAGAGCATAACAACTTGTTTCTTTCACCATTTGTTGGCCTAATTTCTATTCCTTAGACAATATCAACCAAAAAAAAACTCATAAAGTATGTGGCTGTCTGATATTTGCAAGTATGAGTGTTTAAAAGCAAAGGTACCCCCTTGAAGATTTTTAATGAAAATATCTCAATTTACAGCTGTTGAGTTCAGATTGTGTAATTTACCAAAACTTACATATCCTCTTATATATTACAGTTATTAAGCTAATTTCTAACATAATAAGCAATTTTAACACATATATATGCCTCAGTTGCATATTCAATAGCTAAATACTATGAAATGTTTGCATTTAGCCCCCCCCCCCCTTTTTCGTCCCATAAAATGAGCTCACATCATTATTAATTTTGTTAATTCATGCTTTTATCCCATAAAGTATGTGGTTTAAGACATATAACATGTTTTTGTATATACATCTTTGGTTGAAATTCCTTTTAATTCCATCAAATTTGCAAAAATATGATTTATTGATATTCAAGTCTTAGAATTTCTGATGGTGCACAACTATAATTTCCCCCAAAACTCAATAGATATATGCTTCCACATCATTTTTTTCCACTGTTTAAGTAAGCTGGATGTTCAAATGTACTGTTAAAGCCAAATAATACACTAAAACTTGAAATTCAAATTGACAATTTGAAAAATTAACAGAAAATGCTAAGCAGTCAAAATAATGTTTCTGGGATCACTTATATTACCAGGTTTTTACTACATAATTTTCAATTAAAGCTGCTTTCTATAGCCTTATATTATTTTGTGAGTACATTGTACATGTATTCTAACTGAAACTATCAAAATTTACCAGAAAAAATGGGTAGGATTGAAAAAAATCCAATCATGATATCACCATATCCTATATTTGAAGTGAATAAACTGCCGCATGATGAATTTGTTTAAATTCTTAATATCAACCATATTTTCAATATAATATTTCCTTCTACTGCAAAAACACATTCAATAACATATTCCCAATAATTATAAAGTCATAAAGAAAAAGAAAATGAGTTGCAATACCCAGTGTCCATGTATATCCAGTGTTTGGAAGCAATATTCCAAAATATTACATAATTTGCATTTTGACCATGTAATCTGACACCACAATGCATTTTGTAACATTTTTGTATAACAAATGTCACTCTGGGTCTGTTGTGACATTTGTAGGCTAATTTGAACATGATAGCAACAAAAGATAATTTTGACGTTTTTGTCTTAAGGTGTCAAATCACTAATTAATTTCTTTAAGGTTTTCTACTAAATTTGTGTTTTTTTGAGCCTACCTGGTCATTTTATCTTAAGTTTAATCTTTCCAAGACCATATATTTTTTGAAACGTACATGATTCCTCTACGCTCTGTCAAAATATCAGGGCATGTTTAAAATCTTGCAGTGAAATGCCATGCTACGGAAAACCCCTTCTCTAAAAATAGCTCGGTCATCCCGAAGAAATTCAGTATTTATAGGTCATGCATCAAATCCTCCATAGAGGTATTAAAATACAACTAAATCCATCAAATTTGGGCTCAAAATAATTCCTATTTATTTAACTTCAATTATCAATTTTAATTAATCCATTCCATTCAGTAGTTTTCACAATACTACAAAGTAAAAGGAACTTTTTTCTTGAAAAGGGACTACTTTCGTATATGTTCCAAGCTCTGATTGGTGAATTAGTGGTTTGACACCAAAAGAGCATAAAAACTTGTTTCTTTCACCATTTGTTGGCCTAATTTCTATTCCTTAGACAATATCAACCCCAAAAAAAAACTCATAGGGTATGTGGCTGTCTGATATTTGCAAGTATAAGTGTTCAAAAGGAAAGGTACCCCCTTGAAAATTGTTAATGAAAATATCTCAATTTACAGCTGTTGAGTTCAGATTGTGTAATATACCAAAACTTACATATCCTCTTATATATTACAGTTATTAAGCTAATTTCTAACATAATAAGCAATTTTAACACATATATATGCCTCAGTTGCATATTCAATATCTAAATACTATGAAATGTTTGCATTTAGACCCCATTTTTTAGTCCCATAAAATGAGCTCACATCATTCTTAATTTTGTTAATTCATGCTTTTATCCCATAAATTATGTGGTTTAAGACATAAAATATATTTTTGTATATACATCTTTGGTTGAAATTCCTTCTAATTCCATCAAATTTGCAAAAATATGATTTATTGATATTCAAGTCTTGGAATTTCTGATGATGCACAACTATAATTTCCCCCAAAATTAAATAGATATATGCTTCCACATCATTTTTTTCCACTGTTTAAGTAAGCTGGATGTTCAAATGTACTGTTAAAGCCAAATAATACTCTAAAACATGAAATTCAAATTGACAATTTGAAAAATTAACAGAAAATGCTAAGCAGTCAAAATAATTTTTCTGGGATCATTTAAGTTACCAGGTTTTTACTACATAGTTTTCAATTAAAACTGCTTTCTATAGCCTTATAATATTTTGTAAGTACATTGTACATGTATTCTAACTGAAACTATAAAAATTTACCAGAAAAAATGTGTAGGATTGGAAAAATATCCAATCATGATATCACCATATCCTATATTTGAAGTCGATAAACTGCCGCATGATGAATTTTTTTAAATTCTTAATATCAACCATATTTTCAATATAATATGTCTTTCTACTGCAAAAGCACATTCAATAACATATTCCCAATAACTATAAAGTCATAAAGAAAAATAAAATGAGTTGCAGTACCCGGTGTCCATGTATATCCAGTGTTTGGGAGCAATATTCCAAAATATTACATAACATGCATTTTGACCATGTAATCTGACACCACAATGCATTTTGTAACATTTTTGTATGAACAATGTCACTCTGGGTCTGTTGTGACATGTGTAGGCTAATTTGAACATGATAGCAACAAAATATAATTTTGACGTTTTTGTCTTAAGGTGTCAAACCACTAATTAATTTCTTTAAGGTTTTCTACTAAATTTGTGTTTTTTCGAGCCTACCTGGTCCTTTTATCTTAAGCTTAACCTTTCCAAGACCATATATTTTCTGAAACGTACATGATTCCTCTACGCTCTGTCAAAATATCAGGGCATGTTTAAAATCTTGCAGTGAAATGCCATGCTACGGAAAACACCTACTCTAAAAATAGCTCGGTTTTCCCCAAGAAATTCAGTATTTATAGGTCATGCATCAAATCCTCCATAGAGGTATTAAAATACAACTAAATCCATCAAAATTAGGCTCAAAATAATCCCTATTTATTTAACTTCAATTATCAATTTTAATTAGTCCATTCCATTCAGTAGTTGTCACAATACTACAAAGTAAAAGGAACTTTTTTCTTGAAAAGGGACTACTTTCGTATATGTTCCATGCTCTGATTGGTGAATTAGTGGTTTGACACCAAAAGAGCATAAAAACTTGTTTCTTTCACCATTTGTTGGCCTAATTTCTATTCCTTAGACAATATCAACCCAAAAAAAACTCATAAGGTATGTGGCTGTCTGATATTTGCAAGTATAAGTGTTCAAAAGCAAAGGTACCCCCTTGAACATTTTTAATGAAAATATCTCAATTTACAGCTGTTGAGTTCAGATTGTGTAATATACCAAAACTTACATATTCTCTTATATATTACAGTTATTAAGCTAATTTCTAACATAATAAGCAATTTTATCACATATATATGCCTCAGTTGCATATTCAATAGCTAAATACTATTAAATGTTTGCATTTAGCCCCCCATTTGTTCGTCCCATAAAATGAGCTCACATCATTCTTAAGTTTGTTAATTCATGCTTTTATCCCATAAATTATGTGGTTTAAGACATAAAATATGTTTTTGTACATACATCTTTGGTTGAAATTCCTTCTAATTCCATCAAATTTGCAAAAATATGATTTATTGATATTCAAGTCTTGGAATTTCTGATGGTGCACAACTATAATTTCTCCCAAAACTCAATAGATATATGCTTCCACATTATTTTTTTCCACTGTTTAAGTAAGCTGGATGTTCAAATGTACTGTTAAAGCCAAATAATACTCTAAAACATGAAATTCAAATTGACAATTTGAAAAATTAACAGAAAATACTAAGCAGTCAAAATAATTTTTCTGGGATCACTTAAATTACCAGGTTTTTACTACATAATTTTCAATTAAAACTGCTTTCTATAGCCTTATATTATTTTGTGAGTACATTGTACATGTATTCTAACTAAAACTATACAAATTTACCAGAAAAAATGTGTAGGATTGGAAAAAAATCCAATCATGATATCACCATATCCCATATTTGAAGTCGATAAATTGCCGCACGATGAATTTTTTTAAATTCTTAATATTAACCATATTTTCAATATAATATGTCCTTCTACTGCAAAAACACATTCAATAACATATTCCCAATAACTATAAAGTCATAAAGAAAAATAAAATGAGTTGCAGTACCCGATGTCCATGTATATCCAGTGTTTGGGAGCAATATTCCAAAATATTACATAACATGCATTTTGACCATGTAATCTGACACCACAATGCATTTTGTAACATTTTTGTATGAAAAATGTCACTCTGGGTCTGTTGTGACATTTGTAGGCTAATTTGAACATGATAGCAACAAAAGATAATTTTGAAGTTTTTGTCTTAAGGTGTCAAACCACTAATTAATTTCTTTAAGGTTTTCTACTAAATTTGTGTTTTTTAGAGCCTACCTGGTCCTTTTATCTTAAGTTTAACCTTTCCAAGACCATATATTTTCTGAAACGTACATGATTCTTCTACGCTCTGTCAAAATATCAGGGCATGTTTAAAATCTTGCAGTGAAATGCCATGCTACGGAAAACACCTACTCTAAAAATAGCTCGGTTTTCCCCAAGAAATTCAGTATTTATAGGTCATGCATCAAATCCTCCATAGAGGTATTAAAATACAACTAAATCCATCAAAATTAGGCTCAAAATAATCCCTATTTATTTAACTTCAATTATCAATTTTAATTAGTCCATTCCATTCAGTAGTTGTCACAATACTACAAAGTAAAAGGAACTTTTTTCTTGAAAAGGGACTACTTTCGTATATGTTCCATGCTCTGATTGGTGAATTAGTGGTTTGACACCAAAAGAGCATAAAAACTTGTTTCTTTCACCATTTGTTGGCCTAATTTCTATTCCTTAGACAATATCAACCCAAAAAAAACTCATAAGGTATGTGGCTGTCTGATATTTGCAAGTATAAGTGTTCAAAAGCAAAGGTACCCCCTTGAAAATTTTTAATGAAAATATCTCAATTTACAGCTGTTGAGTTCAGATTGTGTAATATACCAAAACTTACATATCCTCTTATATATTACAGTTATTAAGCTAATTTCTAACATAATAAGCAATTTTAACACATATATATGCCTCAGTTGCATATTCAATAGCTAAATACTATGAAATGTTTGCATTTAGACCCCATTTTTTAGTCCCATAAAATGAGCTCACATCATTCTTAATTTTGTTAATTCATGCTTTTATCCCATAAATTATGTGGTTTAAGACATAAAATATGTTTTTGTATATACATCTTTGGTTGAAATTCCTTCTAATTCCATCAAATTTGCAAAAATATGATTTATTGATATTCAAGTCTTGGAATTTCTGATGATGCACAACTATAATTTCCCCCAAAATTCAATAGATATATGCTTCCACATCATTTTTTCCCACTGTTTAAGTAAGCTGGATGTTCAAATGTACTGTTAAAGCCAAATAATACTCTAAAACATGAAATTCAAATTGACAATTTGAAAAATTAACAGAAAATGCTAAGCAGTCAAAATAATTTTTCTGGGATCATTTAAGTTACCAGGTTTTTACTACATAGTTTTCAATTAAAACTGCTTTCTATAGCCTTATAATATTTTGTAAGTACATTGTACATGTATTCTAACTGAAACTATAAAAATTTACCAGAAAAAATGTGTAGGATTGGAAAAATATCCAATCATGATATCACCATATCCTATATTTGAAGTCGATAAACTGCCGCATGATGAATTTTTTTAAATTCTTAATATCAACCATATTTTCAATATAATATGTCTTTCTACTGCAAAAGCACATTCAATAACATATTCCCAATAACTATAAAGTCATAAAGAAAAATAAAATGAGTTGCAGTACCCGGTGTCCATGTATATCCAGTGTTTGGGAGCAATATTCCAAAATATTACATAACATGCATTTTGACCATGTAATCTGACACCACAATGCATTTTGTAACATTTTTGTATGAACAATGTCACTCTGGGTCTGTTGTGACATGTGTAGGCTAATTTGAACATGATAGCAACAAAATATAATTTTGACGTTTTTGTCTTAAGGTGTCAAACCACTAATTAATTTCTTTAAGGTTTTCTACTAAATTTGTGTTTTTTCGAGCCTACCTGGTCCTTTTATCTTAAGCTTAACCTTTCCAAGACCATATATTTTCTGAAACGTACATGATTCCTCTACGCTCTGTCAAAATATCAGGGCATGTTTAAAATCTTGCAGTGAAATGCCATGCTACGGAAAACACCTACTCTAAAAATAGCTCGGTCATCCCCAAGAAATTCAGTATTTATAGGTCATGCATCAAATCCTCCATAGAGGTATTAAAATACAACTAAATCCATCAAAATTAGGCTCAAAATAATCCCTATTTATTTAACTTCAATTATCAATTTTAATTAGTCCATTCCATTCAGTAGTTGTCACAATACTACAAAGTAAAAGGAACTTTTTTCTTGAAAAGGGACTACTTTCGTATATGTTCCATGCTCTGATTGGTGAATTAGTGGTTTGACACCAAAAGAGCATAAAAACTTGTTTCTTTCACCATTTGTTGGCCTAATTTCTATTCCTTAGACAATATCAACCCAAAAAAAACTCATAAGGTATGTGGCTGTCTGATATTTGCAAGTATAAGTGTTCAAAAGCAAAGGTACCCCCTTGAAAATTTTTAATGAAAATATCTCAATTTACAGCTGTTGAGTTCAGATTGTGTAATATACCAAAACTTACATATCCTCTTATATATTACAGTTATTAAGCTAATTTCTAACATAATAAGCAATTTTAACACATATATATGCCTCAGTTGCATATTCAATAGCTAAATACTATGAAATGTTTGCATTTAGACCCCATTTTTTAGTCCCATAAAATGAGCTCACATCATTCTTAATTTTGTTAATTCATGCTTTTATCCCATAAATTATGTGGTTTAAGACATAAAATATGTTTTTGTATATACATCTTTGGTTGAAATTCCTTCTAATTCCATCAAATTTGCAAAAATATGATTTATTGATATTCAAGTCTTGGAATTTCTGATGATGCACAACTATAATTTCCCCCAAAATTCAATAGATATATGCTTCCACATCATTTTTTTCCACTGTTTAAGTAAGCTGGATGTTCAAATGTACTGTTAAAGCCAAATAATACTCTAAAACATGAAATTCAAATTGACAATTTGAAAAATTAACAGAAAATGCTAAGCAGTCAAAATAATTTTTCTGGGATCATTTAAGTTACCAGGTTTTTACTACATAGTTTTCAATTAAAACTGCTTTCTATAGCCTTATAATATTTTGTAAGTACATTGTACATGTATTCTAACTGAAACTATAAAAATTTACCAGAAAAAATGTGTAGGATTGGAAAAATATCCAATCATGATATCACCATATCCTATATTTGAAGTCGATAAACTGCCGCATGATGAATTTTTTTAAATTCTTAATATCAACCATATTTTCAATATAATATGTCTTTCTACTGCAAAAGCACATTCAATAACATATTCCCAATAACTATAAAGTCATAAAGAAAAATAAAATGAGTTGCAGTACCCGGTGTCCATGTATATCCAGTGTTTGGGAGCAATATTCCAAAATATTACATAACATGCATTTTGACCATGTAATCTGACACCACAATGCATTTTGTAACATTTTTGTATGAACAATGTCACTCTGGGTCTGTTGTGACATGTGTAGGCTAATTTGAACATGATAGCAACAAAATATAATTTTGACGTTTTTGTCTTAAGGTGTCAAACCACTAATTAATTTCTTTAAGGTTTTCTACTAAATTTGTGTTTTTTCGAGCCTACCTGGTCCTTTTATCTTAAGCTTAACCTTTCCAAGACCATATATTTTCTGAAACGTACATGATTCCTCTACGCTCTGTCAAAATATCAGGGCATGTTTAAAATCTTGCAGTGAAATGCCATGCTACGGAAAACACCTACTCTAAAAATAGCTCGGTTTTCCCCCAAGAAATTCAGTATTTATAGGTCATGCATCAAATCCTCCATAGAGGTATTAAAATACAACTAAATCCATCAAAATTAGGCTCAAAATAATCCCTATTTATTTAACTTCAATTATCAATTTTAATTAGTCCATTCCATTCAGTAGTTGTCACAATACTACAAAGTAAAAGGAACTTTTTTCTTGAAAAGGGACTACTTTCGTATATGTTCCATGCTCTGATTGGTGAATTAGTGGTTTGACACCAAAAGAGCATAAAAACTTGTTTCTTTCACCATTTGTTGGCCTAATTTCTATTCCTTAGACAATATCAACCCAAAAAAAACTCATAAGGTATGTGGCTGTCTGATATTTGCAAGTATAAGTGTTCAAAAGCAAAGGTACCCCCTTGAAAATTTTTAATGAAAATATCTCAATTTACAGCTGTTGAGTTCAGATTGTGTAATATACCAAAACTTACATATTCTCTTATATATTACAGTTATTAAGCTAATTTCTAACATAATAAGCAATTTTATCACATATATATGCCTCAGTTGCATATTCAATAGCTAAATACTATTAAATGTTTGCATTTAGCCCCCCATTTGTTCGTCCCATAAAATGAGCTCACATCATTCTTAAGTTTGTTAATTCATGCTTTTATCCCATAAATTATGTGGTTTAAGACATAAAATATGTTTTTGTACATACATCTTTAGTTGAAATTCCTTCTAATTCCATCAAATTTGCAAAAATATGATTTATTGATATTCAAGTCTTGGAATTTCTGATGGTGCACAACTATAATTTCCCCCAAAACTCAATAGATATATGCTTCCACATTATTTGTTTCCACTGTTTAAGTAAGCTGGATGTTCAAATGTACTGTTAAAGCCAAATAATACTCTAAAACATGAAATTCAAATTGACAATTTGAAAAATTTACAGAAAATACTAAGCAGTCAAAATAATTTTTCTGGGATCACTTAAATTACCAGGTTTTTACTACATAATTTTCAATTAAAACTGCTTTCTATAGCCTTATATTATTTTGTGAGTACATTGTACATGTATTCTAACTAAAACTATACAAATTTACCAGAAAAAATGTGTAGGATTGGAAAAAAATCCAATCATGATATCACCATATCCCATATTTGAAGTCGATAAATTGCCGCATGATGAATTTTTTTAAATTCTTAATATTAACCATATTTTCAATATAATATGTCCTTCTACTGCAAAAACACATTCAATAACATATTCCCAATAACTATAAAGTCATAAAGAAAAATAAAATGAGTTGCAGTACCCGATGTCCATGTATATCCAGTGTTTGGGAGCAATATTCCAAAATATTACATAACATGCATTTTGACCATGTAATCTGACACCACAATGCATTTTGTAACATTTTTGTATGAAAAATGTCACTCTGGGTCTGTTGTGACATTTGTAGGCTAATTTGAACATGATAGCAACAAAAGATAATTTTGAAGTTTTTGTCTTAAGGTGTCAAACCACTAATTAATTTCTTTAAGGTTTTCTACTAAATTTGTGTTTTTTAGAGCCTACCTGGTCCTTTTATCTTAAGTTTAACCTTTCCAAGACCATATATTTTCTGAAACGTACATGATTCCTCTACGCTCTGTCAAAATATCAGGGCATGTTTAAAATCTTGCAGTGAAATGCCATGCTACGGAAAACACCTACTCTAAAAATAGCTCGGTTTTCCCCAAGAAATTCAGTATTTATAGGTCATGCATCAAATCCTCCATAGAGGTATTAAAATACAACTAAATCCATCAAAATTAGGCTCAAAATAATCCCTATTTATTTAACTTCAATTATCAATTTTAATTAGTCCATTCCATTCAGTAGTTGTCACAATACTACAAAGTAAAAGGAACTTTTTTCTTGAAAAGGGACTACTTTCGTATATGTTCCATGCTCTGATTGGTGAATTAGTGGTTTGACACCAAAAGAGCATAAAAACTTGTTTCTTTCACCATTTGTTGGACTAATTTCTATTCCTTAGACAATATCAACCCAAAAAAAACTCATAAGGTATGTGGCTGTCTGATATTTGCAAGTATAAGTGTTCAAAAGCAAAGGTACCCCCTTGAAAATTTTTAATGAAAATATCTCAATTTACAGCTGTTGAGTTCAGATTGTGTAATATACCAAAACTTACATATCCTCTTATATATTACAGTTATTAAGCTAATTTCTAACATAATAAGCAATTTTAACACATATATATGCCTCAGTTGCATATTCAATAGCTAAATACTATGAAATGTTTGCATTTAGACCCCATTTTTTAGTCCCATAAAATGAGCTCACATCATTCTTAATTTTGTTAATTCATGCTTTTATCCCATAAATTATGTGGTTTAAGACATAAAATATGTTTTTGTATATACATCTTTGGTTGAAATTCCTTCTAATTCCATCAAATTTGCAAAAATATGATTTATTGATATTCAAGTCTTGGAATTTCTGATGATGCACAACTATAATTTCCCCCAAAATTCAATAGATATATGCTTCCACATCATTTTTTTCCACTGTTTAAGTAAGCTGGATGTTCAAATGTACTGTTAAAGCCAAATAATACTCTAAAACATGAAATTCAAATTGACAATTTGAAAAATTAACAGAAAATGCTAAGCAGTCAAAATAATTTTTCTGGGATCATTTAAGTTACCAGGTTTTTACTACATAGTTTTCAATTAAAACTGCTTTCTATAGCCTTATAATATTTTGTGAGTACATTGTACATGTATTCTAACTGAAACTATAAAAATTTACCAGAAAAAATGTGTAGGATTGGAAAAATATCCAATCATGATATCACCATATCCTATATTTGAAGTCGATAAACTGCCGCATGATGAATTTTTTTAAATTCTTAATATCAACCATATTTTCAATATAATATGTCTTTCTACTGCAAAAGCACATTCAATAACATATTCCCAATAACTATAAAGTCATAAAGAAAAATAAAATGAGTTGCAGTACCCGGTGTCCATGTATATCCAGTGTTTGGGAGCAATATTCCAAAATATTACATAACATGCATTTTGACCATGTAATCTGACACCACAATGCATTTTGTAACATTTTTGTATGAACAATGTCACTCTGGGTCTGTTGTGACATGTGTAGGCTAATTTGAACATGATAGCAACAAAATATAATTTTGACGTTTTTGTCTTAAGGTGTCAAACCACTAATTAATTTCTTTAAGGTTTTCTACTAAATTTGTGTTTTTTCGAGCCTACCTGGTCCTTTTATCTTAAGCTTAACCTTTCCAAGACCATATATTTTCTGAAACGTACATGATTCCTCTACGCTCTGTCAAAATATCAGGGCATGTTTAAAATCTTGCAGTGAAATGCCATGCTACGGAAAACACCTACTCTAAAAATAGCTCGGTTTTCCCCAAGAAATTCAGTATTTATAGGTCATGCATCAAATCCTCCATAGAGGTATTAAAATACAACTAAATCCATCAAAATTAGGCTCAAAATAATCCCTATTTATTTAACTTCAATTATCAATTTTAATTAGTCCATTCCATTCAGTAGTTGTCACAATACTACAAAGTAAAAGGAACTTTTTTCTTGAAAAGGGACTACTTTCGTATATGTTCCATGCTCTGATTGGTGAATTAGTGGTTTGACACCAAAAGAGCATAAAAACTTGTTTCTTTCACCATTTGTTGGCCTAATTTCTATTCCTTAGACAATATCAACCCAAAAAAAACTCATAAGGTATGTGGCTGTCTGATATTTGCAAGTATAAGTGTTCAAAAGCAAAGGTACCCCCTTGAAAATTTTTAATGAAAATATCTCAATTTACAGCTGTTGAGTTCAGATTGTGTAATATACCAAAACTTACATATCCTCTTATATATTACAGTTATTAAGCTAATTTCTAACATAATAAGCAATTTTAACACATATATATGCCTCAGTTGCATATTCAATAGCTAAATACTATGAAATGTTTGCATTTAGACCCCATTTTTTAGTCCCATAAAATGAGCTCACATCATTCTTAATTTTGTTAATTCATGCTTTTATCCCATAAATTATGTGGTTTAAGACATAAAATATGTTTTTGTATATACATCTTTGGTTGAAATTCCTTCTAATTCCATCAAATTTGCAAAAATATGATTTATTGATATTCAAGTCTTGGAATTTCTGATGATGCACAACTATAATTTCCCCCAAAATTCAATAGATATATGCTTCCACATCATTTTTTTCCACTGTTTAAGTAAGCTGGATGTTCAAATGTACTGTTAAAGCCAAATAATACTCTAAAACATGAAATTCAAATTGACAATTTGAAAAATTAACAGAAAATGCTAAGCAGTCAAAATAATTTTTCTGGGATCATTTAAGTTACCAGGTTTTTACTACATAGTTTTCAATTAAAACTGCTTTCTATAGCCTTATAATATTTTGTAAGTACATTGTACATGTATTCTAACTGAAACTATAAAAATTTACCAGAAAAAATGTGTAGGATTGGAAAAATATCCAATCATGATATCACCATATCCTATATTTGAAGTCGATAAACTGCCGCATGATGAATTTTTTTAAATTCTTAATATCAACCATATTTTCAATATAATATGTCTTTCTACTGCAAAAGCACATTCAATAACATATTCCCAATAACTATAAAGTCATAAAGAAAAATAAAATGAGTTGCAGTACCCGGTGTCCATGTATATCCAGTGTTTGGGAGCAATATTCCAAAATATTACATAACATGCATTTTGACCATGTAATCTGACACCACAATGCATTTTGTAACATTTTTGTATGAACAATGTCACTCTGGGTCTGTTGTGACATGTGTAGGCTAATTTGAACATGATAGCAACAAAATATAATTTTGACGTTTTTGTCTTAAGGTGTCAAACCACTAATTAATTTCTTTAAGGTTTTCTACTAAATTTGTGTTTTTTCGAGCCTACCTGGTCCTTTTATCTTAAGCTTAACCTTTCCAAGACCATATATTTTCTGAAACGTACATGATTCCTCTACGCTCTGTCAAAATATCAGGGCATGTTTAAAATCTTGCAGTGAAATGCCATGCTACGGAAAACACCTACTCTAAAAATAGCTCGGTTTTCCCCAAGAAATTCAGTATTTATAGGTCATGCATCAAATCCTCCATAGAGGTATTAAAATACAACTAAATCCATCAAAATTAGGCTCAAAATAATCCCTATTTATTTAACTTCAATTATCAATTTTAATTAGTCCATTCCATTCAGTAGTTGTCACAATACTACAAAGTAAAAGGAACTTTTTTCTTGAAAAGGGACTACTTTCGTATATGTTCCATGCTCTGATTGGTGAATTAGTGGTTTGACACCAAAAGAGCATAAAAACTTGTTTCTTTCACCATTTGTTGGCCTAATTTCTATTCCTTAGACAATATCAACCCAAAAAAACCTCATAAGGTATGTGGCTGTCTGATATTTGCAAGTATAAGTGTTCAAAAGCAAAGGTACCCCCTTGAAAATTTTTAATGAAAATATCTCAATTTACAGCTGTTGAGTTCAGATTGTGTAATATACCAAAACTTACATATTCTCTTATATATTACAGTTATTAAGCTAATTTCTAACATAATAAGCAATTTTATCACATATATATGCCTCAGTTGCATATTCAATAGCTAAATACTATGAAATGTTTGCATTTACCCCCCCCCTTTTTTCGTCCCATAAAATGAGCTCACATCATTCTTAATTCTGTTAATTCATGCTTTTATCCCATAAATTATGTGGTTTAAGACATAAAATATGTTTTTGTACATACATCTTTGGTTGAAATTCCTTCTAATTCCATCAAATTTGCAAAAATATGATTTATTGATATTCAAGTCTTGGAATTTCTGATGGTGCACAACTATAATTTCCCCCAAAACTCAATAGATATATGCTTCCACATCATTTTTTTTCACTGTTTAAGTAAGCTGGATGTTCAAATGTACTGTTAAAGCCAAATAATACTCTAAAACATGAAATTCAAATTGACAATTTGAAAAATTAACAGAAAATGCTAAGCAGTCAAAATAATTTTTCTGGTATCACTTAAATTACCAGGTTTTTACTACATAATTTTCAATTAAAACTGCTTTCTATAGCCTTATATTATTTTGTAAGTACATTGTACATGTATTCTAACTAAAACTATACAAATTTACCAGAAAAAATGTGTAGGATTCGAAAAAAATCCAATCATGATATCACCATATCCTATATTTGAAGTCGATAAATTGCCGCATGATGATTTTTTTTAAATTCTTAATATTAACCATATATTCAATATAATATGTCCTTCTACTGCAAAAACACATTCAATAACATATTCCCAATAACTATAAAGTCATAAAGAAAAAGAAAATGAGTTGCAATACCCGGTGTCCATGTATATCCAGTGTTTGGGAGCAATATTCCAAAATATTACATAACATGCGTTTTGACCATGTAATACCACAATGCATTTTGTAACATTTTTGTATGAAAAATGTCACTCTGGGTCTGTTGTGACATTTGTAGGCTAATTTGAACATGATGGCAACAAAAGTTAATTTTGACGTTTTTGTCTTAAGGTGTCAAACCACTAATTAATTTCTTTAAGGTTTTCTACTAAATTTGTGTTTTTTCGAGCCTACCTGGTCCTTTTATCTTAAGTTTAACCTTTCCAAGATCATATATTTTCTGAAACGTACATGATTCCTCTACGCTCTGTCAAAATATCAGGGCATGTTTAAAATCTTGCAGTGAAATGCCATGCTACGGAAAACACCTACTCTAAAAATAGCTAGGTTTTCCTCAAGAAATTCAGTATTTATAGGTCATGCATCAAATCCTCCATAGAGGTATTAAAATACAACTAAATCCATTAAATTGAGCTCAAAATAATCCCTATTTATTTAACTTCAATTATCAAATTTAATTAGTCCATTCCATTCAGTAGTTGTCACAATACTACAAAGTAAAAGGAACTTTTTTCTTGAAAAGGGACTACTTTTGTATATGTTCCATGCTCTGATTGGTGAATTAGTGGTTTGACACCAAAAGAGCATAAAAACTTGTTTCTTTAACCATTTGTTGGCCTAATTTCTATTCCTTAGACAATATCAACCCCAAAAAAAGCTCATAAGGTATGTGGCTGTCTGATATTTGCAAGTATAAGTGTTCAAAAGCAAAGGTACCCCCTTGAACATTTTTAATGAAAATATCTCAATTTACAGCTGTTGAGTTCAGATTGTGTAATATACCAAAACTTACATATCCTCTTATATATTACAGTTATTAAGCTAATTTCTAACATAATAAGCAATTTTAACACATATATATGCCTCAGTTGCATATTCAATAGCTAAATACTATTAAATGTTTGCATTTAGCCCCCCATTTTTTCGTCCCATAAAATGAGCTCACATCATTCTTAAGTTTGTTAATTCATGCTTTTATCCCATAAATTATGTGGTTTAAGACATAAAATATGTTTTTGTATATACATCTTTAGTTGAAATTCCTTCTAATTCCATCAAATTTGCAAAAATATGATTTATTGATATTCAAGTCTTGGAATTTCTGATGGTGCACAACTATAATTTCCCCCAAAACTCAATAGATATATGCTTCCACATTATTTTTTTCCACTGTTTAAGTAAGCTGGATGTTCAAATGTACTGTTAAAGCCAAATAATACTCTAAAACATGAAATTCAAATTGACAATTTAAAAATTAACAGAAAATACTAAGCAGTCAAAAGAATTTTTCTGGGATCACTTAAATTACCAGGTTTTTACTACATAATTTTCAATTAAAACTGCTTTCTATAGCCTTATATTATTTTGTGAGTACATTGTACATGTATTCTAACTAAAACTATACAAATTTACCAGAAAAAATGTGTAGGATTGGAAAAAATTCCAATCATGATATCACCATATCCTATATTTGAAGTCGATAAATTGCCGCATGATGAATTTTTTTAAATTCTTAATATTAACCATATTTTCAATATAATATGTCCTTCTACTGCAAAAGCACATTCAATAACATATTCCCAATAACTATAAAGTCATAAAGAAAAAGAAAATGAGTTGCAATACCCGGTGTCCATGTATATCCAGTGTTTGGGAGCAATATTCCAAAATATTACATAACATGCATTTTGACCATGTAATCTGACACCACAATGCATTTTGTAACATTTTTGTATGAAAAATGTCACTCTGGGTCTGTTGTGACATTTGTAGGCTAATTTGAACATGATAGCAACAAAAGATAATTTTGACGTTTTTGTCTTAAGGTGTCAAACCACTAATTAATTTCTTTAAGGTTTTCTTGCAGTGAAATGCCATGCTACGGAAAACACCTACTCTAAAAATAGCTCGGTTTTCCCCAAGAAATTCAGTATTTATAGGTCATGCATCAAATCCTCCATAGAGGTATTAAAATACAACTAAATCCATCAAAATTAGGCTCAAAATAATCCCTATTTATTTAACTTCAATTATCAATTTTAATTAGTCCATTCCATTCAGTAGTTGTCACAATACTACAAAGTAAATGGAACTTTTTTCTTGAAAAGGGACTACTTTCGTATATGTTCCATGCTCTGATTGGTGAATTAGTGGTTTGACACCAAAAGAGCATAACAACTTGTTTCCTTCACCATTTGTTGGCCTAATATCTATTCCTTAGACAATATCAACCCAAAAAAAACTCATAAGGTATGTGGCTGTCTGATATTTGCAAGTATAAGTGTTCAAAAGTAAAGGTACCTGCTTGAAAATTTTTAATGAAAATATCTCAATTTACAGCTGTTGAGTTCAGATTGTGTAATATACCAAAACTTACATATCCTCTTATATATTACAGTTATTAAGCTAATTTCTAACATAATAAGCAATTTTAACACATATATATGCCTCAGTTGCATATTCAATAGCTAAATACTATGAAATGTTTGCATTTACCCCCCCCCCTTTTTTCGTCCCATAAAATGAGCTCACATCATTCTTAATTCTGTTAATTCATGCTTTTATCCCATAAATTATGTGGTTTAAGACATAAAATATGTTTTTGTATATACATCTTTGGTTGAAATTCCTTCTAATTCCATCAAATTTGCAAAAATATGATTTATTGATATTCAAGTCTTGGAATTTCTGATGGTGCACAACTATAATTTCCCCCAAAACTCAATAGATATATGCTTCCACATCATTTTTTTTCACTGTTTAAGTAAGCTGGATGTTCAAATGTACTGTTAAAGCCAAATAATACTCTAAAACATGAAATTCAAATTGACAATTTGAAAAATTCACAGAAAATGCTAAGCAGTCAAAATAATGTTTCTGTGATCACTTAAATTACCAGGTTTTTACTACACAATTTTCAATTAAAACTGCTTTCTATAGCCTTATATGATTTTGTGAGTACACTGTACATGTATTCTAACTGAAACTATAAAAATTTACCAGAAAAAATGTGCAAGATTGAAAAAAATCCAATCATGATATCACCATATCCTATATTTGAAGTCGATAAACTGCCGCATGATGAATTTTTTTAAATTCTTAATATCAACCATATTTTCAATATAATATGTTCTTCTACTGCAAAAACACATTCAATAACATATTCCTAATAACTATAAAGTCATAAATAAAAAGAAAATGAGTTGCAATACCCGGTGTCCATGTATATCCAGTGTTTGGGAGCAATATTCCAAAATATTACATAACATGCATTTTGACCATGTAATCTGACACCACAATGCATTTTGTAACATTTTTGTATGAAAAATGTCACTCTGGGTCTGTTGTGACATTTGTAGGCTAATTTGAACATGATAGCAACAAAAGATAATTTTGACGTTTTTGTCTTAAGGTGTCAAACCACTAATTAATTTCTTTTAGGTTTTCTACTAAATTTGTGTTTTTTCGAGCCTACCTGGTCCTTTTATCTTAAGTTTAACCTTTCCAAGATCATATATTTTCTGAAACGTACATGATTCCTCTACGCTCTGTCAAAATATCAGGGCATGTTTAAAATCTTGCAGTGAAATGCCATGCTACGGAAAACACCTACTCTAAAAATAGCTAGGTTTTCCTCAAGAAATTCAGTATTTATAGGTCATGCATCAAATCCTCCATAGAGGTATTAAAATACAACTAAATCCATTAAATTGAGCTCAAAATAATCCCTATTTATTTAACTTCAATTATCAAATTTAATTAGTCCATTCCATTCAGTAGTTGTCACAATACTACAAAGTAAAAGGAACTTTTTTCTTGAAAAGGGACTACTTTTGTATATGTTCCATGCTCTGATTGGTGAATTAGTGGTTTGACACCAAAAGAGCATAAAAACTTGTTTCTTTAACCATTTGTTGGCCTAATTTCTATTCCTTAGACAATATCAACCCCAAAAAAAGCTCATAAGGTATGTGGCTGTCTGATATTTGCAAGTATAAGTGTTCAAAAGCAAAGGTACCCCCTTGAACATTTTTAATGAAAATATCTCAATTTACAGCTGTTGAGTTCAGATTGTGTAATATACCAAAACTTACATATCCTCTTATATATTACAGTTATTAAGCTAATTTCTAACATAATAAGCAATTTTAACACATATATATGCCTCAGTTGCATATTCAATAGCTAAATACTATTAAATGTTTGCATTTAGCCCCCCATTTTTTCGTCCCATAAAATGAGCTCACATCATTCTTAAGTTTGTTAATTCATGCTTTTATCCCATAAATTATGTGGTTTAAGACATAAAATATGTTTTTGTATATACATCTTTAGTTGAAATTCCTTCTAATTCCATCAAATTTGCAAAAATATGATTTATTGATATTCAAGTCTTGGAATTTCTGATGGTGCACAACTATAATTTCCCCCAAAACTCAATAGATATATGCTTCCACATTATTTTTTTCCACTGTTTAAGTAAGCTGGATGTTCAAATGTACTGTTAAAGCCAAATAATACTCTAAAACATGAAATTCAAATTGACAATTTAAAAATTAACAGAAAATACTAAGCAGTCAAAAGAATTTTTCTGGGATCACTTAAATTACCAGGTTTTTACTACATAATTTTCAATTAAAACTGCTTTCTATAGCCTTATATTATTTTGTGAGTACATTGTACATGTATTCTAACTAAAACTATACAAATTTACCAGAAAAAATGTGTAGGATTGGAAAAAATTCCAATCATGATATCACCATATCCTATATTTGAAGTCGATAAATTGCCGCATGATGAATTTTTTTAAATTCTTAATATTAACCATATTTTCAATATAATATGTCCTTCTACTGCAAAAGCACATTCAATAACATATTCCCAATAACTATAAAGTCATAAAGAAAAAGAAAATGAGTTGCAATACCCGGTGTCCATGTATATCCAGTGTTTGGGAGCAATATTCCAAAATATTACATAACATGCATTTTGACCATGTAATCTGACACCACAATGCATTTTGTAACATTTTTGTATGAAAAATGTCACTCTGGGTCTGTTGTGACATTTGTAGGCTAATTTGAACATGATAGCAACAAAAGATAATTTTGACGTTTTTGTCTTAAGGTGTCAAACCACTAATTAATTTCTTTAAGGTTTTCTTGCAGTGAAATGCCATGCTACGGAAAACACCTACTCTAAAAATAGCTCGGTTTTCCCCAAGAAATTCAGTATTTATAGGTCATGCATCAAATCCTCCATAGAGGTATTAAAATACAACTAAATCCATCAAAATTAGGCTCAAAATAATCCCTATTTATTTAACTTCAATTATCAATTTTAATTAGTCCATTCCATTCAGTAGTTGTCACAATACTACAAAGTAAATGGAACTTTTTTCTTGAAAAGGGACTACTTTCGTATATGTTCCATGCTCTGATTGGTGAATTAGTGGTTTGACACCAAAAGAGCATAACAACTTGTTTCCTTCACCATTTGTTGGCCTAATATCTATTCCTTAGACAATATCAACCCAAAAAAAACTCATAAGGTATGTGGCTGTCTGATATTTGCAAGTATAAGTGTTCAAAAGTAAAGGTACCTGCTTGAAAATTTTTAATGAAAATATCTCAATTTACAGCTGTTGAGTTCAGATTGTGTAATATACCAAAACTTACATATCCTCTTATATATTACAGTTATTAAGCTAATTTCTAACATAATAAGCAATTTTAACACATATATATGCCTCAGTTGCATATTCAATAGCTAAATACTATGAAATGTTTGCATTTACCCCCCCCCCCCTTTTTTCGTCCCATAAAATGAGCTCACATCATTCTTAATTCTGTTAATTCATGCTTTTATCCCATAAATTATGTGGTTTAAGACATAAAATATGTTTTTGTATATACATCTTTGGTTGAAATTCCTTCTAATTCCATCAAATTTGCAAAAATATGATTTATTGATATTCAAGTCTTGGAATTTCTGATGGTGCACAACTATAATTTCCCCCAAAACTCAATAGATATATGCTTCCACATCATTTTTTTTCACTGTTTAAGTAAGCTGGATGTTCAAATGTACTGTTAAAGCCAAATAATACTCTAAAACATGAAATTCAAATTGACAATTTGAAAAATTCACAGAAAATGCTAAGCAGTCAAAATAATGTTTCTGTGATCACTTAAATTACCAGGTTTTTACTACACAATTTTCAATTAAAACTGCTTTCTATAGCCTTATATGATTTTGTGAGTACACTGTACATGTATTCTAACTGAAACTATAAAAATTTACCAGAAAAAATGTGCAAGATTGAAAAAAATCCAATCATGATATCACCATATCCTATATTTGAAGTCGATAAACTGCCGCATGATGAATTTTTTTAAATTCTTAATATCAACCATATTTTCAATATAATATGTCCTTCTACTGCAAAAACACATTCAATAACATATTCCTAATAACTATAAAGTCATAAATAAAAAGAAAATGAGTTGCAATACCCGGTGTCCATGTATATCCAGTGTTTGGGAGCAATATTCCAAAATATTACATAACATGCATTTTGACCATGTAATCTGACACCACAATGCATTTTGTAACATTTTTGTATGAAAAATGTCACTCTGGGTCTGTTGTGACATTTGTAGGCTAATTTGAACATGATAGCAACAAAAGATAATTTTGACGTTTTTGTCTTAAGGTGTCAAACCACTAATTAATTTCTTTAAGGTTTTCTACTAAATTTGTGTTTTTTCGAGCCTACCTGGTCCTTTTATCTTAAGTTTAACCTTTCCAAGATCATATATTTTCTGAAACGTACATGATTCCTCTACGCTCTGTCAAAATATCAGGGCATGTTTAAAATCTTGCAGTGAAATGCCATGCTACGGAAAACACCTACTCTAAAAATAGCTAGGTTTTCCTCAAGAAATTCAGTATTTATAGGTCATGCATCAAATCCTCCATAGAGGTATTAAAATACAACTAAATCCATCAAAATTGAGCTCAAAATAATCCCTATTTATTTAACTTCAATTATCAAATTTAATTAGTCCATTCCATTCAGTAGTTGTCACAATACTACAAAGTAAAAGGAACTTTTTTCTTGAAAAGGGACTACTTTTGTATATGTTCCATGCTCTGATTGGTGAATTAGTGGTTTGACACCAAAAGAGCATAAAAACTTGTTTCTTTAACCATTTGTTGGCCTAATTTCTATTCCTTAGACAATATCAACCCCAAAAAAAGCTCATAAGGTATGTGGCTGTCTGATATTTGCAAGTATAAGTGTTCAAAAGCAAAGGTACCCTTGAAAATTTTTAATGAAATTATCTCAATTTACAGCTGTTGAGTTCAGATTGTGTAATATACCAAAACTTACATATCCTCTTATATATTACAGTTATTAAGCTAATTTCTAACATAATAAGCAATTTTAGCACATATATATGCCTCAGTTGCATATTCAATAGCTAAATACTATTAAATGTTTGCATTTAGCCCCCCATTTTTTCGTCCCATAAAATGAGCTCACATCATTCTTAAGTTTGTTAATTCATGCTTTTATCCCATAAATTATGTGGTTTAAGACATAAAATATGTTTTTGTACATACATCTTTAGTTGAAATTCCTTCTAATTCCATCAAATTTGCAAAAATATGATTTATTGATATTCAAGTCTTGGAATTTCTGATGGTGCACAACTATAATTTCCCCCAAAACTCAATAGATATATGCTTCCACATCATTTTTTTTCACTGTTTAAGTAAGCTGGATGTTCAAATGTACTGTTAAAGCCAAATAATACTCTAAAACATGAAATTCAAATTGACAATTTGAAAAATTAACAGAAAATGCTAAGCAGTCAAAATAATTTTTCTGGGATCACTTAAATTACCAGGTTTTTACTACATAATTTTCAATTAAAACTGCTTTCTATAGCCTTATATTATTTTGTAAGTACATTGTACATGTATTCTAACTAAAACTATACAAATTTACCAGAAAAAAATGTGTAGGATTGGAAAAAAATCCAATCATGATATCACCATATCCTATATTTGAAGTCGATAAATTGCCGCATGATGATTTTTTTTAAATTCTTAATATTAACCATATTTTCAATATAATATGTCCTTCTACTGCAAAAACACATTCAATAACATATTCCCAATAACTATAAAGTCATAAAGAAAAAGAAAATGAGTTGCAATACCCGGTGTCCATGTATATCCAGTGTTTGGGAGCAATATTCCAAAATATTACATAACATGCATCTTGACCATGTAATCTGACACCACAATGCATTTTGTAACATTTTTGTATGAAAAATGTCACTCTGGGTCTGTTGTGACATTTGTAGGCTAATTTGAACATGATAGCAACAAAAGATAATTTTGACGTTTTTGTCTTAAGGTGTCAAACCAATAATTAATTTCTTTTAGGTTTTCTACTAAATTTGTGTTTTTTAGAGCCTACCTGGTCCTTTTATCTTAAGTTTAACCTTTCCAAGACCATATATTTTCTGAAACGTACATGATTCCTCTACGCTCTGTCAAAATATCAGGGCATGTTTAAAATCTTGCAGTGAAATGCCATGCTACGGAAAACACCTACTCTAAAAATAGCTCGGTTTTCCCCCAAGAAATTCAGTATTTATAGGTCATGCATCAAATTCTCCATAGAGGTATTAAAATACAACTAAATCCATCAAAATTAGGCTCAAAATAATCTCTATTTATTTAACTTCAATTATCAATTTTAATTAGTCCATTCCATTCAGTAGTTGTCACAATACTACAAAGTAAAAGGAACTTTTTTCTTGAAAAGGGACTACTTTCGTATATGTTCCATGCTCTGATTGGTGAATTAGTGGTTTGACACCAAAAGAACATAAAAACTTGTTTCTTTCACCATTTGTTGGCCTAATTTCTATTCCTTAGACAATATCAACCCAAAAAAAACTCACAAGGTATGTGGCTGTCTGATATTTGCAAGTATAAGTGTTCAAAAGTAAAGGTACCTCTTTGAAAATTTTTAATGAAAATATCTCAATTTACAGCTGTTGAGTTCAGATTGTGTAATATACCAAAACTTACATATCCTCTTATATATTACAGTTATTAAGCTAATTTCTAACATAATAAGCAATTTTAACACATATATATGCCTCAGTTGCATATTCAATAGCTAAATACTATGATATGTTTGCATTTACCCCCCCCCCCTTTTTTCGTCCCATAAAATGAGCTCACATCATTCTTAATTCTGTTAATTCATGCTTTTATCCCATAAATTATGTGGTTTAAGACATAAAATATGTTTTTGTACATACATCTTTGGTTGAAATTCCTTCTAATTCCATCAAATTTGCAAAAATATGATTTATTGATATTCAAGTCTTGGAATTTCTGATGGTGCACAACTATAATTTCCCCCAAAACTCAATAGATATATGCTTCCACATCATTTTTTTTCACTGTTTAAGTAAGCTGGATGTTCAAATGTACTGTTAAAGCCAAATAATACTCTAAAACATGAAATTCAAATTGACAATTTGAAAAATTAACAGAAAATGCTAAGCAGTCAAAATAATTTTTCTGGTATCACTTAAATTACCAGGTTTTTACTACATAATTTTCAATTAAAACTGCTTTCCATAGCCTTATATTATTTTGTAAGTACATTGTACATGTATTCTAACTAAAACTATACAAATTTACCAGAAAAAATGTGTAGGATTCGAAAAAAATCCAATCATGATATCACCATATCCTATATTTGAAGTCGATAAATTGCCGCATGATGATTTTTTTTAAATTCTTAATATTAACCATATATTCAATATAATATGTCCTTCTACTGCAAAAACACATTCAATAACATATTCCCAATAACTATAAAGTCATAAAGAAAAAGAAAATGAGTTGCAATACCCGGTGTCCATGTATATCCAGTGTTTGGGAGCAATATTCCAAAATATTACATAACATGCGTTTTGACCATGTAATACCACAATGCATTTTGTAACATTTTTGTATGAAAAATGTCACTCTGGGTCTGTTGTGACATTTGTAGGCTAATTTGAACATGATGGCAACAAAAGTTAATTTTGACGTTTTTGTCTTAAGGTGTCAAACCACTAATTAATTTCTTTAAGGTTTTCTACTAAATTTGTGTTTTTTCGAGCCTACCTGGTCCTTTTATCTTAAGTTTAACCTTTCCAAGATCATATATTTTCTGAAACGTACATGATTCCTCTACGCTCTCTCAAAATATCAGGGCATGTTTAAAATCTTGCAGTGAAATGCCATGCTACGGAAAACACCTACTCTAAAAATAGCTAGGTTTTCCTCAAGAAATTCAGTATTTATAGGTCATGCATCAAATCCTCCATAGAGGTATTAAAATACAACTAAATCCATTAAATTGAGCTCAAAATAATCCCTATTTATTTAACTTCAATTATCAAATTTAATTAGTCCATTCCATTCAGTAGTTGTCACAATACTACAAAGTAAAAGGAACTTTTTTCTTGAAAAGGGACTACTTTTGTATATGTTCCATGCTCTGATTGGTGAATTAGTGGTTTGACACCAAAAGAGCATAAAAACTTGTTTCTTTAACCATTTGTTGGCCTAATTTCTATTCCTTAGACAATATCAACCCCAAAAAAAACTCATAAGGTATGTGGCTGTCTGATATTTGCAAGTATAAGTGTTCAAAAGCAAAGGTACCCCCTTGAAAATTTTTAATGAAAATATCTCAATTTACAGCTGTTGAGTTCAGATTGTGTAATATACCAAAACTTACATATCCTCTTATATATTACAGTTATTAAGGTAATTTCTAACATAATAAGCAATTTTAACACATATATATGCCTCAGTTGCATATTCAATAGCTAAATACTATTAAATGTTTGCATTTAGCCCCCCATTTTTTCGTCCCATAAAATGAGCTCACATCATTCTTAAGTTTGTTAATTCATGCTTTTATCCCATAAATTATGTGGTTTAAGACATAAAATATGTTTTTGTATATACATCTTTAGTTGAAATTCCTTCTAATTCCATCAAATTTGCAAAAATATCATTTATTGATATTCAAGTCTTGGAATTTCTGATGGTGCACAACTATAATTTCCCCCAAAACTCAATAGATATATGCTTCCACATTATTTTTTTCCACTGTTTAAGTAAGCTGGATGTTCAAATGTACTGTTAAAGCCAAATAATACTCTAAAACATGAAATTCAAATTGACAATTTAAAAATTAACAGAAAATACTAAGCAGTCAAAAGAATTTTTCTGGGATCACTTAAATTACCAGGTTTTTACTACATAATTTTCAATTAAAACTGCTTTCTATAGCCTTATATTATTTTGTGAGTACATTGTACATGTATTCTAACTAAAACTATACAAATTTACCAGAAAAAATGTGTAGGATTGGAAAAAATTCCAATCATGATATCACCATATCCTATATTTGAAGTCGATAAATTGCCGCATGATGAATTTTTTTAAATTCTTAATATTAACCATATTTTCAATATAATATGTCCTTCTACTGCAAAAGCACATTCAATAACATATTCCCAATAACTATAAAGTCATAAAGAAAAAGAAAATGAGTTGCAATACCCGGTGTCCATGTATATCCAGTGTTTGGGAGCAATATTCCAAAATATTACATAACATGCATTTTGACCATGTAATCTGACACCACAATGCATTTTGTAACATTTTTGTATGAAAAATGTCACTCTGGGTCTGTTGTGACATTTGTAGGCTAATTTGAACATGATAGCAACAAAAGATAATTTTGACGTTTTTGTCTTAAGGTGTCAAACCACTAATTAATTTCTTTAAGGTTTTCTTGCAGTGAAATGCCATGCTACGGAAAACACCTACTCTAAAAATAGCTCGGTTTTCCCCAAGAAATTCAGTATTTATAGGTCATGCATCAAATCCTCCATAGAGGTATTAAAATACAACTAAATCCATCAAAATTAGGCTCAAAATAATCCCTATTTATTTAACTTCAATTATCAATTTTAATTAGTCCATTCCATTCAGTAGTTGTCACAATACTACAAAGTAAATGGAACTTTTTTCTTGAAAAGGGACTACTTTCGTATATGTTCCATGCTCTGATTGGTGAATTAGTGGTTTGACACCAAAAGAGCATAAAAACTTGTTTCCTTCACCATTTGTTGGCCTAATTTCTATTCCTTAGACAATATCAACCCAAAAAAAACTCATAAGGTATGTGGCTGTCTGATATTTGCAAGTATAAGTGTTCAAAAGTAAAGGTACCTCCTTGAACATTTTTAATGAAAATATCTCAATTTACAGCTGTTGAGTTCAGATTGTGTAATATACCAAAACTTACATATCCTCTTATATATTACAGTTATTAAGCTAATTTCTAACATAATAAGCAATTTTAACACATATATATGCCTCAGTTGCATATTCAATAGCTAAATACTATGAAATGTTTGCATTTACCCCCCCCCCTTTTTTCGTCCCATAAAATGAGCTCACATCATTCTTAATTCTGTTAATTCATGCTTTTATCCCATAAATTATGTGGTTTAAGACATAAAATATGTTTTTGTATATACATCTTTGGTTGAAATTCCTTCTAATTCCATCAAATTTGCAAAAATATGATTTATTGATATTCAAGTCTTGGAATTTCTGATGGTGCACAACTATAATTTCCCCCAAAACTCAATAGATATATGCTTCCACATCATTTTTTTTCACTGTTTAAGTAAGCTGGATGTTCAAATGTACTGTTAAAGCCAAATAATACTCTAAAACATGAAATTCAAATTGACAATTTGAAAAATTAACAGAAAATGCTAAGCAGTCAAAATAATTTTTCTGGGATCACTTAAATTACCAGGTTTTTACTACATAATTTTCAATTAAAACTGCTTTCTATAGCCTTATATTATTTTGTGAGTACATTGTACATGTATTCTAACTAAAACTATACAAATTTACCAGAAAAAATGTGTAGGATTGGAAAAAAATCCAATCATGATATCACCATATCCTATATTTGAAGTCGATAAATTGCCGCATGATGATTTTTTTTAAATTCTTAATATTAACCATATTTTCAATATAATATGTCCTTCTACTGCAAAAACACATTCAATAACATATTCCTAATAACTATAAAGTCATAAAGAAAAAGAAAATGAGTTGCAATACCCGGTGTCCATGTATATCCAGTGTTTGGGAGCAATATTCCAAAATATTACATAACATGCATTTTGACCATGTAATCTGACACCACAATGCATTTTGTAACATTTTTGTATGAAAAATGTCACTCTGGGTCTGTTGTGACATTTGTAGGCTAATTTGAACATGATAGCAACAAAAGATAATTTTGACGTTTTTGTCTTAAGGTGTCAAACCACTAATTAATTTCTTTTAGGTTTTCTACTAAATTTGTGTTTTTTCGAGCCTACCTGGTCCTTTTATCTTAAGTTTAACCTTTCCAAGATCATATATTTTCACAAACGTACATGATTCCTCTACGCTCTGTCAAAATATCAGGGCATGTTTAAAATCTTGCAGTGAAATGCCATGCTACGGAAAACACCTACTCAAAAAATAGCTAGGTTTTCCTCAAGAAATTCAGTATTTATAGGTCATGCATCAAATCCTCCATAGAGGTATTAAAATACAACTAAATCCATCAAAATTGAGCTCAAAATAATCCCTATTTATTTAACTTCAATTATCAAATTTAATTAGTCCATTCCATTCAGTAGTTGTCACAATACTACAAAGTAAAAGGAACTTTTTTCTTGAAAAGGGACTACTTTTGTATATGTTCCATGCTCTGATTGGTGAATTAGTGGTTTGACACCAAAAGAGCATAAAAACTTGTTTCTTTAACCATTTGTTGGCCTAATTTCTATTCCTTAGACAATATCAACCCCAAAAAAAGCTCATAAGGTATGTGGCTGTCTGATATTTGCAAGTATAAGTGTTCAAAAGCAAAGGTACCCTTGAAAATTTTTAATGAAATTATCTCAATTTACAGCTGTTGAGTTCAGATTGTGTAATATACCAAAACTTACATATCCTCTTATATATTACAGTTATTAAGCTAATTTCTAACATAATAAGCAATTTTAGCACATATATATGCCTCAGTTGCATATTCAATAGCTAAATACTATTAAATGTTTGCATTTAGCCCCCCATTTTTTCGTCCCATAAAATGAGCTCACATCATTCTTAAGTTTGTTAATTCATGCTTTTATCCCATAAATTATGTGGTTTAAGACATAAAATATGTTTTTGTACATACATCTTTAGTTGAAATTCCTTCTAATTCCATCAAATTTGCAAAAATATGATTTATTGATATTCAAGTCTTGGAATTTCTGATGGTGCACAACTATAATTTCCCCCAAAACTCAATAGATATATGCTTCCACATCATTTGTTTTCACTGTTTAAGTAAGCTGGATGTTCAAATGTACTGTTAAAGCCAAATAATACTCTAAAACATGAAATTCAAATTGACAATTTGAAAAATTAACAGAAAATGCTAAGCAGTCAAAATAATTTTTCTGGGATCACTTAAATTACCAGGTTTTTACTACATAATTTTCAATTAAAACTGCTTTCTATAGCCTTATATTATTTTGTAAGTACATTGTACATGTATTCTAACTAAAACTATACAAATTTACCAGAAAAAATGTGTAGGATTGGAAAAAAATCCAATCATGATATCACCATATCCTATATTTGAAGTCGATAAATTGCCGCATGATGATTTTTTTTAAATTCTTAATATTAACCATATTTTCAATATAATATGTCCTTCTACTGCAAAAACACATTCAATAACATATTCCCAATAACTATAAAGTCATAAAGAAAAAGAAAATGAGTTGCAATACCCGGTGTCCATGTATATCCAGTGTTTGGGAGCAATATTCCAAAATATTACATAACATGCATCTTGACCATGTAATCTGACACCACAATGCATTTTGTAACATTTTTGTATGAAAAATGTCACTCTGGGTCTGTTGTGACATTTGTAGGCTAATTTGAACATGATAGCAACAAAAGATAATTTTGACGTTTTTGTCTTAAGGTGTCAAACCACTAATTAATTTCTTTTAGGTTTTCTACTAAATTTGTGTTTTTTCGAGCCTACCTGGTCCTTTTATCTTAAGTTTAACCTTTCCAAGATCATATATTTTCTGAAACGTACATGATTCCTCTACGCTCTGTCAAAATATCAGGGCATGTTTAAAATCTTGCAGTGAAATGCCATGCTACGGAAAACACCTACTCTAAAAATAGCTAGGTTTTCCTCAAGAAATTCAGTATTTATAGGTCATGCATCAAATCCTCCATAGAGGTATTAAAATACAACTAAATCCATCAAAATTGAGCTCAAAATAATCCCTATTTATTTAACTTCAATTATCAAATTTAATTAGTCCATTCCATTCAGTAGTTGTCACAATACTACAAAGTAAAAGGAACTTTTTTCTTGAAAAGGGACTACTTTCGTATATGTTCCATGCTCTGATTGGTGAATTAGTGGTTTGACACCAAAAGAGCATAAAAACTTGTTTCTTTCACCATTTGTTGGCCTAATTTCTATTCCTTAGACAATATCAACCAAAAAAAACCTCATAAGGTATGTGGCTGTCTGATATTTGCAAGTATAAGTGTTCAAAAGCAAAGGTACCCCCTTGAAAATTGTTAATGAAAATATCTCAATTTACAGCTGTTGAGTTCAGATTGTGTAATATACCAAAACTTACATATCCTCTTATATATTACAGTTATTAAGCTAACTTCTAACATAATAAGCAATTTTAACACATATATATGCCTCAGTTGCATATTCAATAGCTAAATACTATTAAATGTTTGCATTTAGCCCCCCATGTTTTCGTCCCATAAAATAAGCTCACATCATTCTTAAGTTTGTTAATTCATGCTTTTATCCCATAAATTATGTGGTTTAAGACATAAAATATGTTTTTGTATATACATCTTTAGCTGAAATTCCTTCTAATTCCATCAAATTTGCAAAAATATGATTTATTGATATTCAAGTCTTGGAATTTTTGATGATGCACAACTATAATTTCCCCCAAAATTCAATAGATATATGCTTCCACATCATTTTTTTCCACTGTTTAAGTAAGCTGGATGTTCAAATGTACTGTTAAAGCCAAATAATACTCTAAAACATGAAATTCAAATTGACAATTTGAAAAATTAACAGAAAATGCTAAGCAGTCAAAATAATTTTTCTGGTATCACTTAAATTACCAGGTTTTTACTACATAATTTTCAATTAAAACTGCTTTCTATAGCCTTATATTATTTTGTAAGTACATTGTACATGTATTCTAACTAAAACTATACAAATTTACCAGAAAAAATGTGTAGGATTCGAAAAAAATCCAATCATGATATCACCATATCCTATATTTGAAGTCGATAAATTGCCGCATGATGATTTTTTTTAAATTCTTAATATTAACCATATATTCAATATAATATGTCCTTCTACTGCAAAAACACATTCAATAACATATTCCCAATAACTATAAAGTCATAAAGAAAAAGAAAATGAGTTGCAATACCCGGTGTCCATGTATATCCAGTGTTTGGGAGCAATATTCCAAAATATTACATAACATGCGTTTTGACCATGTAATACCACAATGCATTTTGTAACATTTTTGTATGAAAAATGTCACTCTGGGTCTGTTGTGACATTTGTAGGCTAATTTGAACATGATGGCAACAAAAGTTAATTTTGACGTTTTTGTCTTAAGGTGTCAAACCACTAATTAATTTCTTTAAGGTTTTCTACTAAATTTGTGTTTTTTCGAGCCTACCTGGTCCTTTTATCTTAAGTTTAACCTTTCCAAGATCATATATTTTCTGAAACGTACATGATTCCTCTACGCTCTCTCAAAATATCAGGGCATGTTTAAAATCTTGCAGTGAAATGCCATGCTACGGAAAACACCTACTCTAAAAATAGCTAGGTTTTCCTCAAGAAATTCAGTATTTATAGGTCATGCATCAAATCCTCCATAGAGGTATTAAAATACAACTAAATCCATCAAAATTGAGCTCAAAATAATCCCTATTTATTTAACTTCAATTATCAAATTTAATTAGTCCATTCCATTCAGTAGTTGTCACAATACTACAAAGTAAAAGGAACTTTTTTCTTGAAAAGGGACTACTTTTGTATATGTTCCATGCTCTGATTGGTGAATTAGTGGTTTGACACCAAAAGAGCATAAAAACTTGTTTCTTTAACCATTTGTTGGCCTAATTTCTATTCCTTAGACAATATCAACCCCAAAAAAAGCTCATAAGGTATGTGGCTGTCTGATATTTGCAAGTATAAGTGTTCAAAAGCAAAGGTACCCTTGAAAATTTTTAATGAAATTATCTCAATTTACAGCTGTTGAGTTCAGATTGTGTAATATACCAAAACTTACATATCCTCTTATATATTACAGTTATTAAGCTAATTTCTAACATAATAAGCAATTTTAGCACATATATATGCCTCAGTTGCATATTCAATAGCTAAATACTATTAAATGTTTGCATTTAGCCCCCCATTTTTTCGTCCCATAAAATGAGCTCACATCATTCTTAAGTTTGTTAATTCATGCTTTTATCCCATAAATTATGTGGTTTAAGACATAAAATATGTTTTTGTACATACATCTTTAGTTGAAATTCCTTCTAATTCCATCAAATTTGCAAAAATATGATTTATTGATATTCAAGTCTTGGAATTTCTGATGGTGCACAACTATAATTTCCCCCAAAACTCAATAGATATATGCTTCCACATCATTTGTTTTCACTGTTTAAGTAAGCTGGATGTTCAAATGTACTGTTAAAGCCAAATAATACTCTAAAACATGAAATTCAAATTGACAATTTGAAAAATTAACAGAAAATGCTAAGCAGTCAAAATAATTTTTCTGGGATCACTTAAATTACCAGGTTTTTACTACATAATTTTCAATTAAAACTGCTTTCTATAGCCTTATATTATTTTGTAAGTACATTGTACATGTATTCTAACTAAAACTATACAAATTTACCAGAAAAAATGTGTAGGATTGGAAAAAAATCCAATCATGATATCACCATATCCTATATTTGAAGTCGATAAATTGCCGCATGATGATTTTTTTTAAATTCTTAATATTAACCATATTTTCAATATAATATGTCCTTCTACTGCAAAAACACATTCAATAACATATTCCCAATAACTATAAAGTCATAAAGAAAAAGAAAATGAGTTGCAATACCCGGTGTCCATGTATATCCAGTGTTTGGGAGCAATATTCCAAAATATTACATAACATGCATCTTGACCATGTAATCTGACACCACAATGCATTTTGTAACATTTTTGTATGAAAAATGTCACTCTGGGTCTGTTGTGACATTTGTAGGCTAATTTGAACATGATAGCAACAAAAGATAATTTTGACGTTTTTGTCTTAAGGTGTCAAACCACTAATTAATTTCTTTTAGGTTTTCTACTAAATTTGTGTTTTTTCGAGCCTACCTGGTCCTTTTATCTTAAGTTTAACCTTTCCAAGATCATATATTTTCTGAAACGTACATGATTCCTCTACGCTCTGTCAAAATATCAGGGCATGTTTAAAATCTTGCAGTGAAATGCCATGCTACGGAAAACACCTACTCTAAAAATAGCTAGGTTTTCCTCAAGAAATTCAGTATTTATAGGTCATGCATCAAATCCTCCATAGAGGTATTAAAATACAACTAAATCCATCAAAATTGAGCTCAAAATAATCCCTATTTATTTAACTTCAATTATCAAATTTAATTAGTCCATTCCATTCAGTAGTTGTCACAATACTACAAAGTAAAAGGAACTTTTTTCTTGAAAAGGGACTACTTTCGTATATGTTCCATGCTCTGATTGGTGAATTAGTGGTTTGACACCAAAAGAGCATAAAAACTTGTTTCTTTCACCATTTGTTGGCCTAATTTCTATTCCTTAGACAATATCAACCAAAAAAAACCTCATAAGGTATGTGGCTGTCTGATATTTGCAAGTATAAGTGTTCAAAAGCAAAGGTACCCCCTTGAAAATTTTTAATGAAAATATCTCAATTTACAGCTGTTGAGTTCAGATTGTGTAATATACCAAAACTTACATATCCTCTTATATATTACAGTTATTAAGCTAACTTCTAACATAATAAGCAATTTTAACACATATATATGCCTCAGTTGCATATTCAATAGCTAAATACTATTAAATGTTTGCATTTAGCCCCCCATGTTTTCGTCCCATAAAATAAGCTCACATCATTCTTAAGTTTGTTAATTCATGCTTTTATCCCATAAATTATGTGGTTTAAGACATAAAATATGTTTTTGTATATACATCTTTAGCTGAAATTCCTTCTAATTCCATCAAATTTGCAAAAATATGATTTATTGATATTCAAGTCTTGGAATTTTTGATGATGCACAACTATAATTTCCCCCAAAATTCAATAGATATATGCTTCCACATCATTTTTTTCCACTGTTTAAGTAAGCTGGATGTTCAAATGTACTGTTAAAGCCAAATAATACTCTAAAACATGAAATTCAAATTGACAATTTGAAAAATTAACAGAAAATGCTAAGCAGTCAAAATAATTTTTCTGGGATCACTTAAATTACCAGGTTTTTACTACATAATTTTCAATTAAAACTGCTTTCTATAGCCTTATAATATTTTGTAAGTACATTGTACATGTATTCTAACTAAAACTATACAAATTTACCAGAAAAAATGTGTAGGATTGGAAAAAAATCCAATCATGATATCACCATATCCTATATTTGAAGTCGATAAATTGCCGCATGATGAATTTTTTTAAATTCTTAATATTAACCATATTTTCAATATAATATGTCCTTCTACTGCAAAAACACATTCAATAACATATTCCCAATAACTATAAAGTCATAAAGAAAAAGAAAATGAGTTGCAATACCCGGTGTCCATGTATATCCAGTGTTTGGGAGCAATATTCCAAAATATTACATAACATGCATTTTGACCATGTAATCTGACACCACAATGCACTTTGTAACATTTTTGTATGAAAAATGTCACTCTGGGTCTGTTGTGACATTTGTAGGCTAATTTGAACATGATAGCAACAAAATATAATTTTGACGTTTTTGTCTTAAGGTGTCAAACCACTAATTAATTTCTTTTAGGTTTTCTACTAAATTTGTGTTTTTTCGAGCCTACCTGGTCCTTTTATCTTAAGTTTAACCTTTCCAAGACCATATATTTTCTGAAACGTACATGATTCCTCTACGCTCTGTCAAAATATCAGGGCATGTTTAAAATCTTGCAGTGAAATGCCATGCTACGGAAAACACCTACTCTAAAAATAGCTCGGTTTTCCCCAAGAAATTCAGTATTTATAGGTCATGCATCAAATCCTCCATAGAGGTATTAAAATACAACTAAATCCATCAAAATTAGGCTCAAAATAATCCCTATTTATTTAACTTCAATTATCAATTTTAATTAGTCCATTCCATTCAGTAGTTGTCACAATACTACAAAGTAAAAGGAACTTTTTTCTTGAAAAGGGACTACTCTCGTATATGTTCCATGCTCTGATTGGTGAATTAGTGGTTTGACACCAAAAGAGCATAAAAACTTGTTTCTTTCACCATTTGTTGGCCTAATTTCTATTCCTTAGACAATATCAACCCCAAAAAAACTAATAAGGTATGTGGCTGTCTGATATTTGCAAGTATAAGTGTTCAAAAGCAAAGGTACCCCCTTGAAAATTTTTAATGAAAATATCTCAATTTACAGCTGTTGAGTTCAGATTGTGTAATATACCAAAACTTACATATTCTCTTATATATTACAGTTATTAAGCTAATTTCTAACATAATAAGCAATTTTATCACATATATATGCCTCAGTTGCATATTCAATAGCTAAATACTATGAAATGTTTGCACTTAGCCCCCCCCCCCCTTTTTTCGCCCCATAAAATGAGCTCACATCATTCTTAATTTTGTTAATTCATGCTTTTATCCCATAAATTATGTGGTTTAAGACATAAAATATGTTTTTGTATATACATCTTTGGTTGAAATTCCTTCTAATTCCATCAAATTTGCAAAAATATGATTTATTGATATTCAAGTCTTGGAATTTCTGATGGTGCACAACTATAATTTCCCCCAAAACTCAATAGATATATGCTTCCACATCATTTTTTTTCACTGTTTAAGTAAGCTGGATGTTCAAATGTACTGTTAAAGCCAAATAATACTCTAAAACATGAAATTCAAATTGACAATTTGAAAAATTCACAGAAAATGCTAAGCAGTCAAAATAATGTTTCTGTGATCACTTAAATTACCAGGTTTTTACTACACAATTTTCAATTAAAACTGCTTTCTATAGCCTTATATTATTTTGTGAGTACACTGTACATGTATTCTAACTGAAACTATAAAAATTTACCAGAAAAAATGTGCAAGATTGAAAAAAATCCAATCATGATATCACCATATCCTATATTTGAAGTCGATAAACTGCCGCATGATGAATTTTTTTAAATTCTTAATATCAACCATATTTTCAATATAATATGTCTTTCAACTGAAAAAACACATTCAATAACATATTCCCAATAACTATAAAGTCATAAAGAAAAATAAAATGAGTTGCAGTATCCGGTGTCCATGTATATCCAGTGTTTGGGAGCAATATTCCAAAATATTACATAACATGCATTTTGACCATGTAATCTGACACCACAATGCATTTTGTAGCATTTTTGTATGAAAAATGTCACTCTGGGTCTGTTATGACATGTGTAGGCTAATTTGAACATGATAGCAACAAAAGATAATTTTGACGTTTTTGTCTTAAGGTGTCAAACCACTAATTCATTTCTTTAAGGTTTTCTACTAAATTTGTGTTTTTTCGAGCCTACCTGGTCATTTTATCTTAAGTTTAACCTTTCCAAGACCATATATTTTCTGAAACGTACATGATTCCTCTATGCTCTGTCAAAATATCAGGACATGTTTAGAATCTTGCAGTGAAATGCCATGCTACGGAAAACAACTACTCTAAAAATAGCTCGGTCATCCCCAAGAAATTCAGTATTTATAGGTCATGCATCAAATCCTCCATAGAGGTATTAAAATAAAACTAAATCCATCAAATTTGGGCTCAAAATAATCCCTATTTATTTAACTTCAATTATCAATTTTAATTAGTTCATTTCATTCCGTATTTTTCACAATACTACAAAGTAAATGGAACTTTTTTCTTGAAAAGGGACTACTTTCGTATATGTTCCAAGCTCTGATTGGTGAATTAGTGGTTTGACACATAAAGAGCATAAAAAATTGTTTCTTTCACCATTTGTTGGCCTAATTTCTATTCCTTAGACAATATCAACCCCAAAAAAAACTCACAAGGTATGTGGCTGTCTGATATTTGCAAGTATAAGTGTTCAAAAGCAAAGGTACCCCCTTGAAGATTTTTAATGAAAATATCTCAATTTACAGCTGTTGAGTTCAGATTGTGTAATATACCAAAACTTACATATCCTCTGATATATTACAGTTATTAAGCTAATTTCTAACATAATAAGCAATTTTAACACATATATATGCCTCAGTTGCATATTCAATAGCTAAATACTATGAAATGTTTGCACTTAGCCCCCACCCCCTTTTTTTCGTCCCATAAAATGAGCTCACATCATTCTTAATTTTGTTAATTCATGCTTTTATCCCATAAATTATGTGGTTTAAGACATAAAATATGTTTTTGTATATACATCTTTGGTTGAAATTCCTTCTAATTCCATCAAATTTGCAAAAATATGATTTATTGATATTCAAGTCTTGGAATTTCTGATGGTGCACAACTATAATATCCCCCAAAACTCAATAGATATATGCTTCCACATCATTTTTTTTCACTGTTTAAGTAAGCTGGATGTTCAAATGTACTGTTAAAGCCAAATAATACTCTAAAACATGAAATTCAAATTGACAATTTGAAAAATTCACAGAAAATGTTAAGCAGTCAAAATAATGTTTCTGTGATCACTTAAATTACCAGGTTTTTACTACATAATTTTCAATTAAAGCTGCTTTCTATAGCCTTATATTATTTTGTGAGTACACTGTACATGTATTCTAACTGAAACTATAAAAATTTACCAGAAAAAATGTGCAAGATTGAAAAAAATCCAATCATGATATCACCATATCCTATATTTGAAGTCGATAAACTGCCGCATGATGAATTTTTTTTAATTCTTAATATCAACCATATTTTCAATATAATATGTCTTTCAACTGAAAAAACACATTCAATAACATATTCCCAATAACTATAAAGTCATAAAGAAAAATAAAATGAGTTGCAGTATCCGGTGTCCATGTATATCCAGTGTTTGGGAGCAATATTCCAAAATATTACATAACATGCATTTTGACCATGTAATCTGACACCACAATGCATTTTGTAGCATTTTTGTATGAAAAATGTCACTCTGGGTCTGTTATGACATGTGTAGGCTAATTTGAACATGATAGCAACAAAAGATAATTTTGACGTTTTTGTCTTAAGGTGTCAAACCACTAATTCATTTCTTTAAGGTTTTCTACTAAATTTGTGTTTTTTCGAGCCTACCTGGTCATTTTATCTTAAGTTTAACCTTTCCAAGACCATATATTTTCTGAAACGTACATGATTCCTCTATGCTCTGTCAAAATATCAGGACATGTATAGAATCTTGCAGTGAAATGCCATGCTACGGAAAACAACTACTCTAAAAATAGCTCGGTCATCCCCAAGAAATTCAGTATTTATAGGTCATGCATCAAATCCTCCATAGAGGTATTAAAATAAAACTAAATCCATCAAATTTGGGCTCAAAATAATCCCTATTTATTTAACTTCAATTATCAATTTTAATTAGTTCATTTCATTCCGTATTTTTCACAATACTACAAAGTAAATGGAACTTTTTTCTTGAAAAGGGACTACTTTCGTATATGTTCCAAGCTCTGATTGGTGAATTAGTGGTTTGACACATAAAGAGCATAAAAACTTGTTTCTTTCACCATTTGTTGGCCTAATTTCTATTCCTTAGACAATATCAACCCAAAAAAAAACTCACAAGGTATGTGGCTGTCTGATATTTGCAAGTATAAGTGTTCAAAAGCAAAGTTACCCCCTTGAAGATTTTTAATGAAAATATCTCAATTTACAGCTGTTGAGTTCAGATTGTGTAATATACCAAAACTTACATATCCTCTGATATATTACAGTTATTAAGCTAATTTCTAACATAATAAGCAATTTTAACACATATATATGCCTCAGTTGCATATTCAATAGCTAAATACTATGAAATGTTTGCACTTAACCCCCCCACCTTTTTTAGTCCCATAAAATGAGCTCACATCATTCTTAATTTTGTTAATTCATGCTTTTATCCCATAAATTATGTGGTTTAAGACATAAAATATGTTTTTGTATATACATCTTTGGTTGAAATTCCTTCTAATTACATCAAATTTGCAAAAATATGATTTATTGATATTCAAGTCTTGGAATTTCTGATGGTGCACAACTATAATTTCCCCCAAAACTCAATAGATATATGCTTCCACATTTTTTTTTTTCACTGTTTAAGTAAGCTGGATGTTCAAATGTACTGTTAAAGCCAAATAATACTCTAAAACATGAAATTCAAATTGACAATTTGAAAAATTCACAGAAAATGCTAAGCAGTCAAAATAATGTTTCTGTGATCACTTAAATTACCAGGTTTTTACTACACAATTTTCAATTAAAACTGCTTTCTATAGCCTTATATTATTTTGTGAGTACACTGTACATGTATTCTAACTGAAACTATAAAAATTTACCAGAAAAAATGTGCAAGATTGAAAAAAATCCAATCATGATATCACCATATCCTATATTTGAAGTCGATAAACTGCCGCATGATGAATTTTTTTTAAATTCTTAATATCAACCATATTTTCAATATAATATGTCTTTCAACTGAAAAAACACATTCAATAACATATTCCCAATAACTATAAAGTCATAAAGAAAAATAAAATGAGTTGCAGTATCCGGTGTCCATGTATATCCAGTGTTTGGGAGCAATATTCCAAAATATTACATTACATGCATTTTGACCATGTAATCTGACACCACAATGCATTTTGTAGCATTTTTGTATGAAAAATGTCACTCTGGGTCTGTTGTGACATGTGTAGGCTAATTTGAACATGATAGCAACAAAAGATAATTTTGACGTTTTTGTCTTAAGGTGTCAAACCACTAATTCATTTCTTTAAGGTTTTCTACTAAATTTGTGTTTTTTCGAGCCTACCTGGTCATTTTATCTTAAGTTTAACCTTTCCAAGACCATATATTTTCTGAAACGTACATGATTCCTCTGTGCTCTGTCAAAATATCAGGACATGTTTAGAATCTTGCAGTGAAATGGCATGCTACGGAAAACAACTACTCTAAAAATAGCTCGGTCATCCCCAAGAAATTCAGTATTTATAGGTCATGCATCAAATCCTCCATAGAGGTATTAAAATAAAACTAAATCCATCAAATTTGGGCTCAAAATAATCCCTATTTATTTAACTTCAATTATCAATTTTAATTAGTTCATTCCATTCCGTATTTTTCACAATACTACAAAGTAAATGGAACTTTTTTCTTGAAAAGGGGCTACTTTCGTATATGTTCCAAGCTCTGATTGGTGAATTAGTGGTTTGACACATAAAGAGCATAACAAATTGTTTCTTTCACCATTTGTTGGCCTAATTTCTATTCCTTAGACAATATCAACCCAAAAAAAACTCACAAGGTATGTGGCTGTCTGATATTTGCAAGTATAAGTGTTCAAAAGCAAAGGTACCCCCTTGAAGATTTTTAATGAAAATATCTCAATTTACAGCTGTTGAGTTCAGATTGTGTAATATACCAAAACTTACATATCCTCTGATATATTACAGTTATTAAGCTAATTTCTAACATAATAAGCAATTTTAACACATATATATGCCTCAGTTGCATATTCAATAGCTAAATACTATGAAATGTTTGCACTTAGCCCCCCCCCCCTTTTTTCGTCCCATAAAATGAGCTCACATCATTCTTAATTTTGTTAATTCATGCTTTTATCCCATAAATTATGTGGTTTAAGACATAAAATATGTTTTTGTATATACATCTTTGGTTGAAATTCCTTCTAATTCCATCAAATTTGCAAAAATATGATTTATTGATATTCAAGTCTTGGAATTTCTGATGGTGCACAACTATAATTTCCCCCAAAACTCAATAGATATATGCTTCCACATCATTTTTTTTCACTGTTTAAGTAAGCTGGATGTTCAAATGTACTGTTAAAGCCAAATAATACTCTAAAACATGAAATTCAAATTGACAATTTGAAAAATTCACAGAAAATGCTAAGCAGTCAAAATAATGTTTCTGTGATCACTTAAATTACCAGGTTTTTACTAAACAATTTTCAATTAAAACTGCCTTCTATAGCCTTATATTATTTTGTGAGTACACTGTACATGTATTCTAACTGAAACTATAAAAATTTACCAGAAAAAATGTGCAAGATTGAAAAAAATCCAATCATGATATCACCATATCCTATATTTGAAGTCGATAAACTGCCGCATGATGAATTTTTTTAAATTCTTAATATCAACCATATTTTCAATATAATATGTCTTTCAACTGAAAAAACACATTCAATAACATATTCCCAATAACTATAAAGTCATAAAGAAAAATAAAATGAGTTGCAGTATCCGGTGTCCATGTATATCCAGTGTTTGGGAGCAATATTCCAAAATATTACATAACATGCATTTTGACCATGTAATCTGACACCACAATGCATTTTGTAGCATTTTTGTATGAAAAATGTCACTCTGGGTCTGTTATGACATGTGTAGGCTAATTTGAACATGATAGCAACAAAAGATAATTTTGACGTTTTTGTCTTAAGGTGTCAAACCACTAATTCATTTCTTTAAGGTTTTCTACTAAATTTGTGTTTTTTCGAGCCTACCTGGTCATTTTATCTTAAGTTTAACCTTTCTAAGACCATATATTTTCTGAAACGTACATGATTCCTCTATGCTCTGTCAAAATATCAGGACATGTTTAGAATCTTGCAGTGAAATGCCATGCTACGGAAAACAACTACTCTAAAAATAGCTCGGTCATCCCCAAGAAATTCAGTATTTATAGGTCATGCATCAAATCCTCCATAGAGGTATTAAAATAAAACTAAATCCATCAAATTTGGGCTCAAAATAATCCCTATTTATTTAACTTCAATTATCAATTTTAATTAGTTCATTTCATTCCGTATTTTTCACAATACTACAAAGTAAATGGAACTTTTTTCTTGAAAAGGGGCTACTTTCGTATATGTTCCAAGCTCTGATTGGTGAATTAGTGGTTTGACACATAAAGAGCATAAACAATTGTTTCTTTCACCATTTGTTGGCCTAATTTCTATTCCTTAGACAATATCAACCCAAAAAAAACTCACAAGGTATGTGGCTGTCTGATATTTGCAAGTATAAGTGTTCAAAAGCAAAGGTACCCCCTTGAAGATTTTTAATGAAAATATCTCAATTTACAGCTGTTGAGTTCAGATTGTGTAATATACCAAAACTTACATATCCTCTGATATATTACAGTTATTAAGCTAATTTCTAACATAATAAGCAATTTTAACACATATATATGCCTCAGTTGCATATTCAATAGCTAAATACTATGAAATGTTTGCATTTAGCCCCCCCCCCCCCTTTTTTCGTCCCATAAAATGAGCTCACATCATTCTTAATTTTGTTAATTCATGCTTTTATCCCATAAATTATGTGGTTTAAGACATAAAATATGTTTTTGTATATACATCTTTGGTTGAAATTCCTTCTAATTCCATCAAATTTGCAAAAATATGATTTATTGATATTCAAGTCTTGGAATTTCTGATGGTGCACAACTATAATTTCCCCCAAAACTCAATAAATATATGCTTCCACATCATTTTTTTTCACTGTTTAAGTAAGCTGGATGTTCAAATGTACTGTTAAAGCCAAATAATACTCTAAAACATGAAATTCAAATTGACAATTTGAAAAATTCACAGAAAATGCTAAGCAGTCAAAATAATGTTTCTGTGATCACTTAAATTACCAGGTTTTTACTAAACAATTTTCAATTAAAACTGCCTTCTATAGCCTTATATTATTTTGTGAGTACACTGTACATGTATTCTAACTGAAACTATAAAAATTTACCAGAAAAAATGTGCAAGATTGAAAAAAATCCAATCATGATATCACCATATCCTATATTTGAAGTCGATAAACTGCCGCATGATGAATTTTTTTAAATTCTTAATATCAACCATATTTTCAATATAATATGTCTTTCAACTGAAAAAACACATTCAATAACATATTCCCAATAACTATAAAGTCATAAAGAAAAATAAAATGAGTTGCAGTATCCGGTGTCCATGTATATCCAGTGTTTGGGAGCAATATTCCAAAATATTACATAACATGCATTTTGACCATGTAATCTGACACCACAATGCATTTTGTAGCATTTTTGTATGAAAAATGTCACTCTGGGTCTGTTATGACATGTGTAGGCTAATTTGAACATGATAGCAACAAAAGATAATTTTGACGTTTTTGTCTTAAGGTGTCAAACCACTAATTCATTTCTTTAAGGTTTTCTACTAAATTTGTGTTTTTTCGAGCCTACCTGGTCATTTTATCTTAAGTTTAACCTTTCTAAGACCATATATTTTCTGAAACGTACATGATTCCTCTATGCTCTGTCAAAATATCAGGACATGTTTAGAATCTTGCAGTGAAATGCCATGCTACGGAAAACAACTACTCTAAAAATAGCTCGGTCATCCCCAAGAAATTCAGTATTTATAGGTCATGCATCAAATCCTCCATAGAGGTATTAAAATAAAACTAAATCCATCAAATTTGGGCTCAAAATAATCCCTATTTATTTAACTTCAATTATCAATTTTAATTAGTTCATTTCATTCCGTATTTTTCACAATACTACAAAGTAAATGGAACTTTTTTCTTGAAAAGGGGCTACTTTCGTATATGTTCCAAGCTCTGATTGGTGAATTAGTGGTTTGACACATAAAGAGCATAAACAATTGTTTCTTTCACCATTTGTTGGCCTAATTTCTATTCCTTAGACAATATCAACCCAAAAAAAACTCACAAGGTATGTGGCTGTCTGATATTTGCAAGTATAAGTGTTCAAAAGCAAAGGTACCCCCTTGAAGATTTTTAATGAAAATATCTCAATTTACAGCTGTTGAGTTCAGATTGTGTAATATACCAAAACTTACATATCCTCTGATATATTACAGTTATTAAGCAAATTTCTAACATAATAAGCAATTTTAACACATATATATGCCTCAGTTGCATATTCAATAGCTAAATACTATGAAATGTTTGCATTTAGCCCCCCCCCTTTTTTCGTCCCATAAAATGAGCTCACATCATTCTTAATTTTGTTAATTCATGCTTTTATCCCATAAATTATGTGGTTTAAGACATAAAATATGTTTTTGTATATACATCTTTGGTTGAAATTCCTTCTAATTCCATCAAATTTGCAAAAATATGATTTATTGATATTCAAGTCTTGGAATTTCTGATGGTGCACAACTATAATTTCCCCCAAAACTCAATAAATATATGCTTCCACATCATTTTTTTTCACTGTTTAAGTAAGCTGGATGTTCAAATGTACTGTTAAAGCCAAATAATACTCTAAAACATGAAATTCAAATTGACAATTTGAAAAATTCACAGAAAATGCTAAGCAGTCAAAATAATGTTTCTGTGATCACTTAAATTACCAGGTTTTTACTAAACAATTTTCAATTAAAACTGCCTTCTATAGCCTTATATTATTTTGTGAGTACACTGTACATGTATTCTAACTGAAACTATAAAAATTTACCAGAAAAAATGTGCAAGATTGAAAAAAATCCAATCATGATATCACCATATCCTATATTTGAAGTCGATAAACTGCCGCATGATGAATTTTTTTAAATTCTTAATATCAACCATATTTTCAATATAATATGTCTTTCAACTGAAAAAACACATTCAATAACATATTCCCAATAACTATAAAGTCATAAAGAAAAATAAAATGAGTTGCAGTATCCGGTGTCCATGTATATCCAGTGTTTGGGAGCAATATTCCAAAATATTACATAACATGCATTTTGACCATGTAATCTGACACCACAATGCATTTTGTAGCATTTTTGTATGAAAAATGTCACTCTGGGTCTGTTATGACATGTGTAGGCTAATTTGAACATGATAGCAACAAAAGATAATTTTGACGTTTTTGTCTTAAGGTGTCAAACCACTAATTCATTTCTTTAAGGTTTTCTACTAAATTTGTGTTTTTTCGAGCCTACCTGGTCATTTTATCTTAAGTTTAACCTTTCTAAGACCATATATTTTCTGAAACGTACATGATTCCTCTATGCTCTGTCAAAATATCAGGACATGTTTAGAATCTTGCAGTGAAATGCCATGCTACGGAAAACAACTACTCTAAAAATAGCTCGGTCATCCCCAAGAAATTCAGTATTTATAGGTCATGCATCAAATCCTCCATAGAGGTATTAAAATAAAACTAAATCCATCAAATTTGGGCTCAAAATAATCCCTATTTATTTAACTTCAATTATCAATTTTAATTAGTTCATTTCATTCCGTATTTTTCACAATACTACAAAGTAAATGGAACTTTTTTCTTGAAAAGGGGCTACTTTCGTATATGTTCCAAGCTCTGATTGGTGAATTAGTGGTTTGACACATAAAGAGCATAAACAATTGTTTCTTTCACCATTTGTTGGCCTAATTTCTATTCCTTAGACAATATCAACCCAAAAAAAACTCACAAGGTATGTGGCTGTCTGATATTTGCAAGTATAAGTGTTCAAAAGCAAAGGTACCCCCTTGAAGATTTTTAATGAAAATATCTCAATTTACAGCTGTTGAGTTCAGATTGTGTAATATACCAAAACTTACATATCCTCTGATATATTACAGTTATTAAGCTAATTTCTAACATAATAAGCAATTTTAACACATATATATGCCTCAGTTGCATATTCAATAGCTAAATACTATGAAATGTTTGCATTTAGCCCCCCCCCCCTTTTTTCGTCCCATAAAATGAGCTCACATCATTCTTAATTTTGTTAATTCATGCTTTTATCCCATAAATTATGTGGTTTAAGACATAAAATATGTTTTTGTATATACATCTTTGGTTGAAATTCCTTCTAATTCCATCAAATTTGCAAAAATATGATTTATTGATATTCAAGTCTTGGAATTTCTGATGGTGCACAACTATAATTTCCCCCAAAACTCAATAAATATATGCTTCCACATCATTTTTTTTCACTGTTTAAGTAAGCTGGATGTTCAAATGTACTGTTAAAGCCAAATAATACTCTAAAACATGAAATTCAAATTGACAATTTGAAAAATTCACAGAAAATGCTAAGCAGTCAAAATAATGTTTCTGTGATCACTTAAATTACCAGGATTTTACTACATAATTTTCAATTAAAACTGCTTTCTATAGCCTTATATTATTTTGTGAGTACACTGTACATGTATTCTAACTGAAACTATAAAAATTTACCAGAAAAAATGTGCAAGATTGAAAAAAATCCAATCATGATATCACCATATCCTATATTTGAAGTCGATAAACTGCCGCATGATGATTTTTTTTAAATTCTTAATATCAACCATATTTTCAATATAATATGTCTTTCAACTGAAAAAACACATTCAATAACATATTCCCAATAACTATAAAGTCATAAAGAAAAATAAAATGAGTTGCAGTACCCGGTGTCCATGTATATCCAGTGTTTGGGAGCAATATTCCAAAATATTACATAACATGCATTTTGACCATGTAATCTGACACCACAATGCATTTTGTAGCATTTTTGTATGAAAAATGTCACTCTGGGTCTGTTGTGACATTTGTAGGCTAATTTGAACATGATAGCAACAACAGATAATTTTGACGTTTTTGTCTTAAGGTGTCAAACCACTAATTAATTTCTTTAAGGTTTTCTACTAAATTTGTGTTTTTTCGAGCCTACCTGGTCATTTTATCTTAAGTTTAACCTTTCTAAGACCATATATTTTCTGAAACGTACATGATTCCTCTATGCTCTGTCAAAATATCAGGACATGTTTAGAATCTTGCAGTGAAATGCCATGCTACGGAAAACAACTACTCTAAAAATAGCTCGGTCATCCCCAAGAAATTCAGTATTTATAGGTCATGCATCAAATCCTCCATAGAGGTATTAAAATAAAACTAAATCCATCAAATTTGGGCTCAAAATAATCCCTATTTATTTAACTTCAATTATCAATTTTAATTAGTTCATTTCATTCCGTATTTTTCACAATACTACAAAGTAAATGGAACTTTTTTCTTGAAAAGGGGCTACTTTCGTATATGTTCCAAGCTCTGATTGGTGAATTAGTGGTTTGACACATAAAGAGCATAAACAATTGTTTCTTTCACCATTTGTTGGCCTAATTTCTATTCCTTAGACAATATCAACCCAAAAAAAACTCACAAGGTATGTGGCTGTCTGATATTTGCAAGTATAAGTGTTCAAAAGCAAAGGTACCCCCTTGAAGATTTTTAATGAAAATATCTCAATTTACAGCTGTTGAGTTCAGATTGTGTAATATACCAAAACTTACATATCCTCTGATATATTACAGTTATTAAGCTAATTTCTAACATAATAAGCAATTTTAACACATATATATGCCTCAGTTGCATATTCAATAGCTAAATACTATGAAATGTTTGCATTTAGCCCCCCCCCCTTTTTTCGTCCCATAAAATGAGCTCACATCATTCTTAATTTTGTTAATTCATGCTTTTATCCCATAAATTATGTGGTTTAAGACATAAAATATGTTTTTGTATATACATCTTTGGTTGAAATTCCTTCTAATTCCATCAAATTTGCAAAAATATGATTTATTGATATTCAAGTCTTGGAATTTCTGATGATGCACAACTATAATTTCCCCCAAAATTCAATAGATATATGCTTCCACATCATTTTTTCCCACTGTTTAAGTAAGCTGGATGTTCAAATGTACTGTTAAAGCCAAATAATACTCTAAAACATGAAATTCAAATTGACAATTTGAAAAATTCACAGAAAATGCTAAGCAGTCAAAATAATGTTTCTGTGATCACTTAAATTACCAGGATTTTACTACATAATTTTCAATTAAAACTGCTTTCTATAGCCTTATATTATTTTGTGAGTACACTGTACATGTATTCTAACTGAAACTATAAAAATTTACCAGAAAAAATGTGCAAGATTGAAAAAAATCCAATCATGATATCACCATATCCTATATTTGAAGTCGATAAACTGCCGCATGATGATTTTTTTTAAATTCTTAATATCAACCATATTTTCAATATAATATGTCTTTCAACTGAAAAAACACATTCAATAACATATTCCCAATAACTATAAAGTCATAAAGAAAAATAAAATGAGTTGCAGTACCCGGTGTCCATGTATATCCAGTGTTTGGGAGCAATATTCCAAAATATTACATAACATGCATTTTGACCATGTAATCTGACACCACAATGCATTTTGTAGCATTTTTGTATGAAAAATGTCACTCTGGGTCTGTTGTGACATTTGTAGGCTAATTTGAACATGATAGCAACAACAGATAATTTTGACGTTTTTGTCTTAAGGTGTCAAACCACTAATTAATTTCTTTAAGGTTTTCTACTAAATTTGTGTTTTTTCGAGCCTACCTGGTCATTTTATCTTAAGTTTAACCTTTCTAAGACCATATATTTTCTGAAACGTACATGATTCCTCTATGCTCTGTCAAAATATCAGGACATGTTTAGAATCTTGCAGTGAAATGCCATGCTACGGAAAACAACTACTCTAAAAATAGCTCGGTCATCCCCAAGAAATTCAGTATTTATAGGTCATGCATCAAATCCTCCATAGAGGTATTAAAATAAAACTAAATCCATCAAATTTGGGCTCAAAATAATCCCTATTTATTTAACTTCAATTATCAATTTTAATTAGTTCATTTCATTCCGTATTTTTCACAATACTACAAAGTAAATGGAACTTTTTTCTTGAAAAGGGGCTACTTTCGTATATGTTCCAAGCTCTGATTGGTGAATTAGTGGTTTGACACATAAAGAGCATAAACAATTGTTTCTTTCACCATTTGTTGGCCTAATTTCTATTCCTTAGACAATATCAACCCAAAAAAAACTCACAAGGTATGTGGCTGTCTGATATTTGCAAGTATAAGTGTTCAAAAGCAAAGGTACCCCCTTGAAGATTTTTAATGAAAATATCTCAATTTACAGCTGTTGAGTTCAGATTGTGTAATATACCAAAACTTACATATCCTCTGATATATTACAGTTATTAAGCTAATTTCTAACATAATAAGCAATTTTAACACATATATATGCCTCAGTTGCATATTCAATAGCTAAATACTATGAAATGTTTGCATTTAGCCCCCCCCCCTTTTTTCGTCCCATAAAATGAGCTCACATCATTCTTAATTTTGTTAATTCATGCTTTTATCCCATAAATTATGTGGTTTAAGACATAAAATATGTTTTTGTATATACATCTTTGGTTGAAATTCCTTCTAATTCCATCAAATTTGCAAAAATATGATTTATTGATATTCAAGTCTTGGAATTTCTGATGATGCACAACTATAATTTCCCCCAAAATTCAATAGATATATGCTTCCACATCATTTTTTCCCACTGTTTAAGTAAGCTGGATGTTCAAATGTACTGTTAAAGCCAAATAATACTCTAAAACATGAAATTCAAATTGACAATTTGAAAAATTCACAGAAAATGCTAAGCAGTCAAAATAATGTTTCTGTGATCACTTAAATTACCAGGATTTTACTACATAATTTTCAATTAAAACTGCTTTCTATAGCCTTATATTATTTTGTGAGTACACTGTACATGTATTCTAACTGAAACTATAAAAATTTACCAGAAAAAATGTGCAAGATTGAAAAAAATCCAATCATGATATCACCATATCCTATATTTGAAGTCGATAAACTGCCGCATGATGATTTTTTTTAAATTCTTAATATCAACCATATTTTCAATATAATATGTCTTTCAACTGAAAAAACACATTCAATAACATATTCCCAATAACTATAAAGTCATAAAGAAAAATAAAATGAGTTGCAGTACCCGGTGTCCATGTATATCCAGTGTTTGGGAGCAATATTCCAAAATATTACATAACATGCATTTTGACCATGTAATCTGACACCACAATGCATTTTGTAGCATTTTTGTATGAAAAATGTCACTCTGGGTCTGTTGTGACATTTGTAGGCTAATTTGAACATGATAGCAACAACAGATAATTTTGACGTTTTTGTCTTAAGGTGTCAAACCACTAATTAATTTCTTTAAGGTTTTCTACTAAATTTGTGTTTTTTCGAGCCTACCTGGTCATTTTATCTTAAGTTTAACCTTTCCAAGACCATATATTTTCTGAAACGTACATGATTCCTCTATGCTCTGTCAAAATATCAGGACATGTTTAGAATCTTGCAGTGAAATGCCATGCTACGGAAAACAACTACTCTAAAAATAGCTCGGTCATCCCCAAGAAATTCAGTATTTATAGGTCATGCATCAAATCCTCCATAGAGGTATTAAAATAAAACTAAATCCATCAAATTTGGGCTCAAAATAATCCCTATTTATTTAACTTCAATTATCAATTTTAATTAGTTCATTCCATTCCGTATTTTTCACAATACTACAAAGTAAATGGAACTTTTTTCTTGAAAAGGGACTACTTTCGTATATGTTCCAAGCTCTGATTGGTGAATTAGTGGTTTGACACATAAAGAGCATAAAAAATTGTTTCTTTCACCATTTGTTGGCCTAATTTCTATTCCTTAGACAATATCAACCCAAAAAAAACTCACAAGGTATGTGGCTGTCTGATATTTGCAAGTATAAGTGTTCAAAAGCAAAGGTACCCCCTTGAAGATTTTTAATGAAAATATCTCAATTTACAGCTGTTGAGTTCAGATTGTGTAATATACCAAAACTTACATATCCTCTGATATATTACAGTTATTAAGCTAATTTCTAACATAATAAGCAATTTTAACACATATATATGCCTCAGTTGCATATTCAATAGCTAAATACTATGAAATGTTTGCACTTAGCCCCCCCCCCTTTTTTCGTCCCATAAAATGAGCTCACATCATTCTTAATTTTGTTAATTCATGCTTTTATCCCATAAATTATGTGGTTTAAGACATAAAATATGTTTTTGTATATACATCTTTGGTTGAAATTCCTTCTAATTCCATCAAATTTGGAAAAATATGATTTATTGATATTCAAGTCTTGGAATTTCTGATGGTGCACAACTATAATTTCCCCCAAAACTCAATAGATATATGCTTCCACATCATTTTTTTTCACTGTTTAAGTAAGCTGGATGTTCAAATGTACTGTTAAAGCCAAATAATACTCTAAAACATGAAATTCAAATTGACAATTTGAAAAATTCACAGAAAATGCTAAGCAGTCAAAATAATGTTTCTGTGATCACTTAAATTACCAGGTTTTTACTACACAATTTTCAATTAAAACTGCTTTCTATAGCCTTATATTATTTTGTGAGTACACTGTACATGTATTCTAACTGAAACTATAAAAATTTACCAGAAAAAATGTGCAAGATTGAAAAAAATCCAATCATGATATCACCATATCCTATATTTGAAGTCGATAAACTGCCGCATGATGAATTTTTTTAAATTCTTAATATCAACCATATTTTCAATATAATATGTCTTTCAACTGAAAAAACACATTCAATAACATATTCCCAATAACTATAAAGTCATAAAGAAAAATAAAATGAGTTGCAGTATCCGGTGTCCATGTATATCCAGTGTTTGGGAGCAATATTCCAAAATATTACATAACATGCATTTTGACCATGTAATCTGACACCACAATGCATTTTGTAGCATTTTTGTATGAAAAATGTCACTCTGGGTCTGTTATGACATGTGTAGGCTAATTTGAACATGATAGCAACAAAAGATAATTTTGACGTTTTTGTCTTAAGGTGTCAAACCACTAATTCATTTCTTTAAGGTTTTCTACTAAATTTGTGTTTTTTCGAGCCTACCTGGTCATTTTATCTTAAGTTTAACCTTTCTAAGACCATATATTTTCTGAAGCGTACATGATTCCTCTATGCTCTGTCAAAATATCAGGACATGTTTAGAATCTTGCAGTGAAATGCCATGCTACGGAAAACAACTACTCTAAAAATAGCTCGGTCATCCTCAAGAAATTCAGTATTTATAGGTCATGCATCAAATCCTCCATAGAGGTATTAAAATAAAACTAAATCCATCAAATTTGGGCTCAAAATAATCCCTATTTATTTAACTTCAATTATCAATTTTAATTAGTTCATTTCATTCCGTATTTTTCACAATACTACAAAGTAAATGGAACTTTTTTCTTGAAAAGGGGCTACTTTCGTATATGTTCCAAGCTCTGATTGGTGAATTAGTGGTTTGACACATAAAGAGCATAACAAATTGTTTCTTTCACCATTTGTTGGCCTAATTTCTATTCCTTAGACAATATCAACCAAAAAAAAACTCACAAGGTATGTGGCTGTCTGATATTTGCAAGTATAAGTGTTCAAAAGCAAAGGTACCCCCTTGAAGATTTTTAATGAAAATATCTCAATTTACAGCTGTTGAGTTCAGATTGTGTAATATACCAAAACTTACATATCCTCTGATATATTACAGTTATTAAGCTAATTTCTAACATAATAAGCAATTTTAACACATATATATGCCTCAGTTGCATATTCAATAGCTAAATACTATGAAATGTTTGCATTTAGCCCCCCCCCCCTTTTTTCGTCCCATAAAATGAGCTCACATCATTCTTAATTTTGTTAATTCATGCTTTTATCCCATAAATTATGTGGTTTAAGACATAAAATATGTTTTTGTATATACATCTTTGGTTGAAATTCCTTCTAATTCCATCAAATTTGCAAAAATATGATTTATTGATATTCAAGTCTTGGAATTTCTGATGGTGCACAACTATAATTTCCCCCAAAACTCAATAAATATATGCTTCCACATCATTTTTTTTCACTGTTTAAGTAAGCTGGATGTTCAAATGTACTGTTAAAGCCAAATAATACTCTAAAACATGAAATTCAAATTGACAATTTGAAAAATTCACAGAAAATGCTAAGCAGTCAAAATAATGTTTCTGTGATCACTTAAATTACCAGGATTTTACTACATAATTTTCAATTAAAACTGCTTTCTATAGCCTTATATTATTTTGTGAGTACACTGTACATGTATTCTAACTGAAACTATAAAAATTTACCAGAAAAAATGTGCAAGATTGAAAAAAATCCAATCATGAAATCACCATATCCTATATTTGAAGTCGATAAACTGCCGCATGATGAATTTTTTTAAATTCTTAATATCAACCATATTTTCAATATAATATGTCTTTCAACTGAAAAAACACATTCAATAACATATTCCCAATAACTATAAAGTCATAAAGAAAAATAAAATGAGTTGCAGTACCCGGTGTCCATGTATATCCAGTGTTTGGGAGCAATATTCCAAAATATTACATAACATGCATTTTGACCATGTAATCTGACACCACAATGCATTTTGTAGCATTTTTGTATGAAAAATGTCACTCTGGGTCTGTTGTGACATTTGTAGGCTAATTTGAACATGATAGCAACAAAAGATAATTTTGAGGTTTTTGTCTTAAGGTGTCAAACCACTAATTCATTTCTTTAAGGTTTTCTACTAAATTTGTGTTTTTTCGAGCCTACCTGGTCATTTTATCTTAAGTTTAACCTTTCCAAGACCATATATTTTCTGAAACGTACATGATTCCTCTATGCTCTGTCAAAATATCAGGACATGTTTAGAATCTTGCAGTGAAATGCCATGCTACGGAAAACAACTACTCTAAAAATAGCTCGGTCATCCCCAAGAAATTCAGTATTTATAGGTCATGCATCAAATCCTCCATAGAGGTATTAAAATAAAACTAAATCCATCAAATTTGGGCTCAAAATAATCCCTATTTATTTAACTTCAATTATCAATTTTAATTAGTTCATTCCATTCCGTATTTTTCACAATACTACAAAGTAAATGGAACTTTTTTCTTGAAAAGGGACTACTTTCGTATATGTTCCAAGCTCTGATTGGTGAATTAGTGGTTTGACACATAAAGAGCATAAAAAATTGTTTCTTTCACCATTTGTTGGCCTAATTTCTATTCCTTAGACAATATCAACCCAAAAAAAACTCACAAGGTATGTGGCTGTCTGATATTTGCAAGTATAAGTGTTCAAAAGCAAAGGTACCCCCTTGAAGATTTTTAATGAAAATATCTCAATTTACAGCTGTTGAGTTCAGATTGTGTAATATACCAAAACTTACATATCCTCTGATATATTACAGTTATTAAGCTAATTTCTAACATAATAAGCAATTTTAACACATATATATGCCTCAGTTGCATATTCAATAGCTAAATACTATGAAATGTTTGCACTTAGCCCCCCCCCCCTTTTTTCGTCCCATAAAATGAGCTCACATCATTCTTAATTTTGTTAATTCATGCTTTTATCCCATAAATTATGTGGTTTAAGACATAAAATATGTTTTTGTATATACATCTTTGGTTGAAATTCCTTCTAATTCCATCAAATTTGCAAAAATATGATTTATTGATATTCAAGTCTTGGAATTTCTGATGGTGCACAACTATAATTTCCCCCAAAACTCAATAGATATATGCTTCCACATCATTTTTTTTCACTGTTTAAGTAAGCTGGATGTTCAAATGTACTGTTAAAGCCAAATAATACTCTAAAACATGAAATTCAAATTGACAATTTGAAAAATTCACAGAAAATGCTAAGCAGTCAAAATAATGTTTCTGTGATCACTTAAATTACCAGGTTTTTACTACACAATTTTCAATTAAAACTGCTTTCTATAGCCTTATATTATTTTGTGAGTACACTGTACACGTATTCTAACTGAAACTATAAAAATTTACCAGAAAAAATGTGCAAGATTGAAAAAAATCCAATCATGATATCACCATATCCTATATTTGAAGTCGATAAACTGCCGCATGATGAATTTTTTTAAATTCTTAATATCAACCATATTTTCAATATAATATGTCTTTCAACTGAAAAAACACATTCAATAACATATTCCCAATAACTATAAAGTCATAAAGAAAAATAAAATGAGTTGCAGTACCCGGTGTCCATGTATATCCAGTGTTTGGGAGCAATATTCCAAAATATTACATAACATGCATTTTGACCATGTAATCTGACACCACAATGCATTTTGTAGCATTTTTGTATGAAAAATGTCACTCTGGGTCTGTTGTGACATGTGTAGGCTAATTTGAACATGATAGCAACAAAAGATAATTTTGAGGTTTTTGTCTTAAGGTGTCAAACCACTAATTCATTTCTTTTAGGTTTTCTACTAAATTTGTGTTTTTTCGAGCCTACCTGGTCATTTTATCTTAAGTTTAACCTTTCCAAGACCATATATTTTCTGAAACGTACATGATTCCTCTATGCTCTGTCAAAATATCAGGACATGTTTAGAATCTTGCAGTGAAATGCCATGCTACGGAAAACAACTACTCTAAAAATAGCTCGGTCATCCCCAAGAAATTCAGTATTTATAGGTCATGCATCAAATCCTCCATAGAGGTATTAAAATAAAACTAAATCCATCAAATTTGGGCTCAAAATAATCCCTATTTATTTAACTTCAATTATCAATTTTAATTAGTTCATTCCATTCCGTATTTTTCACAATACTACAAAGTAAATGGAACTTTTTTCTTGAAAAGGGACTACTTTCGTATATGTTCCAAGCTCTGATTGGTGAATTAGTGGTTTGACACATAAAGAGCATAAAAAATTGTTTCTTTCACCATGTGTTGGCCTAATTTCTATTCCTTAGACAATATCAACCCACAAAAAACTCACAAGGTATGTGGCTGTCTGATATTTGCAAGTATAAGTGTTCAAAAGCAAAGGTACCCCCTTGAAGATTTTTAATGAAAATATCTCAATTTACAGCTGTTGAGTTCAGATTGTGTAATATACCAAAACTTACATATCCTCTGATATATTACAGTTATTAAGCTAATTTCTAACATAATAAGCAATTTTAACACATATATATGCCTCAGTTGCATATTCAATAGCTAAATACTATGAAATGTTTGCACTTAGCCCCCCCCCCCTTTTTTCGTCCCATAAAATGAGCTCACATCATTCTTAATTTTGTTAATTCATGCTTTTATCCCATAAATTATGTGGTTTAAGACATAAAATATGTTTTTGTATATACATCTTTGGTTGAAATTCCTTCTAATTCCATCAAATTTGCAAAAATATGATTTATTGATATTCAAGTCTTGGAATTTCTGATGGTGCACAACTATAATTTCCCCCAAAACTCAATAGATATATGCTTCCACATCATTTTTTTTCACTGTTTAAGTAAGCTGGATGTTCAAATGTACTGTTAAAGCCAAATAATACTCTAAAACATGAAATTCAAATTGACAATTTGAAAAATTCACAGAAAATGCTAAGCAGTCAAAATAATGTTTCTGTGATCACTTAAATTACCAGGTTTTTACCACACAATTTTCAATTAAAACTGCTTTCTATAGTCTTATATTATTTTGTGAGTACACTGTACATGTATTCTAACTGAAACTATAAAAATTTACCAGAAAAAATGTGCAAGATTGAAAAAAATCCAATCATGATATCACCATATCCTATATTTGAAGTCGATAAACTGCCGCATGATGAATTTTTTTAAATTCTTAATATCAACCATATTTTCAATATAATATATCTTTCAACTGAAAAAACACATTCAATAACATATTCCCAATAACTATAAAGTCATAAAGAAAAATAAAATGAGTTGCAGTACCCGGTGTCCATGTATATCCAGTGTTTGGGAGCAATATTCCAAAATATTACATAACATGCATTTTGACCATGTAATCTGACACCACAATGCATTTTGTAGCATTTTTGTATGAAAAATGTCACTCTGGGTCTGTTGTGACATGTGTAGGCTAATTTGAACATGATAGCAACAAAAGATAATTTTGACGTTTCTGTCTTAAGGTGTCAAACCACTAATTCATTTCTTTAAGGTTTTCTACTAAATTTGTGTTTTTTCGAGCCTACCTGGTCATTTTATCTTAAGTTTAACCTTTCCAAGACCATATATTTTCTGAAACGTACATGATTCCTCTATGCTCTGTCAAAATATCAGGACGTGTTTAAAATCTTGCAGTGAAATGCCATGCTACGGAAAACAACTACTCTAAAAATAGCTCGGTCATCCCCAAGAAATTCAGTATTTATAGGTCATGCATCAAATCCTCCATAGAGGTATTAAAATAAAACTAAATCCATCAAATTTGGGCTCAAAATAATCCCTATTTATTTAACTTCAATTATCAATTTTAATTAGTTCATTCCATTCCGTATTTTTCACAATACTACAAAGTAAATGGAACTTTTTTCTTGAAAAGGGACTACTTTCGTATATGTTCCAAGCTCTGATTGGTGAATTAGTGGTTTGACACATAAAGAGCATAAAAACTTGTTTCTTTCACCATTTGTTGGCCTAATTTCTATTCCTTAGACAATATCAACCCAAAAAAAACTCACAAGGTATGTGGCTGTCTGATATTTGCAAGTATAAGTGTTCAAAAGCAAAGGTACCCCCTTGAAGATTTTTAATGAAAATATCTCAATTTACAGCTGTTGAGTTCAGATTGTGTAATATACCAAAACTTACATATCCTCTGATATATTACAGTTATTAAGCTAATTTCTAACATAATAAGCAATTTTAACACATATATATGCCTCAGTTGTATATTCAATAGCTAAATACTATGAAATGTTTGCACTTAGCCCCCCCCCCCTTTTTTCGTCCCATAAAATGAGCTCACATCATTCTTAATTTTGTTAATTCATGCTTTTATCCCATAAATTATGTGGTTTAAGACATAAAATATGTTTTTGTATATACATCTTTGGTTGAAATTCCTTCTAATTCCATCAAATTTGCAAAAATATGATTTATTGATATTCAAGTCTTGGAATTTCTGATGGTGCACAACTATAATTTCCCCCAAAACTCAATAGATATATGCTTCCACATCATTTTTTTTCACTGTTTAAGTAAGCTGGATGTTCAAATGTACTGTTAAAGCCAAATAATACTCTAAAACATGAAATTCAAATTGACAATTTGAAAAATTCACAGAAAATGCTAAGCAGTCAAAATAATGTTTCTGTGATCACTTAAATTACCAGGTTTTTACTACACAATTTTCAATTAAAACTGCTTTCTATAGCCTTATATTATTTTGTGAGTACACTGTACATGTATTCTAACTGAAACTATAAAAATTTACCAGAAAAAATGTGCAAGATTGAAAAAAATCCAATCATGATATCACCATATCCTATATTTGAAGTCGATAAACTGCCGCATGATGATTTTTTTTAAATTCTTAATATCAACCATATTTTCAATATAATATGTCTTTCAACTGAAAAAACACATTCAATAACATATTCCCAATAACTATAAAGTCATAAAGAAAAATAAAATGAGTTGCAGTACCCGGTGTCCATGTATATCCAGTGTTTGGGAGCAATATTCCAAAATATTACATAACATGCATTTTGACCATGTAATCTGACACCACAATGCATTTTGTAGCATTTTTGTATGAAAAATGTCACTCTGGGTCTGTTGTGACATTTGTAGGCTAATTTGAACATGATAGCAACAAAAGATAATTTTGACGTTTTTGTCTTAAGGTGTCAAACCACTAATTAATTTCTTTTAGGTTTTCTACTAAATTTGTGTTTTTTCGAGCCTACCTGGTCATTTTATCTTAAGTTTAACCTTTCCAAGACCATATATTTTCTGAAACGTACATGATTCCTCTGTGCTCTGTCAAAATATCAGGACATGTTTAGAATCTTGCAGTGAAATGCCATGCTACGGAAAACAACTACTCTAAAAATAACTCGGTCATCCCCAAGAAATTCAGTATTTATAGGTCATGCATCAAATCCTCCATAGAGGTATTAAAATAAAACTAAATCCATCAAATTTGGGCTCAAAATAATCCCTATTTATTTAACTTCAATTATCAATTTTAATTAGTTCATTCCATTCCGTATTTTTCACAATACTACAAAGTAAATGGAACTTTTTTCTTGAAAAGGGACTACTTTCGTATATGTTCCAAGCTCTGATTGGTGAATTAGTGGTTTGACACATAAAGAGCATAAAAACTTGTTTCTTTCACCATTTGTTGGCCTAATTTCTATTCCTTAGACAATATCAACCCAAAAAAAACTCACAAGGTATGTGGCTGTCTGATATTTGCAAGTATAAGTGTTCAAAAGCAAAGGTACCCCCTTGAAGATTTTTAATGAAAATATCTCAATTTACAGCTGTTGAGTTCAGATTGTGTAATATACCAAAACTTACATATCCTCTGATATATTACAGTTATTAAGCTAATTTCTAACATAATAAGCAATTTAAACACATATATATGCCTCAGTTGCATATTCAATAGCTAAATACTATGAAATGTTTGCACTTAGCCCCCCCCCCTTTTTTCGTCCCATAAAATGAGCTCACATCATTCTTAATTTTGTTAATTCATGCTTTTATCCCATAAATTATGTGGTTTAAGACATAAAATATGTTTTTGTATATACATCTTTGGTTGAAATTCCTTCTAATTCCATCAAATTTGCAAAAATATGATTTATTGATATTCAAGTCTTGGAATTTCTGATGGTGCAAAACTATAATTTCCCCCAAAACTCAATAGATATATGCTTCCACATCATTTTTTTTCACTGTTTAAGTAAGCTGGATGTTCAAATGTACTGTTAAAGCCAAATAATACTCTAAAACATGAAATTCAAATTGACAATTTGAAAAATTCACAGAAAATGCTAAGCAGTCAAAATAATGTTTCTGTGATCACTTAAATTACCAGGTTTTTACTACACAATTTTCAATTAAAACTGCTTTCTATAGCCTTATATTATTTTGTGAGTACACTGTACATGTATTCTAACTGAAACTATAAAAATTTACCAGAAAAAATGTGCAAGATTGAAAAAAATCCAATCATGATATCACCATATCCTATATTTGAAGTCGATAAACTGCCGCATGATGATTTTTTTTAAATTCTTAATATCAACCATATTTTCAATATAATATGTCTTTCAACTGAAAAAACACATTCAATAACATATTCCCAATAACTATAAAGTCATAAAGAAAAATAAAATGAGTTGCAGTACCCGGTGTCCATGTATATCCAGTGTTTGGGAGCAATATTCCAAAATATTACATAACATGCATTTTGACCATGTAATCTGACACCACATTGCATTTTGTAGCATTTTTGTATGAAAAATGTCACTCTGGGTCTGTTGTGACATTTGTAGGCTAATTTGAACATGATAGCAACAAAAGATAATTTTGACGTTTTTGTCTTAAGGTGTCAAACCACTAATTAATTTCTTTAAGGTTTTCTACTAAATTTGTGTTTTTTCGAGCCTACCTGGTCATTTTATCTTAAGTTTAACCTTTCCAAGACCATATATTTTCTGAAACGTACATGATTCCTCTATGCTCTGTCAAAATATCAGGACGTGTTTAGAATCTTGCAGTGAAATGCCATGCTACGGAAAACAACTACTCTAAAAATAGCTCGGTCATCCCCAAGAAATTCAGTATTTATTGGTCATGCATCAAATCCTCCATAGAGGTATTAAAATAAAACTAAATCCATCAAATTTGGGCTCAAAATAATCCCTATTTATTTAACTTCAATTATCAATTTTAATTAGTTCATTCCATTCCGTATTTTTCACAATACTACAAAGTAAATGGAACTTTTTTCTTGAAAAGGGACTACTTTCGTATATGTTCCAAGCTCTGATTGGTGAATTAGTGGTTTGACACATAAAGAGCATAACAAATTGTTTCTTTCACCATTTGTTGGCCTAATTTCTATTCCTTAGACAATATCAACCCAAAAAAAACTCACAAGGTATGTGGCTGTCTGATATTTGCAAGTATAAGTGTTCAAAAGCAAAGGTACCCCCTTGAAGATTTTTAATGAAAATATCTCAATTTACAGCTGTTGAGTTCAGATTGTGTAATATACCAAAACTTACATATCCTCTGATATATTACAGTTATTAAGCTAATTTCTAACATAATAAGCAATTTTAACACATATATATGCCTCAGTTGCATATTCAATAGCTAAATACTATGAAATGTTTGCACTTACCCCCCCCCCTTTTTTCGTCCCATAAAATGAGCTCACATCATTCTTAATTTTGTTAATTCATGCTTTTATCCCATAAATTATGTGGTTTAAGACATAAAATATGTTTTTGTATATACATCTTTGGTTGAAATTCCTTCTAATTCCATCAAATTTGCAAAAATATGATTTATTGATATTCAAGTCTTGGAATTTCTGATGGTGCACAACTATAATATCCCCCAAAACTCAATAGATATATGCTTCCACATCATTTTTTTTCACTGTTTAAGTAAGCTGGATGTTCAAATGTACTGTTAAAGCCAAATAATACTCTAAAACATGAAATTCAAATTGACAATTTGAAAAATTCACAGAAAATGCTAAGCAGTCAAAATAATGTTTCTGTGATCACTTAAATTACCAGGTTTTTACTACATAATTTTCAATTAAAACTGCTTTCTATAGCCTTATATTATTTTGTGAGTACACTGTACATGTATTCTAACTGAAACTATAAAAATTTACCAGAAAAAATGTGCAAGATTGAAAAAAATCCAATCATGATATCACCATATCCTATATTTGAAGTCGATAAACTGCCGCATGATGAATTTTTTTAAATTCTTAATATCAACCATATTTTCAATATAATATGTCTTTCAACTGAAAAAACACATTCAATAACATATTCCCAATAACTATAAAGTCATAAAGAAAAATAAAATGAGTTGCAGTATCCGGTGTCCATGTATATCCAGTGTTTGGGAGCAATATTCCAAAATATTACATAACATGCATTTTGACCATGTAATCTGACACCACAATGCATTTTGTAGCATTTTTGTATGAAAAATGTCACTCTGGGTCTGTTGTGACATGTGTAGGCTAATTTGAACATGATAGCAACAAAAGATAATTTTGACGTTTCTGTCTTAAGGTGTCAAACCACTAATTCATTTCTTTAAGGTTTTCTACTAAATTTGTGTTTTTTCGAGCCTACCTGGTCATTTTATCTTAAGTTTAACCTTTCCAGACCATATATTTTCTGAAACGTACATGATTCCTCTATGCTCTGTCAAAATATCAGGACATGTTTAAAATCTTGCAGTGAAATGCCATGCTACGGAAAACAACTACTCTAAAAATAGCTCGGTCATCCCCAAGAAATTCAGTATTTATAGGTCATGCATCAAATCCTCCATAGAGGTATTAAAATAAAACTAAATCCATCAAATTTGGGCTCAAAATAATCCCTATTTATTTAACTTCAATTATCAATTTTAATTAGTTCATTCCATTCCGTATTTTTCACAATACTACAAAGTAAATGGAACTTTTTTCTTGAAAAGGGACTACTTTCGTATATGTTCCAAGCTCTGATTGGTGAATTAGTGGTTTGACACATAAAGAGCATAAAAACTTGTTTCTTTCACCATTTGTTGGCCTAATTTCTATTCCTTAGACAATATCAACCCAAAAAAAACTCACAAGGTATGTGGCTGTCTGATATTTGCAAGTATAAGTGTTCAAAAGCAAAGGTACCCCCTTGAAGATTTTTAATGAAAATATCTCAATTTACAGCTGTTGAGTTCAGATTGTGTAATATACCAAAACTTACATATCCTCTGATATATTACAGTTATTAAGCTAATTTCTAACATAATAAGCAATTTTAACACATATATATGCCTCAGTTGCATATTCAATAGCTAAATACAATGAAATGTTTGCACTTAGCCCCCCCCCTTTTTTCGTCCCATAAAATGAGCTCACATCATTCTTAATTCTGTTAATTCATGCTTTTATCCCATAAATTATGTGGTTTAAGACATAAAATATGTTTTGTACATACATCTTTGGTTGAAATTCCTTCTAATTCCATCAAATTTGCAAAAATATGATTTATTGATATTCAAGTCTTGGAATTTCTGATGGTGCACAACTATAATTTCCCCCAAAACTCAATAGATATATGCTTCCACATCATTTTTTTTCACTGTTTAAGTAAGCTGGATGTTCAAATGTACTGTTAAAGCCAAATAATACTCTAAAACATGAAATTCAAATTGACAATTTGAAAAATTCACAGAAAATGCTAAGCAGTCAAAATAATGTTTCTGTGATCACTTAAATTACCAGGTTTTAACTACACAATTTTCAATTAAAACTGCTTTCTATAGCCTTATATTATTTTGTGAGTACACTGTACATGTATTCTAACTGAAACTATAAAAATTTACCAGAAAAAATGTGCAAGATTGAAAAAAATCCAATCATGATATCACCATATCCTATATTTGAAGTCGATAAACTGCCGCATGATGATTTTTTTTAAATTCTTAATATCAACCATATTTTCAATATAATATGTCTTTCAACTGAAAAAACACATTCAATAACATATTCCCAATAACTATAAAGTCATAAAGAAAAATAAAATGAGTTGCAGTACCCGGTGTCCATGTATATCCAGTGTTTGGGAGCAATATTCCAAAATATTACATAACATGCATTTTGACCATGTAATCTGACACCACAATGCATTTTGTAGCATTTTTGTATGAAAAATGTCACTCTGGGTCTGTTGTGACATTTGTAGGCTAATTTGAACATGATAGCAACAAAAGATAATTTTGACGTTTTTGTCTTAAGGTGTCAAACCACTAATTAATTTCTTTAAGGTTTTCTACTAAATTTGTGTTTTTTCGAGCCTACCTGGTCATTTTATCTTAAGTTTAACCTTTCCAGACCATATATTTTCTGAAACGTACATGATTCCTCTATGCTCTGTCAAAATATCAGGACATGTTTAAAATCTTGCAGTGAAATGCCATGCTACGGAAAACAACTACTCTAAAAATAGCTCGGTCATCCCCAAGAAATTCAGTATTTATAGGTCATGCATCAAATCCTCCATAGAGGTATTAAAATAAAACTAAATCCATCAAATTTGGGCTCAAAATAATCCCTATTTATTTAACTTCAATTATCAATTTTAATTAGTTCATTCCATTCCGTATTTTTCACAATACTACAAAGTAAATGGAACTTTTTTCTTGAAAAGGGACTACTTTCGTATATGTTCCAAGCTCTGATTGGTGAATTAGTGGTTTGACACATAAAGAGCATAAAAACTTGTTTCTTTCACCATTTGTTGGCCTAATTTCTATTCCTTAGACAATATCAACCCAAAAAAAACTCACAAGGTATGTGGCTGTCTGATATTTGCAAGTATAAGTGTTCAAAAGCAAAGGTACCCCCTTGAAGATTTTTAATGAAAATATCTCAATTTACAGCTGTTGAGTTCAGATTGTGTAATATACCAAAACTTACATATCCTCTGATATATTACAGTTATTAAGCTAATTTCTAACATAATAAGCAATTTTAACACATATATATGCCTCAGTTGCATATTCAATAGCTAAATACTATGAAATGTTTGCATTTAGCCCCCCCCTTTTTTCGTCCCATAAAATGAGCTCACATCATTCTTAATTTTGTTAATTCATGCTTTTATCCCATAAATTATGTGGTTTAAGACATAAAATATGTTTTTGTATATACATCTTTGGTTGAAATTCCTTCTAATTCCATCAAATTTGCAAAAATATGATTTATTGATATTCAAGTCTTGGAATTTCTGATGGTGCACAACTATAATTTCCCCCAAAACTCAATAGATATATGCTTCCACATCATTTTTTTCACTGTTTAAGTAAGCTGGATGTTCAAATGTACTGTTAAAGCCAAATAATACTCTAAAACATGAAATTCAAATTGACAATTTGAAAAATTCACAGAAAATGCTAAGCAGTCAAAATAATGTTTCTGTGATCACTTAAATTACCAGGTTTTTACTACATAATTTTCAATTAAAACTGCTTTCTATAGCCTTATATTATTTTGTGAGTACACTGTACATGTATTCTAACTGAAAATATAAAATTTACCAGAAAAAATGTGCAAGATTGAAAAAAATCCAATCATGATATCACCATATCCTATATTTGAAGTCGATAAACTGCCGCATGATGAATTTTTTTAAATTCTTAATATCAACCATATTTTCAATATAATATGTCTTTCAACTGAAAAAACACATTCAATAACATATTCCCAATAACTATAAAGTCATAAAGAAAAATAAAATGAGTTGCAGTACCCGGTGTCCATGTATATCCAGTGTTTGGGAGCAATATTCCAAAATATTACATAACATGCATTTTGACCATGTAATCTGACACCACAATGCATTTTGTAGCATTTTTGTATGAAAAATGTCACTCTGGGTCTGTTGTGACATTTGTAGGCTAATTTGAACATGATAGCAACAAAAGATAATTTTGACGTTTTTGTCTTAAGGTGTCAAACCACTAATTAATTTCTTTAAGGTTTTCTACTAAATTTGTGTTTTTTCGAGCCTACCTGGTCATTTTATCTTAAGTTTAACCTTTCCAGACCATATATTTTCTGAAACGTACATGATTCCTCTATGCTCTGTCAAAATATCAGGACATGTTTAAAATCTTGCAGTGAAATGCCATGCTACGGAAAACAACTACTCTAAAAATAGCTCGGTCATCCCCAAGAAATTCAGTATTTATAGGTCATGCATCAAATCCTCCATAGAGGTATTAAAATAAAACTAAATCCATCAAATTTGGGCTCAAAATAATCCCTATTTATTTAACTTCAATTATCAATTTTAATTAGTTCATTCCATTCCGTATTTTTCACAATACTACAAAGTAAATGGAACTTTTTTCTTGAAAAGGGACTACTTTCGTATATGTTCCAAGCTCTGATTGGTGAATTAGTGGTTTGACACATAAAGAGCATAAAAACTTGTTTCTTTCACCATTTGTTGGCCTAATTTCTATTCCTTAGACAATATCAACCCAAAAAAAACTCACAAGGTATGTGGCTGTCTGATATTTGCAAGTATAAGTGTTCAAAAGCAAAGGTACCCCCTTGAAGATTTTTAATGAAAATATCTCAATTTACAGCTGTTGAGTTCAGATTGTGTAATATACCAAAACTTACATATCCTCTGATATATTACAGTTATTAAGCTAATTTCTAACATAATAAGCAATTTTAACACATATATATGCCTCAGTTGCATATTCAATAGCTAAATACTATGAAATGTTTGCATTTAGCCCCCCCCCCTTTTTTCGTCCCATAAAATGAGCTCACATCATTCTTAATTTTGTTAATTCATGCTTTTATCCCATAAATTATGTGGTTTAAGACATAAAATATGTTTTTGTATATACATCTTTGGTTGAAATTCCTTCTAATTCCATCAAATTTGCAAAAATATGATTTATTGATATTCAAGTCTTGGAATTTCTGATGGTGCACAACTATAATTTCCCCCAAAACTCAATAAATATATGCTTCCACATCATTTTTTTTCACTGTTTAAGTAAGCTGGATGTTCAAATGTACTGTTACAGCCAAATAATACTCTAAAACATGAAATTCAAATTGACAATTTGAAAAATTCACAGAAAATGCTAAGCAGTCAAAATAATGTTTCTGTGATCACTTAAATTACCAGGATTTTACTACATAATTTTCAATTAAAACTGCTTTCTATAGCCTTATATTATTTTGTGAGTACACTGTACATGTATTCTAACTGAAACTATAAAAATTTACCAGAAAAAATGTGCAAGATTGAAAAAAATCCAATCATGATATCACCATATCCTATATTTGAAGTCGATAAACTGCCGCATGATGATTTTTTTTAAATTCTTAATATCAACCATATTTTCAATATAATATGTCTTTCAACTGAAAAAACACATTCAATAACATATTCCCAATAACTATAAAGTCATAAAGAAAAATAAAATGAGTTGCAGTACCCGGTGTCCATGTATATCCAGTGTTTGGGAGCAATATTCCAAAATATTACATAACATGCATTTTGACCATGTAATCTGACACCACAATGCATTTTGTAGCATTTTTGTATGAAAAATGTCACTCTGGGTCTGTTGTGACATTTGTAGGCTAATTTGAACATGATAGCAACAAAAGATAATTTTGACGTTTTTGTCTTAAGGTGTCAAACCACTAATTCATTTCTTTAAGGTTTTCTACTAAATTTGTGTTTTTTCGAGCCTACCTGGTCATTTTATCTTAAGTTTAACCTTTCCAAGACCATATATTTTCTGAAACGTACATGATTCCTCTATGCTCTGTCAAAATATCAGGACATGTTTAGAATCTTGCAGTGAAATGCCATGCTAAGGAAAACAACTACTCTAAAAATAGCTCGGTCATCCCCAAGAAATTCAGTATTTATAGGTCATGCATCAAATCCTCCATAGAGGTATTAAAATAAAACTAAATCCATCAAATTTGGGCTCAAAATAATCCCTATTTATTTAACTTCAATTATCAATTTTAATTAGTTCATTGCATTCCGTATTTTTCACAATACTACAAAGTAAATGGAACTTTTTTCTTGAAAAGGGACTACTTTCGTATATGTTCCAAGCTCTGATTGGTGAATTAGTGGTTTGACACATAAAGAGCATAAAAACTTGTTTCTTTCACCATTTGTTGGCCTAATTTCTATTCCTTAGACAATATCAACCCAAAAAAAACTCACAAGGTATGTGGCTGTCTGATATTTGCAAGTATAAGTGTTCAAAAGCAAAGGTACCCCCTTGACGATTTTTAATGAAAATATCTCAATTTACAGCTGTTGAGTTCAGATTGTGTAATATACCAAAACTTACATATCCTCTGATATATTACAGTTATTAAGCTAATTTCTAACATAATAAGCAAGTTTAACACATATATATGCCTCAGTTGCATATTCAATAGCTAAATACAATGAAATGTTTGCACTTAGCCCCTCCCCTTTTTTTCGTCCCATAAAATGAGCTCACATCATTCTTAATTTTGTTAATTCATGCTTTTATCCCATAAATTATGTGGTTTAAGACATAAAATATGTTTTTGTATATACATCTTTGGTTGAAATTCCTTCTAATTCCATCAAATTTGCAAAAATATGATTTATTGATATTCAAGTCTTGGAATTTCTGATGGTGCACAACTATAATTTCCCCCAAAACTCAATAGATATATGCTTCCACATCATTTTTTTTCACTGTTTAAGTAAGCTGGATGTTCAAATGTACTGTTAAAGCCAAATAATACTCTAAAACATGAAATTCAAATTGACAATTTGAAAAATTCACAGAAAATGCTAAGCAGTCAAAATAATGTTTCTGTGATCACTTAAATTACCAGGTTTTAACTACACAATTTTCAATTAAAACTGCTTTCTATAGCCTTATATTATTTTGTGAGTACACTGTACATGTATTCTAACTGAAACTATAAAAATTTACCAGAAAAAATGTGCAAGATTGAAAAAAATCCAATCATGATATCACCATATCCTATATTTGAAGTCGATAAACTGCCGCATGATGATTTTTTAAAATTCTTAATATCAACCATATTTTCAATATAATATGTCTTTCAACTGAAAAAACACATTCAATAACATATTCCCAATAACTATAAAGTCATAAAGAAAAATAAAATGAGTTGCAGTACCCGGTGTCCATGTATATCCAGTGTTTGGGAGCAATATTCCAAAATATTACATAACATACATTTTGACCATGTAATCTGACACCACAATGCATTTTGTAGCATTTTTGTATGAAAAATGTCACTCTGGGTCTGTTGTGACATTTGTAGGCTAATTTGAACATGATAGCAACAAAAGATAATTTTGACGTTTTTGTCTTAAGGTGTCAAACCACTAATTAATTTCTTTAAGGTTTTCTACTAAATTTGTGTTTTTTCGAGCCTACCTGGTCATTTTATCTTAAGTTTAACCTTTCCAAGACCATATATTTTCTGAAACGTACATGATTCCTCTATGCTCTGTCAAAATATCAGGACGTGTTTAGAATCTTGCAGTGAAATGCCATGCTACGGAAAACAACTACTCTAAAAATAGCTCGGTCATCCCCAAGAAATTCAGTATTTATAGGTCATGCATCAAATCCTCCATAGAGGTATTAAAATAAAACTAAATCCATCAAATTTGGGCTCAAAATAATCCCTATTTATTTAACTTCAATTATCAATTTTAATTAGTTCATTCCATTCCGTATTTTTCACAATACTACAAAGTAAATGGAACTTTTTTCTTGAAAAGGGACTACTTTCGTATATGTTCCAAGCTCTGATTGGTGAATTAGTGGTTTGACACATAAAGAGCATAACAACTTGTTTCTTTCACCATTTGTTGGCCTAATTTCTATTCCTTAGACAATATCAACCAAAAAAAAACTCACAAGGTATGTGGCTGTCTGATATTTGCAAGTATAAGTGTTCAAAAGCAAAGGTACCCCCTTGAAGATTTTTAATGAAAATATCTCAATTTACAGCTGTTGAGTTCAGATTGTGTAATATACCAAAACTTACATATCCTCTGATATATTACAGTTATTAAGCTAATTTCTAACATAATAAGCAATTTTAACACATATATATGCCTCAGTTGCATATTCAATAGCTAAATACAATGAAATGTTTGCACTTAGCCCCCCCCCTTTTTTCGTCCCATAAAATGAGCTCACATCATTCTTAATTTTGTTAATTCATGCTTTTTTCCCATAAATTATGTGGTTTAAGACATAAAATATGTTTTTGTATATACATCTTTGGTTGAAATTCCTTCTAATTCCATCAAATTTGCAAAAATATGATTTATTGATATTCAAGTCTTGGAATTTCTGATGGTGCACAACTATAATTTCCCCCAAAACTCAATAGATATATGCTTCCACATCATTTTTTTTCACTGTTTAAGTAAGCTGGATGTTCAAATGTACTGTTAAAGCCAAATAATACTCTAAAACATGAAATTCAAATTGACAATTTGAAAAATTCACAGAAAATGCTAAGCAGTCAAAATAATGTTTCTGTGATCACTTAAATTACCAGGTTTTAACTACACAATTTTCAATTAAAACTGCTTTCTATAGCCTTATATTATTTTGTGAGTACACTGTACATGTATTCTAACTGAAACTATAAAAATTTACCAGAAAAAATGTGCAAGATTGAAAAAAATCCAATCATGATATCACCATATCCTATATTTGAAGTCGATAAACTGCCGCATGATGATTTTTTTTAAATTCTTAATATCAACCATATTTTCAATATAATATGTCTTTCAACTGAAAAAACACATTCAATAACATATTCCCAATAACTATAAAGTCATAAAGAAAAATAAAATGAGTTGCAGTACCCGGTGTCCATGTATATCCAGTGTTTGGGAGCAATATTCCAAAATATTACATAACATACATTTTGACCATGTAATCTGACACCACAATGCATTTTGTAGCATTTTTGTATGAAAAATGTCACTCTGGGTCTGTTGTGACATTTGTAGGCTAATTTGAACATGATAGCAACAAAAGATAATTTTGACGTTTTTGTCTTAAGGTGTCAAACCACTAATTAATTTCTTTTAGGTTTTCTACTAAATTTGTGTTTTTTCGAGCCTACCTGGTCATTTTATCTTAAGTTTAACCTTTCCAAGACCATATATTTTCTGAAACGTACATGATTCCTCTATGCTCTGTCAAAATATCAGGACGTGTTTAGAATCTTGCAGTGAAATGCCATGCTACGGAAAACAACTACTCTAAAAATAGCTCGGTCATCCCCAAGAAATTCAGTATTTATAGGTGATGCATCAAATCCTCCATAGAGGTATTAAAATAAAACTAAATCCATCAAATTTGGGCTCAAAATAATCCCTATTTATTTAACTTCAATTATCAATTTTAATTAGTTCATTCCATTCCGTATTTTTCACAATACTACAAAGTAAATGGAACTTTTTTCTTGAAAAGGGACTACTTTCGTATATGTTCCAAGCTCTGATTGGTGAATTAGTGGTTTGACACATAAAGAGCATAAAAACTTGTTTCTTTCACCATTTGTTGGCCTAATTTCTATTCCTTAGACAATATCAACCCAAAAAAAACTCACAAGGTATGTGGCTGTCTGATATTTGCAAGTATAAGTGTTCAAAAGCAAAGGTACCCCCTTGAAGATTTTTAATGAAAATATCTCAATTTACAGCTGTTGAGTTCAGATTGTGTAATATACCAAAACTTACATATCCTCTGATATATTACAGTTATTAAGCTAATTTCTAACATAATAAGCAATTTTAACACATATATATGCCTCAGTTGCATATTCAATAGCTAAATACTATGAAATGTTTGCATTTAGCCCCCCCCTTTTTTCGTCACATAAAATGAGCTCACATCATTCTTAATTTTGTTAATTCATGCTTTTATCCCATAAATTATGTGGTTTAAGACATAAAATATGTTTTTGTATATACATCTTTGGTTGAAATTCCTTCTAATTCCATCAAATTTGCAAAAATATGATTTATTGATATTCAAGTCTTGGAATTTCTGATGGTGCACAACTATAATTTCCCCCAAAACTCAATAAATATATGCTTCCACATCATTTTTTTTCACTGTTTAAGTAAGCTGGATGTTCAAATGTACTGTTAAAGCCAAATAATACTCTAAAACATGAAATTCAAATTGACAATTTGAAAAATTCACAGAAAATGCTAAGCAGTCAAAATAATGTTTCTGTGATCACTTAAATTACCAGGTTTTAACTACACAATTTTCAATTAAAACTGCTTTCTATAGCCTTATATTATTTTGTGAGTACACTGTACATGTATTCTAACTGAAACTATAAAAATTTACCAGAAAAAATGTGCAAGATTGAAAAAAATCCAATCATGATATCACCATATCCTATATTTGAAGTCGATAAACTGCCGCATGATGATTTTTTTAAATTCTTAATATCAACCATATTTTCAATATAATATGTCTTTCAACTGAAAAAACACATTCAATAACATATTCCCAATAACTATAAAGTCATAAAGAAAAATAAAATGAGTTGCAGTACCCGGTGTCCATGTATATCCAGTGTTTGGGAGCAATATTCCAAAATATTACATAACATACATTTTGACCATGTAATCTGACACCACAATGCATTTTGTAGCATTTTTGTATGAAAAATGTCACTCTGGGTCTGTTGTGACATTTGTAGGCTAATTTGAACATGATAGCAACAAAAGATAATTTTGACGTTTTTGTCTTAAGGTGTCAAACCACTAATTAATTTCTTTAAGGTTTTCTACTAAATTTGTGTTTTTTCGAGCCTACCTGGTCATTTTATCTTAAGTTTAACCTTTCCAAGACCATATATTTTCTGAAACGTACATGATTCCTCTATGCTCTGTCAAAATATCAGGACGTGTTTAGAATCTTGCAGTGAAATGCCATGCTACGGAAAACAACTACTCTAAAAATAGCTCGGTCATCCCCAAGAAATTCAGTATTTATAGGTCATGCATCAAATCCTCCATAGAGGTATTAAAATAAAACTAAATCCATCAAATTTGGGCTCAAAATAATCCCTATTTATTTAACTTCAATTATCAATTTTAATTAGTTCATTCCATTCCGTATTTTTCACAATACTACAAAGTAAATGGAACTTTTTTCTTGAAAAGGGACTACTTTCGTATATGTTCCAAGCTCTGATTGGTGAATTAGTGGTTTGACACATAAAGAGCATAAAAACTTGTTTCTTTCACCATTTGTTGGCCTAATTTCTATTCCTTAGACAATATCAACCCAAAAAAAACTCACAAGGTATGTGGCTGTCTGATATTTGCAAGTATAAGTGTTCAAAAGCAAAGGTACCCCCTTGAAGATTTTTAATGAAAATATCTCAATTTACAGCTGTTGAGTTCAGATTGTGTAATATACCAAAACTTACATATCCTCTGATATATTACAGTTATTAAGCTAATTTCTAACATAATAAGCAATTTTAACACATATATATGCCTCAGTTGCATATTCAATAGCTAAATACTATGAAATGTTTGCATTTAGCCCCCCCCCCCCTTTTTTCGTCACATAAAATGAGCTCACATCATTCTTAATTTTGTTAATTCATGCTTTTATCCCATAAATTATGTGGTTTAAGACATAAAATATGTTTTTGTATATACATCTTTGGTTGAAATTCCTTCTAATTCCATCAAATTTGCAAAAATATGATTTATTGATATTCAAGTCTTGGAATTTCTGATGGTGCACAACTATAATTTCCCCCAAAACTCAATAAATATATGCTTCCACATCATTTTTTTTCACTGTTTAAGTAAGCTGGATGTTCAAATGTACTGTTAAAGCCAAATAATACTCTAAAACATGAAATTCAAATTGACAATTTGAAAAATTCACAGAAAATGCTAAGCAGTCAAAATAATGTTTCTGTGATCACTTAAATTACCAGGTTTTAACTACACAATTTTCAATTAAAACTGCTTTCTATAGCCTTATATTATTTTGTGAGTACACTGTACATGTATTCTAACTGAAACTATAAAAATTTACCAGAAAAAATGTGCAAGATTGAAAAAAATCCAATCATGATATCACCATATCCTATATTTGAAGTCGATAAACTGCCGCATGATGATTTTTTTAAATTCTTAATATCAACCATATTTTCAATATAATATGTCTTTCAACTGAAAAAACACATTCAATAACATATTCCCAATAACTATAAAGTCATAAAGAAAAATAAAATGAGTTGCAGTACCCGGTGTCCATGTATATCCAGTGTTTGGGAGCAATATTCCAAAATATTACATAACATACATTTTGACCATGTAATCTGACACCACAATGCATTTTGTAGCATTTTTGTATGAAAAATGTCACTCTGGGTCTGTTGTGACATTTGTAGGCTAATTTGAACATGATAGCAACAAAAGATAATTTTGACGATTTGTCTTAAGGTGTCAAACCACTAATTAATTTCTTTAAGGTTTTCTACTAAATTTGTGTTTTTTCGAGCCTACCTGGTCATTTTATCTTAAGTTTAACCTTTCCAAGACCATATATTTTCTGAAACGTACATGATTCCTCTATGCTCTGTCAAAATATCAGGACGTGTTTAGAATCTTGCAGTGAAATGCCATGCTACGGAAAACAACTACTCTAAAAATAGCTCGGTCATCCCCAAGAAATTCAGTATTTATAGGTCATGCATCAAATCCTCCATAGAGGTATTAAAATAAAACTAAATCCATCAAATTTGGGCTCAAAATAATCCCTATTTATTTAACTTCAATTATCAATTTTAATTAGTTCATTCCATTCCGTATTTTTCACAATACTACAAAGTAAATGGAACTTTTTTCTTGAAAAGGGACTACTTTCGTATATGTTCCAAGCTCTGATTGGTGAATTAGTGGTTTGACACATAAAGAGCATAAAAACTTGTTTCTTTCACCATTTGTTGGCCTAATTTCTATTCCTTAGACAATATCAACCAAAAAAAAAACTCACAAGGTATGTGGCTGTCTGATATTTGCAAGTATAAGTGTTCAAAAGCAAAGGTACCCCCTTGAAGATTTTTAATGAAAATATCTCAATTTACAGCTGTTGGGTTCAGATTGTGTAATATACCAAAACTTACATATCCTCTGATATATTACAGTTATTAAGCTAATTTCTAACATAATAAGCAATTTTAACACATATATATGCCTCAGTTGCATATTCAATAGCTAAATACTATGAAATGTTTGCACTTACCCCCCCCCCCTTTTTTCGTCCCATAAAATGAGCTCACATCATTCTTAATTTTGTTAATTCATGCTTTTATCCCATAAATTATGTGGTTTAAGACATAAAATATGTTTTTGTATATACATCTTTGGTTGAAATTCCTTCTAATTCCATCAAATTTGCAAAAATATGATTTATTGATATTCAAGTCTTGGAATTTCTGATGGTGCACAACTATAATATCCCCCAAAACTCAATAGATATATGCTTCCACATCATTTTTTTTCACTGTTTGAGTAAGCTGGATGTTCAAATGTACTGTTAAAGCCAAATAATACTCTAAAACATGAAATTCAAATTGACAATTTGAAAAATTCACAGAAAATGCTAAGCAGTCAAAATAATGTTTCTGTGATCACTTAAATTACCAGGTTTTTACTACATAATTTTCAATTAAAACTGCTTTCTATAGCCTTATATTATTTTGTGAGTACACTGTACATGTATTCTAACTGAAACTATAAAAATTTACCAGAAAAAATGTGCAAGATTGAAAAAAATCCAATCATGATATCACCATATCCTATATTTGAAGTCGATAAACTGCCGCATGATGAATTTTTTTAAATTCTTAATATCAACCATATTTTCAATATAATATGTCTTTCAACTGAAAAAACACATTCAATAACATATTCCCAATAACTATAAAGTCATAAAGAAAAATAAAATGAGTTGCAGTATCCGGTGTCCATGTATATCCAGTGTTTGGGAGCAATATTCCAAAATATTACATAACATGCATTTTGACCATGTAATCTGACACCACAATGCATTTTGTAGCATTTTTGTATGAAAAATGTCACTCTGGGTATGTTGTGACATTTGTAGGCTAATTTGAACATGATAGCAACAAAAGATAATTTTGACGTTTTTGTCTTAAGGTGTCAAACCACTAATTAATTTCTTTAAGGTTTTCTACTAAATTTGTGTTTTTTCGAGCCTACCTGGTCATTTTATCTTAAGTTTAACCTTTCCAAGACCATATATTTTCTGAAACGTACATGATTCCTCTATGCTCTGTCAAAATATCAGGACGTGTTTAGAATCTTGCAGTGAAATGCCATGCTACGGAAAACAACTACTCTAAAAATAGCTCGGTCATCCCCAAGAAATTCAGTATTTATAGGTCATGCATCAAATCCTCCATAGAGGTATTAAAATAAAACTAAATCCATCAAATTTGGGCTCAAAATAATCCCTATTTATTTAACTTCAATTATCAATTTTAATTAGTTCATTCCATTCCGTATTTTTCACAATACTACAAAGTAAATGGAACTTTTTTCTTGAAAAGGGACTACTTTCGTATATGTTCCAAGCTCTGATTGGTGAATTAGTGGTTTGACACATAAAGAGCATAAAAACTTGTTTCTTTCACCATTTGTTGGCCTAATTTCTATTCCTTAGACAATATCAACCCAAAAAAAACTCACAAGGTATGTGGCTGTCTGATATTTGCAAGTATAAGTGTTCAAAAGCAAAGGTACCCCCTTGAAGATTTTTAATGAAAATATCTCAATTTACAGCTGTTGAGTTCAGATTGTGTAATATACCAAAACTTACATATCCTCTGATATATTACAGTTATTAAGCTAATTTCTAACATAATAAGCAATTTTAACACATATATATGCCTCAGTTGCATATTCAATAGCTAAATACTATGAAATGTTTGCACTTAGCCCCCCCCTTTTTTCGTCCCATAAAATGAGCTCACATCATTCTTAATTTTGTTAATTCATGCTTTTATCCCATAAATTATGTGGTTTAAGACATAAAATATGTTTTTGTATATACATCTTTGGTTGAAATTCCTTCTAATTACATCAAATTTGCAAAAATATGATTTATTGATATTCAAGTCTTGGAATTTCTGATGGTGCACAACTATAATTTCCCCCAAAACTCAATAAATATATGCTTCCACATCATTTTTTTTCACTGTTTAAGTAAGCTGGATGTTCAAATGTACTGTTAAAGCCAAATAATACTCTAAAACATGAAATTCAAATTGACAATTTGAAAAATTCACAGAAAATGCTAAGCAGTCAAAATAATGTTTCTGTGATCACTTAAATTACCAGGTTTTTACTACACAATTTTCAATTAAAACTGCTTTCTATAGCCTTATATTATTTTGTGAGTACACTGTACATGTATTCTAACTGAAACTATAAAAATTTACCAGAAAAAATGTGCAAGATTGAAAAAAATCCAATCATGATATCACCATATCCTATATTTGAAGTCGATAAACTGCCGCATGATGAATTTTTTTAAATTCTTAATATCAACCATATTTTCAATATAATATGTCTTTCAACTGAAAAAACACATTCAATAACATATTCCCAATAACTATAAAGTCATAAAGAAAAATAAAATGAGTTGCAGTATCCGGTGTCCATGTATATCCAGTGTTTGGGAGCAATATTCCAAAATATTACATAACATGCATTTTGACCATGTAATCTGACACCACAATGCATTTTGTAGCATTTTTGTATGAAAAATGTCACTCTGGGTCTGTTGTGACATGTGTAGGCTAATTTGAACATGATAGCAACAAAAGATAATTTTGACGTTTCTGTCTTAAGGTGTCAAACCACTAATTCATTTCTTTAAGGTTTTCTACTAAATTTGTGTTTTTTCGAGCCTACCTGGTCATTTTATCTTAAGTTTAACCTTTCCAGACCATATATTTTCTGAAACGTACATGATTCCTCTATGCTCTGTCAAAATATGAGGACATGTTTAAAATCTTGCAGTGAAATGCCATGCTACGGAAAACAACTACTCTAAAAATAGCTCGGTCATCCCCAAGAAATTCAGTATTTATAGGTCATGCATCAAATCCTCCATAGAGGTATTAAAATAAAACTAAATCCATCAAATTTGGGCTCAAAATAATCCCTATTTATTTAACTTCAATTATCAATTTTAATTAGTTCATTCCATTCCGTATTTTTCACAATACTACAAAGTAAATGGAACTTTTTTGTTGAAAAGGGACTACTTTCGTATATGTTCCAAGCTCTGATTGGTGAATTAGTGGTTTGACACATAAAGAGCATAAAAACTTGTTTCTTTCACCATTTGTTGGCCTAATTTCTATTCCTTAGACAATATCAACCCAAAAAAAACTCACAAGGTATGTGGCTGTCTGATATTTGCAAGTATAAGTGTTCAAAAGCAAAGGTACCCCCTTGAAGATTTTTAATGAAAATATCTCAATTTACAGCTGTTGAGTTCAGATTGTGTAATATACCAAAACTTACATATCCTCTGATATATTACAGTTATTAAGCTAATTTCTAACATAATAAGCAATTTTAACACATATATATGCCTCAGTTGCATATTCAATAGCTAAATACTATGAAATGTTTGCACTTAGCCCCCCCCTTTTTTCGTCCCATAAAATGAGCTCACATCATTCTTAATTTTGTTAATTCATGCTTTTATCCCATAAATTATGTGGTTTAAGACATAAAATATGTTTTTGTATATACATCTTTGGTTGAAATTCCTTCTAATTACATCAAATTTGCAAAAATATGATTTATTGATATTCAAGTCTTGGAATTTCTGATGGTGCACAACTATAATTTCCCCCAAAACTCAATAAATATATGCTTCCACATCATTTTTTTTCACTGTTTAAGTAAGCTGGATGTTCAAATGTACTGTTAAAGCCAAATAATACTCTAAAACATGAAATTCAAATTGACAATTTGAAAAATTCACAGAAAATGCTAAGCAGTCAAAATAATGTTTCTGTGATCACTTAAATTACCAGGTTTTTACTACACAATTTTCAATTAAAACTGCTTTCTATAGCCTTATATTATTTTGTGAGTACACTGTACATGTATTCTAACTGAAACTATAAAAATTTACCAGAAAAAATGTGCAAGATTGAAAAAAATCCAATCATGATATCACCATATCCTATATTTGAAGTCGATAAACTGCCGCATGATGAATTTTTTTAAATTCTTAATATCAACCATATTTTCAATATAATATGTCTTTCAACTGAAAAAACACATTCAATAACATATTCCCAATAACTATAAAGTCATAAAGAAAAATAAAATGAGTTGCAGTATCCGGTGTCCATGTATATCCAGTGTTTGGGAGCAATATTCCAAAATATTACATAACATGCATTTTGACCATGTAATCTGACACCACAATGCATTTTGTAGCATTTTTGTATGAAAAATGTCACTCTGGGTCTGTTGTGACATGTGTAGGCTAATTTGAACATGATAGCAACAAAAGATAATTTTGACGTTTCTGTCTTAAGGTGTCAAACCACTAATTCATTTCTTTAAGGTTTTCTACTAAATTTGTGTTTTTTCGAGCCTACCTGGTCATTTTATCTTAAGTTTAACCTTTCCAGACCATATATTTTCTGAAACGTACATGATTCCTCTATGCTCTGTCAAAATATGAGGACATGTTTAAAATCTTGCAGTGAAATGCCATGCTACGGAAAACAACTACTCTAAAAATAGCTCGGTCATCCCCAAGAAATTCAGTATTTATAGGTCATGCATCAAATCCTCCATAGAGGTATTAAAATAAAACTAAATCCATCAAATTTGGGCTCAAAATAATCCCTATTTATTTAACTTCAATTATCAATTTTAATTAGTTCATTCCATTCCGTATTTTTCACAATACTACAAAGTAAATGGAACTTTTTTGTTGAAAAGGGACTACTTTCGTATATGTTCCAAGCTCTGATTGGTGAATTAGTGGTTTGACACATAAAGAGCATAAAAACTTGTTTCTTTCACCATTTGTTGGCCTAATTTCTATTCCTTAGACAATATCAACCCAAAAAAAACTCACAAGGTATGTGGCTGTCTGATATTTGCAAGTATAAGTGTTCAAAAGCAAAGGTACCCCCTTGAAGATTTTTAATGAAAATATCTCAATTTACAGCTGTTGAGTTCAGATTGTGTAATATACCAAAACTTACATATCCTCTGATATATTACAGTTATTAAGCTAATTTCTAACATAATAAGCAATTTTAACACATATATATGCCTCAGTTGCATATTCAATAGCTAAATACTATGAAATGTTTGCATTTAGCCCCCCCCCCTTTTTTCGTCCCATAAAATGAGCTCACATCATTCTTAATTTTGTTAATTCATGCTTTTATCCCATAAATTATGTGGTTTAAGACATAAAATATGTTTTTGTATATACATCTTTGGTTGAAATTCCTTCTAATTCCATCAAATTTGCAAAAATATGATTTATTGATATTCAAGTCTTGGAATTTCTGATGGTGCACAACTATAATTTCCCCCAAAACTCAATAGATATATGCTTCCACATCATTTTTTTTCACTGTTTAAGTAAGCTGGATGTTCAAATGTACTGTTAAAGCCAAATAATACTCTAAAACATGAAATTCAAATTGACAATTTGAAAAATTCACAGAAAATGCTAAGCAGTCAAAATAATGTTTCTGTGATCACTTAAATTACCAGGATTTTACTACATAATTTTCAATTAAAACTGCTTTCTATAGCCTTATGTTATTTTGTGAGTACACTGTACATGTATTCTAACTGAAACTATAAAAATTTACCAGAAAAAATGTGCAAGATTGAAAAAAATCCAATCATGATATCACCATATCCTATATTTGAAGTCGATAAACTGCCGCATGATGAATTTTTTTAAATTCTTAATATCAACCATATTTTCAATATAATATGTCTTTCAACTGAAAAAACACATTCAATAACATATTCCCAATAACTATAAAGTCATAAAGAAAAATAAAATGAGTTGCAGTACCCGGTGTCCATGTATATCCAGTGTTTGGGAGCAATATTCCAAAATATTACATAACATGCATTTTGACCATGTAATCTGACACCACAATGCATTTTGTAGCATTTTTGCATGAAAAATGTCACTCTGGGTCTGTTGTGACATTTGTAGGCTAATTTGAACATGATAGCAACAAAAGATAATTTTGACGTTTTTGTCTTAAGGTGTCAAACCACTAATTAATTTCTTTAAGGTTTTCTACTAAATTTGTGTTTTTTCGAGCCTACCTGGTCATTTTATCTTAAGTTTAACCTTTCCAAGACCATATATTTTCTGAAACGTACATGATTCCTCTATGCTCTGTCAAAATATCAGGACATGTTTAGAATCTTGCAGTGAAATGCCATGCTAAGGAAAACAACTACTCTAAAAATAGCTCGGTCATCCCCAAGAAATTCAGTATTTATAGGTCATGCATCAAATCCTCCATAGAGGTATTAAAATAAAACTAAATCCATCAAATTTGGGCTCAAAATAATCCCTATTTATTTAACTTCAATTATCAATTTTAATTAGTTCATTGCATTCCGTATTTTTCACAATACTACAAAGTAAATGGAACTTTTTTCTTGAAAAGGGACTACTTTCGTATATGTTCCAAGCTCTGATTGGTGAATTAGTGGTTTGACACATAAAGAGCATAAAAACTTGTTTCTTTCACCATTTGTTGGCCTAATTTCTATTCCTTAGACAATATCAACCCAAAAAAAACTCACAAGGTATGTGGCTGTCTGATATTTGCAAGTATAAGTGTTCAAAAGCAAAGGTACCCCCTTGACGATTTTTAATGAAAATATCTCAATTTACAGCTGTTGAGTTCAGATTGTGTAATATACCAAAACTTACATATCCTCTGATATATTACAGTTATTAAGCTAATTTCTAACATAATAAGCAATTTTAACACATATATATGCCTCAGTTGCATATTCAATAGCTAAATACAATGAAATGTTTGCACTTAGCCCCTCCCCTTTTTTTCGTCCCATAAAATGAGCTCACATCATTCTTAATTTTGTTAATTCATGCTTTTATCCCATAAATTATGTGGTTTAAGACATAAAATATGTTTTTGTATATACATCTTTGGTTGAAATTCCTTCTAATTCCATCAAATTTGCAAAAATATGATTTATTGATATTCAAGTCTTGGAATTTCTGATGGTGCACAACTATAATTTCCCCCAAAACTCAATAGATATATGCTTCCACATCATTTTTTTTCACTGTTTAAGTAAGCTGGATGTTCAAATGTACTGTTAAAGCCAAATAATACTCTAAAACATGAAATTCAAATTGACAATTTGAAAAATTCACAGAAAATGCTAAGCAGTCAAAATAATGTTTCTGTGATCACTTAAATTACCAGGTTTTAACTACACAATTTTCAATTAAAACTGCTTTCTATAGCCTTATATTATTTTGTGAGTACACTGTACATGTATTCTAACTGAAACTATAAAAATTTACCAGAAAAAATGTGCAAGATTGAAAAAAATCCAATCATGATATCACCATATCCTATATTTGAAGTCGATAAACTGCCGCATGATGATTTTTTAAAATTCTTAATATCAACCATATTTTCAATATAATATGTCTTTCAACTGAAAAAACACATTCAATAACATATTCCCAATAACTATAAAGTCATAAAGAAAAATAAAATGAGTTGCAGTACCCGGTGTCCATGTATATCCAGTGTTTGGGAGCAATATTCCAAAATATTACATAACATACATTTTGACCATGTAATCTGACACCACAATGCATTTTGTAGCATTTTTGTATGAAAAATGTCACTCTGGGTCTGTTGTGACATTTGTAGGCTAATTTGAACATGATAGCAACAAAAGATAATTTTGACGTTTTTGTCTTAAGGTGTCAAACCACTAATTAATTTCTTTAAGGTTTTCTACTAAATTTGTGTTTTTTCGAGCCTACCTGGTCATTTTATCTTAAGTTTAACCTTTCCAAGACCATATATTTTCTGAAACGTACATGATTCCTCTATGCTCTGTCAAAATATCAGGACGTGTTTAGAATCTTGCAGTGAAATGCCATGCTACGGAAAACAACTACTCTAAAAATAGCTCGGTCATCCCCAAGAAATTCAGTATTTATAGGTCATGCATCAAATCCTCCATAGAGGTATTAAAATAAAACTAAATCCATCAAATTTGGGCTCAAAATAATCCCTATTTATTTAACTTCAATTATCAATTTTAATTAGTTCATTCCATTCCGTATTTTTCACAATACTACAAAGTAAATGGAACTTTTTTCTTGAAAAGGGACTACTTTCGTATATGTTCCAAGCTCTGATTGGTGAATTAGTGGTTTGACACATAAAGAGCATAACAACTTGTTTCTTTCACCATTTGTTGGCCTAATTTCTATTCCTTAGACAATATCAACCAAAAAAAAACTCACAAGGTATGTGGCTGTCTGATATTTGCAAGTATAAGTGTTCAAAAGCAAAGGTACCCCCTTGAAGATTTTTAATGAAAATATCTCAATTTACAGCTGTTGAGTTCAGATTGTGTAATATACCAAAACTTACATATCCTCTGATATATTACAGTTATTAAGCTAATTTCTAACATAATAAGCAATTTTAACACATATATATGCCTCAGTTGCATATTCAATAGCTAAATACTATGAAATGTTTGCATTTAGCCCCCCCCCTTTTTTCGTCCCATAAAATGAGCTCACATCATTCTTAATTTTGTTAATTCATGCTTTTATCCCATAAATTATGTGGTTTAAGACATAAAATATGTTTTTGTATATACATCTTTGGTTGAAATTCCTTCTAATTCCATCAAATTTGCAAAAATATGATTTATTGATATTCAAGTCTTGGAATTTCTGATGGTGCACAACTATAATTTCCCCCAAAACTCAATAAATATATGCTTCCACATCATTTTTTTTCACTGTTTAAGTAAGCTGGATGTTCAAATGTACTGTTAAAGCCAAATAATACTCTAAAACATGAAATTCAAATTGACAATTTGAAAAATTCACAGAAAATGCTAAGCAGTCAAAATAATGTTTCTGTGATCACTTAAATTACCAGGATTTTACTACATAATTTTCAATTAAAACTGCTTTCTATAGCCTTATATTATTTTGTGAGTACACTGTACATGTATTCTAACTGAAACTATAAAAATTTACCAGAAAAAATGTGCAAGATTGAAAAAAATCCAATCATGATATCACCATATCCTATATTTGAAGTCGATAAACTGCCGCATGATGATTTTTTTTTAATTCTTAATATCAACCATATTTTCAATATAATATGTCTTTCAACTGAAAAAACACATTCAATAACATATTCCCAATAACTATAAAGTCATAAAGAAAAATAAAATGAGTTGCAGTACCCGGTGTCCATGTATATCCAGTGTTTGGGAGCAATATTCCAAAATATTACATAACATGCATTTTGACCATGTAATCTGACACCACAATGCATTTTGTAGCATTTTTGTATGAAAAATGTCACTCTGGGTCTGTTGTGACATTTGTAGGCTAATTTGAACATGATAGCAACAAAAGATAATTTTGACGTTTTTGTCTTAAGGTGTCAAACCACTAATTAATTTCTTTAAGGTTTTCTACTAAATTTGTGTTTTTTCGAGCCTACCTGGTCATTTTATCTTAAGTTTAACCTTTCCAAGACCATATATTTTCTGAAACGTACATGATTCCTCTATGCTCTGTCAAAATATCAGGACATGTTTAGAATCTTGCAGTGAAATGCCATGCTAAGGAAAACAACTACTCTAAAAATAGCTCGGTCATCCCCAAGAAATTCAGTATTTATAGGTCATGCATCAAATCCTCCATAGAGGTATTAAAATAAAACTAAATCCATCAAATTTGGGCTCAAAATAATCCCTATTTATTTAACTTCAATTATCAATTTTAATTAGTTCATTGCATTCCGTATTTTTCACAATACTACAAAGTAAATGGAACTTTTTTCTTGAAAAGGGACTACTTTCGTATATGTTCCAAGCTCTGATTGGTGAATTAGTGGTTTGACACATAAAGAGCATAAAAACTTGTTTCTTTCACCATTTGTTGGCCTAATTTCTATTCCTTAGACAATATCAACCCAAAAAAAACTCACAAGGTATGTGGCTGTCTGATATTTGCAAGTATAAGTGTTCAAAAGCAAAGGTACCCCCTTGACGATTTTTAATGAAAATATCTCAATTTACAGCTGTTGAGTTCAGATTGTGTAATATACCAAAACTTACATATCCTCTGATATATTACAGTTATTAAGCTAGTTTCTAACATAATAAGCAATTTTAACACATATATATGCCTCAGTTGCATATTCAATAGCTAAATACAATGAAATGTTTGCACTTAGCCCCCCCCCTTTTTTCGTCCCATAAAATGAGCTCACATCATTCTTAATTTTGTTAATTCATGCTTTTATCCCATAAATTATGTGGTTTAAGACATAAAATATGTTTTTGTATATACATCTTTGGTTGAAATTCCTTCTAATTCCATCAAATTTGCAAAAATATGATTTATTGATATTCAAGTCTTGGAATTTCTGATGGTGCACAACTATAATTTCCCCCAAAACTCAATAGATATATGCTTCCACATCATTTTTTTTCACTGTTTAAGTAAGCTGGATGTTCAAATGTACTGTTAAAGCCAAATAATACTCTAAAACATGAAATTCAAATTGACAATTTGAAAAATTCACAGAAAATGCTAAGCAGTCAAAATAATGTTTCTGTGATCACTTAAATTACCAGGTTTTAACTACACAATTTTCAATTAAAACTGCTTTCTATAGCCTTATATTATTTTGTGAGTACACTGTACATGTATTCTAACTGAAACTATAAAAATTTACCAGAAAAAATGTGCAAGATTGAAAAAAATCCAATCATGATATCACCATATCCTATATTTGAAGTCGATAAACTGCCGCATGATGATTTTTTTTAAATTCTTAATATCAACCATATTTTCAATATAATATGTCTTTCAACTGAAAAAACACATTCAATAACATATTCCCAATAACTATAAAGTCATAAAGAAAAATAAAATGAGTTGCAGTACCCGGTGTCCATGTATATCCAGTGTTTGGGAGCAATATTCCAAAATATTACATAACATACATTTTGACCATGTAATCTGACACCACAATGCATTTTGTAGCATTTTTGTATGAAAAATGTCACTCTGGGTCTGTTGTGACATTTGTAGGCTAATTTGAACATGATAGCAACAAAAGATAATTTTGACGTTTTTGTCTTAAGGTGTCAAACCACTAATTAATTTCTTTTAGGTTTTCTACTAAATTTGTGTTTTTTCGAGCCTACCTGGTCATTTTATCTTAAGTTTAACCTTTCCAAGACCATATATTTTCTGAAACGTACATGATTCCTCTATGCTCTGTCAAAATATCAGGACGTGTTTAGAATCTTGCAGTGAAATGCCATGCTACGGAAAACAACTACTCTAAAAATAGCTCGGTCATCCCCAAGAAATTCAGTATTTATAGGTGATGCATCAAATCCTCCATAGAGGTATTAAAATAAAACTAAATCCATCAAATTTGGGCTCAAAATAATCCCTATTTATTTAACTTCAATTATCAATTTTAATTAGTTCATTCCATTCCGTATTTTTCACAATACTACAAAGTAAATGGAACTTTTTTCTTGAAAAGGGACTACTTTCGTATATGTTCCAAGCTCTGATTGGTGAATTAGTGGTTTGACACATAAAGAGCATAAAAACTTGTTTCTTTCACCATTTGTTGGCCTAATTTCTATTCCTTAGACAATATCAACCCAAAAAAAACTCACAAGGTATGTGGCTGTCTGATATTTGCAAGTATAAGTGTTCAAAAGCAAAGGTACCCCCTTGAAGATTTTTAATGAAAATATCTCAATTTACAGCTGTTGAGTTCAGATTGTGTAATATACCAAAACTTACATATCCTCTGATATATTACAGTTATTAAGCTAATTTCTAACATAATAAGCAATTTTAACACATATATATGCCTCAGTTGCATATTCAATAGCTAAATACTATGAAATGTTTGCATTTAGCCCCCCCCCTTTTTTCGTCACATAAAATGAGCTCACATCATTCTTAATTTTGTTAATTCATGCTTTTATCCCATAAATTATGTGGTTTAAGACATAAAATATGTTTTTGTATATACATCTTTGGTTGAAATTCCTTCTAATTCCATCAAATTTGCAAAAATATGATTTATTGATATTCAAGTCTTGGAATTTCTGATGGTGCACAACTATAATTTCCCCCAAAACTCAATAAATATATGCTTCCACATCATTTTTTTTCACTGTTTAAGTAAGCTGGATGTTCAAATGTACTGTTAAAGCCAAATAATACTCTAAAACATGAAATTCAAATTGACAATTTGAAAAATTCACAGAAAATGCTAAGCAGTCAAAATAATGTTTCTGTGATCACTTAAATTACCAGGTTTTAACTACACAATTTTCAATTAAAACTGCTTTCTATAGCCTTATATTATTTTGTGAGTACACTGTACATGTATTCTAACTGAAACTATAAAAATTTACCAGAAAAAATGTGCAAGATTGAAAAAAATCCAATCATGATATCACCATATCCTATATTTGAAGTCGATAAACTGCCGCATGATGATTTTTTTTAAATTCTTAATATCAACCATATTTTCAATATAATATGTCTTTCAACTGAAAAAACACATTCAATAACATATTCCCAATAACTATAAAGTCATAAAGAAAAATAAAATGAGTTGCAGTACCCGGTGTCCATGTATATCCAGTGTTTGGGAGCAATATTCCAAAATATTACATAACATACATTTTGACCATGTAATCTGACACCACAATGCATTTTGTAGCATTTTTGTATGAAAAATGTCACTCTGGGTCTGTTGTGACATTTGTAGGCTAATTTGAACATGATAGCAACAAAAGATAATTTTGACGTTTTTGTCTTAAGGTGTCAAACCACTAATTAATTTCTTTAAGGTTTTCTACTAAATTTGTGTTTTTTCGAGCCTACCTGGTCATTTTATCTTAAGTTTAACCTTTCCAAGACCATATATTTTCTGAAACGTACATGATTCCTCTATGCTCTGTCAAAATATCAGGACGTGTTTAGAATCTTGCAGTGAAATGCCATGCTACGGAAAACAACTACTCTAAAAATAGCTCGGTCATCCCCAAGAAATTCAGTATTTATAGGTCATGCATCAAATCCTCCATAGAGGTATTAAAATAAAACTAAATCCATCAAATTTGGGCTCAAAATAATCCCTATTTATTTAACTTCAATTATCAATTTTAATTAGTTCATTCCATTCCGTATTTTTCACAATACTACAAAGTAAATGGAACTTTTTTCTTGAAAAGGGACTACTTTCGTATATGTTCCAAGCTCTGATTGGTGAATTAGTGGTTTGACACATAAAGAGCATAAAAACTTGTTTCTTTCACCATTTGTTGGCCTAATTTCTATTCCTTAGACAATATCAACCCAAAAAAAACTCACAAGGTATGTGGCTGTCTGATATTTGCAAGTATAAGTGTTCAAAAGCAAAGGTACCCCCTTGAAGATTTTTAATGAAAATATCTCAATTTACAGCTGTTGAGTTCAGATTGTGTAATATACCAAAACTTACATATCCTCTGATATATTACAGTTATTAAGCTAATTTCTAACATAATAAGCAATTTTAACACATATATATGCCTCAGTTGCATATTCAATAGCTAAATACTATGAAATGTTTGCATTTAGCCCCCCCCCCTTTTTTCGTCACATAAAATGAGCTCACATCATTCTTAATTTTGTTAATTCATGCTTTTATCCCATAAATTATGTGGTTTAAGACATAAAATATGTTTTTGTATATACATCTTTGGTTGAAATTCCTTCTAATTCCATCAAATTTGCAAAAATATGATTTATTGATATTCAAGTCTTGGAATTTCTGATGGTGCACAACTATAATTTCCCCAAAAACTCAATAAATATATGCTTCCACATCATTTTTTTTCACTGTTTAAGTAAGCTGGATGTTCAAATGTACTGTTAAAGCCAAATAATACTCTAAAACATGAAATTCAAATTGACAATTTGAAAAATTCACAGAAAATGCTAAGCAGTCAAAATAATGTTTCTGTGATCACTTAAATTACCAGGTTTTAACTACACAATTTTCAATTAAAACTGCTTTCTATAGCCTTATATTATTTTGTGAGTACACTGTACATGTATTCTAACTGAAACTATAAAAATTTACCAGAAAAAATGTGCAAGATTGAAAAAAATCCAATCATGATATCACCATATCCTATATTTGAAGTCGATAAACTGCCGCATGATGATTTTTTTTAAATTCTTAATATCAACCATATTTTCAATATAATATGTCTTTCAACTGAAAAAACACATTCAATAACATATTCCCAATAACTATAAAGTCATAAAGAAAAATAAAATGAGTTGCAGTACCCGGTGTCCATGTATATCCAGTGTTTGGGAGCAATATTCCAAAATATTACATAACATACATTTTGACCATGTAATCTGACACCACAATGCATTTTGTAGCATTTTTGTATGAAAAATGTCACTCTGGGTCTGTTGTGACATTTGTAGGCTAATTTGAACATGATAGCAACAAAAGATAATTTTGACGTTTTTGTCTTAAGGTGTCAAACCACTAATTAATTTCTTTAAGGTTTTCTACTAAATTTGTGTTTTTTCGAGCCTACCTGGTCATTTTATCTTAAGTTTAACCTTTCCAAGACCATATATTTTCTGAAACGTACATGATTCCTCTATGCTCTGTCAAAATATCAGGACGTGTATAGAATCTTGCAGTGAAATGCCATGCTACGGAAAACAACTACTCTAAAAATAGCTCGGTCATCCCCAAGAAATTCAGTATTTATAGGTCATGCATCAAATCCTCCATAGAGGTATTAAAATAAAACTAAATCCATCAAATTTGGGCTCAAAATAATCCCTATTTATTTAACTTCAATTATCAATTTTAATTAGTTCATTCCATTCCGTATTTTTCACAATACTACAAAGTAAATGGAACTTTTTTCTTGAAAAGGGACTACTTTCGTATATGTTCCAAGCTCTGATTGGTGAATTAGTGGTTTGACACATAAAGAGCATAAAAACTTGTTTCTTTCACCATTTGTTGGCCTAATTTCTATTCCTTAGACAATATCAACCAAAAAAAAAACTCACAAGGTATGTGGCTGTCTGATATTTGCAAGTATAAGTGTTCAAAAGCAAAGGTACCCCCTTGAAGATTTTTAATGAAAATATCTCAATTTACAGCTGTTGGGTTCAGATTGTGTAATATACCAAAACTTACATATCCTCTGATATATTACAGTTATTAAGCTAATTTCTAACATAATAAGCAATTTTAACACATATATATGCCTCAGTTGCATATTCAATAGCTAAATACTATGAAATGTTTGCACTTACCCCCCCCCCCTTTTTTCGTCCCATAAAATGAGCTCACATCATTCTTAATTTTGTTAATTCATGCTTTTATCCCATAAATTATGTGGTTTAAGACATAAAATATGTTTTTGTATATACATCTTTGGTTGAAATTCCTTCTAATTCCATCAAATTTGCAAAAATATGATTTATTGATATTCAAGTCTTGGAATTTCTGATGGTGCACAACTATAATATCCCCCAAAACTCAATAGATATATGCTTCCACATCATTTTTTTTCACTGTTTGAGTAAGCTGGATGTTCAAATGTACTGTTAAAGCCAAATAATACTCTAAAACATGAAATTCAAATTGACAATTTGAAAAATTCACAGAAAATGCTAAGCAGTCAAAATAATGTTTCTGTGATCACTTAAATTACCAGGTTTTTACTACATAATTTTCAATTAAAACTGCTTTCTATAGCCTTATATTATTTTGTGAGTACACTGTACATGTATTCTAACTGAAACTATAAAAATTTACCAGAAAAAATGTGCAAGATTGAAAAAAATCCAATCATGATATCACCATATCCTATATTTGAAGTCGATAAACTGCCGCATGATGAATTTTTTTAAATTCTTAATATCAACCATATTTTCAATATAATATGTCTTTCAACCGAAAAAACACATTCAATAACATATTCCCAATAACTATAAAGTCATAAAGAAAAATAAAATGAGTTGCAGTATCCGGTGTCCATGTATATCCAGTGTTTGGGAGCAATATTCCAAAATATTACATAACATGCATTTTGACCATGTAATCTGACACCACAATGCATTTTGTAGCATTTTTGTATGAAAAATGTCACTCTGGGTATGTTGTGACATTTGTAGGCTAATTTGAACATGATAGCAACAAAAGATAATTTTGACGTTTTTGTCTTAAGGTGTCAAACCACTAATTAATTTCTTTAAGGTTTTCTACTAAATTTGTGTTTTTTCGAGCCTACCTGGTCATTTTATCTTAAGTTTAACCTTTCCAAGACCATATATTTTCTGAAACGTACATGATTCCTCTATGCTCTGTCAAAATATCAGGACGTGTTTAGAATCTTGCAGTGAAATGCCATGCTACGGAAAACAACTACTCTAAAAATAGCTCGGTCATCCCCAAGAAATTCAGTATTTATAGGTCATGCATCAAATCCTCCATAGAGGTATTAAAATAAAACTAAATCCATCAAATTTGGGCTCAAAATAATCCCTATTTATTTAACTTCAATTATCAATTTTAATTAGTTCATTCCATTCCGTATTTTTCACAATACTACAAAGTAAATGGAACTTTTTTGTTGAAAAGGGACTACTTTCGTATATGTTCCAAGCTCTGATTGGTGAATTAGTGGTTTGACACATAAAGAGCATAAAAACTTGTTTCTTTCACCATTTGTTGGCCTAATTTCTATTCCTTAGACAATATCAACCCAAAAAAAACTCACAAGGTATGTGGCTGTCTGATATTTGCAAGTATAAGTGTTCAAAAGCAAAGGTACCCCCTTGAAGATTTTTAATGAAAATATCTCAATTTACAGCTGTTGAGTTCAGATTGTGTAATATACCAAAACTTACATATCCTCTGATATATTACAGTTATTAAGCTAATTTCTAACATAATAAGCAATTTTAACACATATATATGCCTCAGTTGCATATTCAATAGCTAAATACTATGAAATGTTTGCATTTAGCCCCCCCCTTTTTTCGTCCCATAAAATGAGCTCACATCATTCTTAATTTTGTTAATTCATGCTTTTATCCCATAAATTATGTGGTTTAAGACATAAAATATGTTTTTGTATATACATCTTTGGTTGAAATTCCTTCTAATTACATCAAATTTGCAAAAATATGATTTATTGATATTCAAGTCTTGGAATTTCTGATGGTGCACAACTATAATTTCCCCCAAAACTCAATAAATATATGCTTCCACATCATTTTTTTTCACTGTTTAAGTAAGCTGGATGTTCAAATGTACTGTTAAAGCCAAATAATACTCTAAAACATGAAATTCAAATTGACAATTTGAAAAATTCACAGAAAATGCTAAGCAGTCAAAATAATGTTTCTGTGATCACTTAAATTACCAGGTTTTTACTACACAATTTTCAATTAAAACTGCTTTCTATAGCCTTATATTATTTTGTGAGTACACTGTACATGTATTCTAACTGAAACTATAAAAATTTACCAGAAAAAATGTGCAAGATTGAAAAAAATCCAATCATGATATCACCATATCCTATATTTGAAGTCGATAAACTGCCGCATGATGAATTTTTTTAAATTCTTAATATCAACCATATTTTCAATATAATATGTCTTTCAACTGAAAAAACACATTCAATAACATATTCCCAATAACTATAAAGTCATAAAGAAAAATAAAATGAGTTGCAGTATCCGGTGTCCATGTATATCCAGTGTTTGGGAGCAATATTCCAAAATATTACATAACATGCATTTTGACCATGTAATCTGACACCACAATGCATTTTGTAGCATTTTTGTATGAAAAATGTCACTCTGGGTCTGTTGTGACATGTGTAGGCTAATTTGAACATGATAGCAACAAAAGATAATTTTGACGTTTCTGTCTTAAGGTGTCAAACCACTAATTCATTTCTTTAAGGTTTTCTACTAAATTTGTGTTTTTTCGAGCCTACCTGGTCATTTTATCTTAAGTTTAACCTTTCCAGACCATATATTTTCTGAAACGTACATGATTCCTCTATGCTCTGTCAAAATATGAGGACATGTTTAAAATCTTGCAGTGAAATGCCATGCTACGGAAAACAACTACTCTAAAAATAGCTCGGTCATCCCCAAGAAATTCAGTATTTATAGGTCATGCATCAAATCCTCCATAGAGGTATTAAAATAAAACTAAATCCATCAAATTTGGGCTCAAAATAATCCCTATTTATTTAACTTCAATTATCAATTTTAATTAGTTCATTCCATTCCGTATTTTTCACAATACTACAAAGTAAATGGAACTTTTTTGTTGAAAAGGGACTACTTTCGTATATGTTCCAAGCTCTGATTGGTGAATTAGTGGTTTGACACATAAAGAGCATAAAAACTTGTTTCTTTCACCATTTGTTGGCCTAATTTCTATTCCTTAGACAATATCAACCCAAAAAAAACTCACAAGGTATGTGGCTGTCTGATATTTGCAAGTATAAGTGTTCAAAAGCAAAGGTACCCCCTTGAAGATTTTTAATGAAAATATCTCAATTTACAGCTGTTGAGTTCAGATTGTGTAATATACCAAAACTTACATATCCTCTGATATATTACAGTTATTAAGCTAATTTCTAACATAATAAGCAATTTTAACACATATATATGCCTCAGTTGCATATTCAATAGCTAAATACTATGAAATGTTTGCATTTAGCCCCCCCCCCTTTTTTCGTCCCATAAAATGAGCTCACATCATTCTTAATTTTGTTAATTCATGCTTTTATCCCATAAATTATGTGGTTTAAGACATAAAATATGTTTTTGTATATACATCTTTGGTTGAAATTCCTTCTAATTCCATCAAATTTGCAAAAATATGATTTATTGATATTCAAGTCTTGGAATTTCTGATGGTGCACAACTATAATTTCCCCCAAAACTCAATAGATATATGCTTCCACATCATTTTTTTTCACTGTTTAAGTAAGCTGGATGTTCAAATGTACTGTTAAAGCCAAATAATACTCTAAAACATGAAATTCAAATTGACAATTTGAAAAATTCACAGAAAATGCTAAGCAGTCAAAATAATGTTTCTGTGATCACTTAAATTACCAGGATTTTACTACATAATTTTCAATTAAAACTGCTTTCTATAGCCTTATGTTATTTTGTGAGTACACTGTACATGTATTCTAACTGAAACTATAAAAATTTACCAGAAAAAATGTGCAAGATTGAAAAAAATCCAATCATGATATCACCATATCCTATATTTGAAGTCGATAAACTGCCGCATGATGAATTTTTTTAAATTCTTAATATCAACCATATTTTCAATATAATATGTCTTTCAACTGAAAAAACACATTCAATAACATATTCCCAATAACTATAAAGTCATAAAGAAAAATAAAATGAGTTGCAGTACCCGGTGTCCATGTATATCCAGTGTTTGGGAGCAATATTCCAAAATATTACATAACATGCATTTTGACCATGTAATCTGACACCACAATGCATTTTGTAGCATTTTTGCATGAAAAATGTCACTCTGGGTCTGTTGTGACATTTGTAGGCTAATTTGAACATGATAGCAACAAAAGATAATTTTGACGTTTTTGTCTTAAGGTGTCAAACCACTAATTCATTTCTTTAAGGTTTTCTACTAAATTTGTGTTTTTTCGAGCCTACCTGGTCATTTTATCTTAAGTTTAACCTTTCCAAGACCATATATTTTCTGAAACGTACATGATTCCTCTATGCTCTGTCAAAATATCAGGACATGTTTAGAATCTTGCAGTGAAATGCCATGCTAAGGAAAACAACTACTCTAAAAATAGCTCGGTCATCCCCAAGAAATTCAGTATTTATAGGTCATGCATCAAATCCTCCATAGAGGTATTAAAATAAAACTAAATCCATCAAATTTGGGCTCAAAATAATCCCTATTTATTTAACTTCAATTATCAATTTTAATTAGTTCATTCCATTCCGTATTTTTCACAATACTACAAAGTAAATGGAACTTTTTTCTTGAAAAGGGACTACTTTCGTATATGTTCCAAGCTCTGATTGGTGAATTAGTGGTTTGACACATAAAGAGCATAAAAACTTGTTTCTTTCACCATTTGTTGGCCTAATTTCTATTCCTTAGACAATATCAACCCAAAAAAAACTCACAAGGTATGTGGCTGTCTGATATTTGCAAGTATAAGTGTTCAAAAGCAAAGGTACCCCCTTGAAGATTTTTAATGAAAATATCTCAATTTACAGCTGTTGAGTTCAGATTGTGTAATATACCAAAACTTACATATCCTCTGATATATTACAGTTATTAAGCTAATTTCTAACATAATAAGCAATTTTAACACATATATATGCCTCAGTTGCATATTCAATAGCTAAATACTATGAAATGTTTGCACTTAGCCCCCCCCTTTTTTCGTCCCATAAAATGAGCTCACATCATTCTTAATTTTGTTAATTCATGCTTTTATCCCATAAATTATGTGGTTTAAGACATAAAATATGTTTTTGTATATACATCTTTGGTTGAAATTCCTTCTAATTACATCAAATTTGCAAAAATATGATTTATTGATATTCAAGTCTTGGAATTTCTGATGGTGCACAACTATAATTTCCCCCAAAACTCAATAAATATATGCTTCCACATCATTTTTTTTCACTGTTTAAGTAAGCTGGATGTTCAAATGTACTGTTAAAGCCAAATAATACTCTAAAACATGAAATTCAAATTGACAATTTGAAAAATTCACAGAAAATGCTAAGCAGTCAAAATAATGTTTCTGTGATCACTTAAATTACCAGGTTTTTACTACACAATTTTCAATTAAAACTGCTTTCTATAGCCTTATATTATTTTGTGAGTACACTGTACATGTATTCTAACTGAAACTATAAAAATTTACCAGAAAAAATGTGCAAGATTGAAAAAAATCCAATCATGATATCACCATATCCTATATTTGAAGTCGATAAACTGCCGCATGATGAATTTTTTTAAATTCTTAATATCAACCATATTTTCAATATAATATGTCTTTCAACTGAAAAAACACATTCAATAACATATTCCCAATAACTATAAAGTCATAAAGAAAAATAAAATGAGTTGCAGTATCCGGTGTCCATGTATATCCAGTGTTTGGGAGCAATATTCCAAAATATTACATAACATGCATTTTGACCATGTAATCTGACACCACAATGCATTTTGTAGCATTTTTGTATGAAAAATGTCACTCTGGGTCTGTTGTGACATGTGTAGGCTAATTTGAACATGATAGCAACAAAAGATAATTTTGACGTTTCTGTCTTAAGGTGTCAAACCACTAATTCATTTCTTTAAGGTTTTCTACTAAATTTGTGTTTTTTCGAGCCTACCTGGTCATTTTATCTTAAGTTTAACCTTTCCAGACCATATATTTTCTGAAACGTACATGATTCCTCTATGCTCTGTCAAAATATGAGGACATGTTTAAAATCTTGCAGTGAAATGCCATGCTACGGAAAACAACTACTCTAAAAATAGCTCGGTCATCCCCAAGAAATTCAGTATTTATAGGTCATGCATCAAATCCTCCATAGAGGTATTAAAATAAAACTAAATCCATCAAATTTGGGCTCAAAATAATCCCTATTTATTTAACTTCAATTATCAATTTTAATTAGTTCATTCCATTCCGTATTTTTCACAATACTACAAAGTAAATGGAACTTTTTTGTTGAAAAGGGACTACTTTCGTATATGTTCCAAGCTCTGATTGGTGAATTAGTGGTTTGACACATAAAGAGCATAAAAACTTGTTTCTTTCACCATTTGTTGGCCTAATTTCTATTCCTTAGACAATATCAACCCAAAAAAAACTCACAAGGTATGTGGCTGTCTGATATTTGCAAGTATAAGTGTTCAAAAGCAAAGGTACCCCCTTGAAGATTTTTAATGAAAATATCTCAATTTACAGCTGTTGAGTTCAGATTGTGTAATATACCAAAACTTACATATCCTCTGATATATTACAGTTATTAAGCTAATTTCTAACATAATAAGCAATTTTAACACATATATATGCCTCAGTTGCATATTCAATAGCTAAATACTATGAAATGTTTGCATTTAGCCCCCCCCCCTTTTTTCGTCCCATAAAATGAGCTCACATCATTCTTAATTTTGTTAATTCATGCTTTTATCCCATAAATTATGTGGTTTAAGACATAAAATATGTTTTTGTATATACATCTTTGGTTGAAATTCCTTCTAATTCCATCAAATTTGCAAAAATATGATTTATTGATATTCAAGTCTTGGAATTTCTGATGGTGCACAACTATAATTTCCCCCAAAACTCAATAGATATATGCTTCCACATCATTTTTTTTCACTGTTTAAGTAAGCTGGATGTTCAAATGTACTGTTAAAGCCAAATAATACTCTAAAACATGAAATTCAAATTGACAATTTGAAAAATTCACAGAAAATGCTAAGCAGTCAAAATAATGTTTCTGTGATCACTTAAATTACCAGGATTTTACTACATAATTTTCAATTAAAACTGCTTTCTATAGCCTTATGTTATTTTGTGAGTACACTGTACATGTATTCTAACTGAAACTATAAAAATTTACCAGAAAAAATGTGCAAGATTGAAAAAAATCCAATCATGATATCACCATATCCTATATTTGAAGTCGATAAACTGCCGCATGATGAATTTTTTTAAATTCTTAATATCAACCATATTTTCAATATAATATGTCTTTCAACTGAAAAAACACATTCAATAACATATTCCCAATAACTATAAAGTCATAAAGAAAAATAAAATGAGTTGCAGTACCCGGTGTCCATGTATATCCAGTGTTTGGGAGCAATATTCCAAAATATTACATAACATGCATTTTGACCATGTAATCTGACACCACAATGCATTTTGTAGCATTTTTGCATGAAAAATGTCACTCTGGGTCTGTTGTGACATTTGTAGGCTAATTTGAACATGATAGCAACAAAAGATAATTTTGACGTTTTTGTCTTAAGGTGTCAAACCACTAATTCATTTCTTTAAGGTTTTCTACTAAATTTGTGTTTTTTCGAGCCTACCTGGTCATTTTATCTTAAGTTTAACCTTTCCAAGACCATATATTTTCTGAAACGTACATGATTCCTCTATGCTCTGTCAAAATATCAGGACATGTTTAGAATCTTGCAGTGAAATGCCATGCTAAGGAAAACAACTACTCTAAAAATAGCTCGGTCATCCCCAAGAAATTCAGTATTTATAGGTCATGCATCAAATCCTCCATAGAGGTATTAAAATAAAACTAAATCCATCAAATTTGGGCTCAAAATAATCCCTATTTATTTAACTTCAATTATCAATTTTAATTAGTTCATTGCATTCCGTATTTTTCACAATACTACAAAGTAAATGGAACTTTTTTCTTGAAAAGGGACTACTTTCGTATATGTTCCAAGCTCTGATTGGTGAATTAGTGGTTTGACACATAAAGAGCATAAAAACTTGTTTCTTTCACCATTTGTTGGCCTAATTTCTATTCCTTAGACAATATCAACCCAAAAAAAACTCACAAGGTATGTGGCTGTCTGATATTTGCAAGTATAAGTGTTCAAAAGCAAAGGTACCCCCTTGACGATTTTTAATGAAAATATCTCAATTTACAGCTGTTGAGTTCAGATTGTGTAATATACCAAAACTTACATATCCTCTGATATATTACAGTTATTAAGCTAATTTCTAACATAATAAGCAATTTTAACACATATATATGCCTCAGTTGCATATTCAATAGCTAAATACAATGAAATGTTTGCACTTAGCCCCCCCCCCTTTTTTCGTCCCATAAAATGAGCTCACATCATTCTTAATTTTGTTAATTCATGCTTTTATCCCATAAATTATGTGGTTTAAGACATAAAATATGTTTTTGTATATACATCTTTGGTTGAAATTCCTTCTAATTCCATCAAATTTGCAAAAATATGATTTATTGATATTCAAATCTTGGAATTTCTGATGGTGCACAACTATAATTTCCCCCAAAACTCAATAGATATATGCTTCCACATCATTTTTTTTCACTGTTTAAGTAAGCTGGATGTTCAAATGTACTGTTAAAGCCAAATAATACTCTAAAACATGAAATTCAAATTGACAATTTGAAAAATTCACAGAAAATGCTAAGCAGTCAAAATAATGTTTCTGTGATCACTTAAATTACCAGGTTTTAACTACACAATTTTCAATTAAAACTGCTTTCTATAGCCTTATATTATTTTGTGAGTACACTGTACATGTATTCTAACTGAAACTATAAAAATTTACCAGAAAAAATGTGCAAGATTGAAAAAAATCCAATCATGATATCACCATATCCTATATTTGAAGTCGATAAACTGCCGCATGATGATTTTTTTTAAATTCTTAATATCAACCATATTTTCAATATAATATGTCTTTCATCTGAAAAAACACATTCAATAACATATTCCCAATAACTATAAAGTCATAAAGAAAAATTAAATGAGTTGCAATACCCGGTGTCCATGCATATCCAGTGTTTGGGAGCAATATTCCAAAATATTACATAACATGCATTTTGACCATGTAATCTGACACCACAATGCATTTTGTAGCATTTTTGTATGAAAAATGTCACTCTGGGTCTGTTGTGACATTTGTAGGCTAATTTGAACATGATAGCAACAAAAGATAATTTTGACGTTTTTGTCTTAAGGTGTCAAATCACTAATTCATTTCTTTAAGGTTTTCTACTAAATTTGTGTTTTTTCGAGCCTACCTGGTCATTTTATCTTAAGTTTAACCTTTCCAAGACCATATATTTTCTGAAACGTACATAATTCCTCTATGCTCTGTCAAAATATCAGGACGTGTTTAGAATCTTGCAGTGAAATGCCATGCTACGGAAAACAACTACTCTAAAAATAGCTCGGTCATCCCCAAGAAATTCAGTATTTATAGGTCATGCATCAAATCCTCCATAGAGGTATTAAAATAAAACTAAATCCATCAAATTTGGGCTCAAAATAATCCCTATTTATTTAACTTCAATTATCAATTTTAATTAGTTCATTCCATTCCGTATTTTTCACAATACTACAAAGTAAATGGAACTTTTTTCTTGAAAAGGGACTACTTTCGTATATGTTCCAAGCTCTGATTGGTGAATTAGTGGTTTGACACATAAAGAGCATAAAAACTTGTTTCTTTCACCATTTGTTGGCCTAATTTCTATTCCTTAGACAATATCAACCAAAAAAAAACTCACAAGGTATGTGGCTGTCTGATATTTGCAAGTATAAGTGTTCAAAAGCAAAGGTACCCCCTTGAAGATTTTTAATGAAAATATCTCAATTTACAGCTGTTGGGTTCAGATTGTGTAATATACCAAAACTTACATATCCTCTGATATATTACAGTTATTAAGCTAATTTCTAATATAATAAGCAATTTTAACACATATATATGCCTCAGTTGCATATTCAATAGCTAAATACTATGAAATGTTTGCACTTACCCCCCCCTTTTTTCGTCCCATAAAATGAGCTCACATCATTCTTAATTTTGTTAATTCATGCTTTTATCCCATAAATTATGTGGTTTAAGACATAAAATATGTTTTTGTATATACATCTTTGGTTGAAATTCCTTCTAATTCCATCAAATTTGCAAAAATATGATTTATTGATATTCAAGTCTTGGAATTTCTGATGGTGCACAACTATAATATCCCCCAAAACTCAATAGATATATGCTTCCACATCATTTTTTTTCACTGTTTAAGTAAGCTGGATGTTCAAATGTACTGTTAAAGCCAAATAATACTCTAAAACATGAAATTCAAATTGACAATTTGAAAAATTCACAGAAAATGCTAAGCAGTCAAAATAATGTTTCTGTGATCACTTAAATTACCAGGTTTTTACTACATAATTTTCAATTAAAACTGCTTTCTATAGCCTTATATTATTTTGTGAGTACACTGTACATGTATTCTAACTGAAACTATAAAAATTTACCAGAAAAAATGTGCAAGATTGAAAAAAATCCAATCATGATATCACCATATCCTATATTTGAAGTCGATAAACTGCCGCATGATGAATTTTTTTAAATTCTTAATATCAACCATATTTTCAATATAATATGTCTTTCAACTGAAAAAACACATTCAATAACATATTCCCAATAACTATAAAGTCATAAAGAAAAATAAAATGAGTTGCAGTATCCGGTGTCCATGTATATCCAGTGTTTGGGAGCAATATTCCAAAATATTACATAACATGCATTTTGACCATGTAATCTGACACCACAATGCATTTTGTAGCATTTTTGTATGAAAAATGTCACTCTGGGTATGTTGTGACATTTGTAGGCTAATTTGAACATGATAGCAACAAAAGATAATTTTGACGTTTTTGTCTTAAGGTGTCAAACCACTAATTAATTTCTTTAAGGTTTTCTACTAAATTTGTGTTTTTTCGAGCCTACCTGGTCATTTTATCTTAAGTTTAACCTTTCCAAGACCATATATTTTCTGAAACGTACATGATTCCTCTATGCTCTGTCAAAATATCAGGACGTGTTTAGAATCTTGCAGTGAAATGCCATGCTACGGAAAACAACTACTCTAAAAATAGCTCGGTCATCCCCAAGAAATTCAGTATTTATAGGTCATGCATCAAATCCTCCATAGAGGTATTAAAATAAAACTAAATCCATCAAATTTGGGCTCAAAATAATCCCTATTTATTTAACTTCAATTATCAATTTTAATTAGTTCATTCCATTCCGTATTTTTCACAATACTACAAAGTAAATGGAACTTTTTTCTTGAAAAGGGACTACTTTCGTATATGTTCCAAGCTCTGATTGGTGAATTAGTGGTTTGACACATAAAGAGCATAAAAACTTGTTTCTTTCACCATTTGTTGGCCTAATTTCTATTCCTTAGACAATATCAACCAAAAAAAAACTCACAAGGTATGTGGCTGTCTGATATTTGCAAGTATAAGTGTTCAAAAGCAAAGGTACCCCCTTGAAGATTTTTAATGAAAATATCTCAATTTACAGCTGTTGGGTTCAGATTGTGTAATATACCAAAACTTACATATCCTCTGATATATTACAGTTATTAAGCTAATTTCTAATATAATAAGCAATTTTAACACATATATATGCCTCAGTTGCATATTCAATAGCTAAATACTATGAAATGTTTGCACTTACCCCCCCCTTTTTTCGTCCCATAAAATGAGCTCACATCATTCTTAATTTTGTTAATTCATGCTTTTATCCCATAAATTATGTGGTTTAAGACATAAAATATGTTTTTGTATATACATCTTTGGTTGAAATTCCTTCTAATTCCATCAAATTTGCAAAAATATGATTTATTGATATTCAAGTCTTGGAATTTCTGATGGTGCACAACTATAATATCCCCCAAAACTCAATAGATATATGCTTCCACATCATTTTTTTTCACTGTTTAAGTAAGCTGGATGTTCAAATGTACTGTTAAAGCCAAATAATACTCTAAAACATGAAATTCAAATTGACAATTTGAAAAATTCACAGAAAATGCTAAGCAGTCAAAATAATGTTTCTGTGATCACTTAAATTACCAGGTTTTTACTACATAATTTTCAATTAAAACTGCTTTCTATAGCCTTATATTATTTTGTGAGTACACTGTACATGTATTCTAACTGAAACTATAAAAATTTACCAGAAAAAATGTGCAAGATTGAAAAAAATCCAATCATGATATCACCATATCCTATATTTGAAGTCGATAAACTGCCGCATGATGAATTTTTTTAAATTCTTAATATCAACCATATTTTCAATATAATATGTCTTTCAACTGAAAAAACACATTCAATAACATATTCCCAATAACTATAAAGTCATAAAGAAAAATAAAATGAGTTGCAGTATCCGGTGTCCATGTATATCCAGTGTTTGGGAGCAATATTCCAAAATATTACATAACATGCATTTTGACCATGTAATCTGACACCACAATGCATTTTGTAGCATTTTTGTATGAAAAATGTCACTCTGGGTATGTTGTGACATTTGTAGGCTAATTTGAACATGATAGCAACAAAAGATAATTTTGACGTTTTTGTCTTAAGGTGTCAAACCACTAATTAATTTCTTTAAGGTTTTCTACTAAATTTGTGTTTTTTCGAGCCTACCTGGTCATTTTATCTTAAGTTTAACCTTTCCAAGACCATATATTTTCTGAAACGTACATGATTCCTCTATGCTCTGTCAAAATATCAGGACGTGTTTAGAATCTTGCAGTGAAATGCCATGCTACGGAAAACAACTACTCTAAAAATAGCTCGGTCATCCCCAAGAAATTCAGTATTTATAGGTCATGCATCAAATCCTCCATAGAGGTATTAAAATAAAACTAAATCCATCAAATTTGGGCTCAAAATAATCCCTATTTATTTAACTTCAATTATCAATTTTAATTAGTTCATTCCATTCCGTATTTTTCACAATACTACAAAGTAAATGGAACTTTTTTGTTGAAAAGGGACTACTTTCGTATATGTTCCAAGCTCTGATTGGTGAATTAGTGGTTTGACACATAAAGAGCATAAAAACTTGTTTCTTTCACCATTTGTTGGCCTAATTTCTATTCCTTAGACAATATCAACCCAAAAAAAACTCACAAGGTATGTGGCTGTCTGATATTTGCAAGTATAAGTGTTCAAAAGCAAAGGTACCCCCTTGAAGATTTTTAATGAAAATATCTCAATTTACAGCTGTTGAGTTCAGATTGTGTAATATACCAAAACTTACATATCCTCTGATATATTACAGTTATTAAGCTAATTTCTAACATAATAAGCAATTTTAACACATATATATGCCTCAGTTGCATATTCAATAGCTAAATACTATGAAATGTTTGCACTTAGCCCCCCCCTTTTTTCGTCCCATAAAATGAGCTCACATCATTCTTAATTTTGTTAATTCATGCTTTTATCCCATAAATTATGTGGTTTAAGACATAAAATATGTTTTTGTATATACATCTTTGGTTGAAATTCCTTCTAATTCCATCAAATTTGCAAAAATATGATTTATTGATATTCAAGTCTTGGAATTTCTGATGGTGCACAACTATAATTTCCCCCAAAACTCAATAAATATATGCTTCCACATCATTTTTTTTCACTGTTTAAGTAAGCTGGATGTTCAAATGTACTGTTAAAGCCAAATAATACTCTAAAACATGAAATTCAAATTGACAATTTGAAAAATTCACAGAAAATGCTAAGCAGTCAAAATAATGTTTCTGTGATCACTTAAATTACCAGGTTTTTACTACACAATTTTCAATTAAAACTGCTTTCTATAGCCTTATATTATTTTGTGAGTACACTGTACATGTATTCTAACTGAAACTATAAAAATTTACCAGAAAAAATGTGCAAGATTGAAAAAAATCCAATCATGATATCACCATATCCTATATTTGAAGTCGATAAACTGCCGCATGATGAATTTTTTTAAATTCTTAATATCAACCATATTTTCAATATAATATGTCTTTCAACTGAAAAAACACATTCAATAACATATTCCCAATAACTATAAAGTCATAAAGAAAAATAAAATGAGTTGCAGTATCCGGTGTCCATGTATATCCAGTGTTTGGGAGCAATATTCCAAAATATTACATAACATGCATTTTGACCATGTAATCTGACACCACAATGCATTTTGTAGCATTTTTGTATGAAAAATGTCACTCTGGGTCTGTTGTGACATGTGTAGGCTAATTTGAACATGATAGCAACAAAAGATAATTTTGACGTTTCTGTCTTAAGGTGTCAAACCACTAATTCATTTCTTTAAGGTTTTCTACTAAATTTGTGTTTTTTCGAGCCTACCTGGTCATTTTATCTTAAGCTTAACCTTTCCAGACCATATATTTTCTGAAACGTACATGATTCCTCTATGCTCTGTCAAAATATGAGGACATGTTTAAAATCTTGCAGTGAAATGCCATGCTACGGAAAACAACTACTCTAAAAATAGCTCGGTCATCCCCAAGAAATTCAGTATTTATAGGTCATGCATCAAATCCTCCATAGAGGTATTAAAATAAAACTAAATCCATCAAATTTGGGCTCAAAATAATCCCTATTTATTTAACTTCAATTATCAATTTTAATTAGTTCATTCCATTCCGTATTTTTCACAATACTACAAAGTAAATGGAACTTTTTTGTTGAAAAGGGACTACTTTCGTATATGTTCCAAGCTCTGATTGGTGAATTAGTGGTTTGACACATAAAGAGCATAAAAACTTGTTTCTTTCACCATTTGTTGGCCTAATTTCTATTCCTTAGACAATATCAACCCAAAAAAAACTCACAAGGTATGTGGCTGTCTGATATTTGCAAGTATAAGTGTTCAAAAGCAAAGGTACCCCCTTGAAGATTTTTAATGAAAATATCTCAATTTACAGCTGTTGAGTTCAGATTGTGTAATATACCAAAACTTACATATCCTCTGATATATTACAGTTATTAAGCTAATTTCTAACATAATAAGCAATTTTAACACATATATATGCCTCAGTTGCATATTCAATAGCTAAATACTATGAAATGTTTGCATTTAGCCCCCCCCCCCCTTTTTTCGTCCCATAAAATGAGCTCACATCATTCTTAATTTTGTTAATTCATGCTTTTATCCCATAAATTATGTGGTTTAAGACATAAAATATGTTTTTGTATATACATCTTTGGTTGAAATTCCTTCTAATTCCATCAAATTTGCAAAAATATGATTTATTGATATTCAAGTCTTGGAATTTCTGATGGTGCACAACTATAATTTCCCCCAAAACTCAATAGATATATGCTTCCACATCATTTTTTTTCACTGTTTAAGTAAGCTGGATGTTCAAATGTACTGTTAAAGCCAAATAATACTCTAAAACATGAAATTCAAATTGACAATTTGAAAAATTCACAGAAAATGCTAAGCAGTCAAAATAATGTTTCTGTGATCACTTAAATTACCAGGATTTTACTACATAATTTTCAATTAAAACTGCTTTCTATAGCCTTATGTTATTTTGTGAGTACACTGTACATGTATTCTAACTGAAACTATAAAAATTTACCAGAAAAAATGTGCAAGATTGAAAAAAATCCAATCATGATATCACCATATCCTATATTTGAAGTCGATAAACTGCCGCATGATGAATTTTTTTAAATTCTTAATATCAACCATATTTTCAATATAATATGTCTTTCAACTGAAAAAACACATTCAATAACATATTCCCAATAACTATAAAGTCATAAAGAAAAATAAAATGAGTTGCAGTACCCGGTGTCCATGTATATCCAGTGTTTGGGAGCAATATTCCAAAATATTACATAACATGCATTTTGACCATGTAATCTGACACCACAATGCATTTTGTAGCATTTTTGCATGAAAAATGTCACTCTGGGTCTGTTGTGACATTTGTAGGCTAATTTGAACATGATAGCAACAAAAGATAATTTTGACGTTTTTGTCTTAAGGTGTCAAACCACTAATTCATTTCTTTAAGGTTTTCTACTAAATTTGTGTTTTTTCGAGCCTACCTGGTCATTTTATCTTAAGTTTAACCTTTCCAAGACCATATATTTTCTGAAACGTACATGATTCCTCTATGCTCTGTCAAAATATCAGGACATGTTTAGAATCTTGCAGTGAAATGCCATGCTAAGGAAAACAACTACTCTAAAAATAGCTCGGTCATCCCCAAGAAATTCAGTATTTATAGGTCATGCATCAAATCCTCCATAGAGGTATTAAAATAAAACTAAATCCATCAAATTTGGGCTCAAAATAATCCCTATTTATTTAACTTCAATTATCAATTTTAATTAGTTCATTGCATTCCGTATTTTTCACAATACTACAAAGTAAATGGAACTTTTTTCTTGAAAAGGGACTACTTTCGTATATGTTCCAAGCTCTGATTGGTGAATTAGTGGTTTGACACATAAAGAGCATAAAAACTTGTTTCTTTCACCATTTGTTGGCCTAATTTCTATTCCTTAGACAATATCAACCCAAAAAAAACTCACAAGGTATGTGGCTGTCTGATATTTGCAAGTATAAGTGTTCAAAAGCAAAGGTACCCCCTTGACGATTTTTAATGAAAATATCTCAATTTACAGCTGTTGAGTTCAGATTGTGTAATATACCAAAACTTACATATCCTCTGATATATTACAGTTATTAAGCTAATTTCTAACATAATAAGCAATTTTAACACATATATATGCCTCAGTTGCATATTCAATAGCTAAATACAATGAAATGTTTGCACTTAGCCCCCCCCCCCTTTTTTCGTCCCATAAAATGAGCTCACATCATTCTTAATTTTGTTAATTCATGCTTTTATCCCATAAATTATGTGGTTTAAGACATAAAATATGTTTTTGTATATACATCTTTGGTTGAAATTCCTTCTAATTCCATCAAATTTGCAAAAATATGATTTATTGATATTCAAATCTTGGAATTTCTGATGGTGCACAACTATAATTTCCCCCAAAACTCAATAGATATATGCTTCCACATCATTTTTTTTCACTGTTTAAGTAAGCTGGATGTTCAAATGTACTGTTAAAGCCAAATAATACTCTAAAACATGAAATTCAAATTGACAATTTGAAAAATTCACAGAAAATGCTTAGCAGTCAAAATAATGTTTCTGTGATCACTTAAATTACCAGGTTTTAACTACACAATTTTCAATTAAAACTGCTTTCTATAGCCTTATATTATTTTGTGAGTACACTGTACATGTATTCTAACTGAAACTATAAAAATTTACCAGAAAAAATGTGCAAGATTGAAAAAAATCCAATCATGATATCACCATATCCTATATTTGAAGTCGATAAACTGCCGCATGATGATTTTTTTTAAATTCTTAATATCAACCATATTTTCAATATAATATGTCTTTCATCTGAAAAAACACATTCAATAACATATTCCCAATAACTATAAAGTCATAAAGAAAAATTAAATGAGTTGCAATACCCGGTGTCCATGCATATCCAGTGTTTGGGAGCAATATTCCAAAATATTACATAACATGCATTTTGACCATGTAATCTGACACCACAATGCATTTTGTAGCATTTTTGTATGAAAAATGTCACTCTGGGTCTGTTGTGACATTTGTAGGCTAATTTGAACATGATAGCAACAAAAGATAATTTTGACGTTTTTGTCTTAAGGTGTCAAATCACTAATTCATTTCTTTAAGGTTTTCTACTAAATTTGTGTTTTTTCGAGCCTACCTGGTCATTTTATCTTAAGTTTAACCTTTCCAAGACCATATATTTTCTGAAACGTACATAATTCCTCTATGCTCTGTCAAAATATCAGGACGTGTTTAGAATCTTGCAGTGAAATGCCATGCTACGGAAAACAACTACTCTAAAAATAGCTCGGTCATCCCCAAGAAATTCAGTATTTATAGGTCATGCATCAAATCCTCCATAGAGGTATTAAAATAAAACTAAATCCATCAAATTTGGGCTCAAAATAATCCCTATTTATTTAACTTCAATTATCAATTTTAATTAGTTCATTCCATTCCGTATTTTTCACAATACTACAAAGTAAATGGAACTTTTTTCTTGAAAAGGGACTACTTTCGTATATGTTCCAAGCTCTGATTGGTGAATTAGTGGTTTGACACATAAAGAGCATAAAAACTTGTTTCTTTCACCATTTGTTGGCCTAATTTCTATTCCTTAGACAATATCAACCAAAAAAAAACTCACAAGGTATGTGGCTGTCTGATATTTGCAAGTATAAGTGTTCAAAAGCAAAGGTACCCCCTTGAAGATTTTTAATGAAAATATCTCAATTTACAGCTGTTGGGTTCAGATTGTGTAATATACCAAAACTTACATATCCTCTGATATATTACAGTTATTAAGCTAATTTCTAATATAATAAGCAATTTTAACACATATATATGCCTCAGTTGCATATTCAATAGCTAAATACTATGAAATGTTTGCACTTACCCCCCCCCCCTTTTTTCGTCCCATACAATGAGCTCACATCATTCTTAATTTTGTTAATTCATGCTTTTATCCCATAAATTATGTGGTTTAAGACATAAAATATGTTTTTGTATATACATCTTTGGTTGAAATTCCTTCTAATTCCATCAAATTTGCAAAAATATGATTTATTGATATTCAAGTCTTGGAATTTCTGATGGTGCACAACTATAATTTCCCCCAAAACTCAATAGATATATGCTTCCACATCATTTTTTTTCACTGTTTAAGTAAGCTGGATGTTCAAATGTACTGTTAAAGCCAAATAATACTCTAAAACATGAAATTCAAATTGACAATTTGAAAAATTCACAGAAAATGCTAAGCAGTCAAAATAATGTTTCTGTGATCACTTAAATTACCAGGTTTTAACTACACAATTTTCAATTAAAACTGCTTTCTATAGCCTTATATTATTTTGTGAGTACACTGTACATGTATTCTAACTGAAACTATAAAAATTTACCAGAAAAAATGTGCAAGATTGAAAAAAATCCAATCATGATATCACCATATCCTATATTTGAAGTCGATAAACTGCCGCATGATGATTTTTTTTAAATTCTTAATATCAACCATATTTTCAATATAATATGTCTTTCAACTGAAAAAACACATTCAATAACATATTCCCAATAACTATAAAGTCATAAAGAAAAATAAAATGAGTTGCAGTACCCGGTGTCCATGTATATCCAGTGTTTGGGAGCAATATTCCAAAATATTACATAACATACATTTTGACCATGTAATCTGACACCACAATGCATTTTGTAGCATTTTTGTATGAAAAATGTCACTCTGGGTCTGTTGTGACATTTGTAGGCTAATTTGAACATGATAGCAACAAAAGATAATTTTGACGTTTTTGTCTTAAGGTGTCAAACCACTAATTAATTTCTTTAAGGTTTTCTACTAAATTTGTGTTTTTTCGAGCCTACCTGGTCATTTTATCTTAAGTTTAACCTTTCCAAGACCATATATTTTCTGAAACGTACATGATTCCTCTATGCTCTGTCAAAATATCAGGACGTGTATAGAATCTTGCAGTGAAATGCCATGCTACGGAAAACAACTACTCTAAAAATAGCTCGGTCATCCCCAAGAAATTCAGTATTTATAGGTCATGCATCAAATCCTCCATAGAGGTATTAAAATAAAACTAAATCCATCAAATTTGGGCTCAAAATAATCCCTATTTATTTAACTTCAATTATCAATTTTAATTAGTTCATTCCATTCCGTATTTTTCACAATACTACAAAGTAAATGGAACTTTTTTGTTGAAAAGGGACTACTTTCGTATATGTTCCAAGCTCTGATTGGTGAATTAGTGGTTTGACACATAAAGAGCATAAAAACTTGTTTCTTTCACCATTTGTTGGCCTAATTTCTATTCCTTAGACAATATCAACCCAAAAAAAACTCACAAGGTATGTGGCTGTCTGATATTTGCAAGTATAAGTGTTCAAAAGCAAAGGTACCCCCTTCAAGATTTTTAATGAAAATATCTCAATTTACAGCTGTTGAGTTCAGATTGTGTAATATACCAAAACTTACATATCCTCTGATATATTACAGTTATTAAGCTAATTTCTAACATAATAAGCAATTTTAACACATATATATGCCTCAGTTGCATATTCAATAGCTAAATACTATGAAATGTTTGCATTTAGCCCCCCCCCCTTTTTTCGTCCCATAAAATGAGCTCACATCATTCTTAATTTTGTTAATTCATGCTTTTATCCCATAAATTATGTGGTTTAAGACATAAAATATGTTTTTGTATATACATCTTTGGTTGAAATTCCTTCTAATTCCATCAAATTTGCAAAAATATGATTTATTGATATTCAAATCTTGGAATTTCTGATGGTGCACAACTATAATTTCCCCCAAAACTCAATAGATATATGCTTCCACATCATTTTTTTTCACTGTTTAAGTAAGCTGGATGTTCAAATGTACTGTTAAAGCCAAATAATACTCTAAAACATGAAATTCAAATTGACAATTTGAAAAATTCACAGAAAATGCTAAGCAGTCAAAATAATGTTTCTGTGATCACTTAAATTACCAGGATTTTACTACATAATTTTCAATTAAAACTGCTTTCTATAGCCTTATATTATTTTGTGAGTACACTGTACATGTATTCTAACTGAAACTATAAAAATTTACCAGAAAAAATGTGCAAGATTGAAAAAAATCCAATCATGATATCACCATATCCTATATTTGAAGTCGATAAACTGCCGCATGATGAATTTTTTTAAATTCTTAATATCAACCATATTTTCAATATAATATGTCTTTCAACTGAAAAAACACATTCAATAACATATTCCCAATAACTATAAAGTCATAAAGAAAAATAAAATGAGTTGCAGTACCCGGTGTCCATGTATATCCAGTGTTTGGGAGCAATATTCCAAAATATTACATAACATGCATTTTGACCATGTAATCTGACACCACAATGCATTTTGTAGCATTTTTGTATGAAAAATGTCACTCTGGGTCTGTTGTGACATTTGTAGGCTAATTTGAACATGATAGCAACAAAAGATAATTTTGACGTTTTTGTCTTAAGGTGTCAAACCACTAATTAATTTCTTTAAGGTTTTCTACTAAATTTGTGTTTTTTCGAGCCTACCTGGTCATTTTATCTTAAGTTTAACCTTTCCAAGACCATATATTTTCTGAAACGTACATGATTCCTCTATGCTCTGTCAAAATATCAGGACATGTTTAGAATCTTGCAGTGAAATGCCATGCTAAGGAAAACAACTACTCTAAAAATAGCTCGGTCATCCCCAAGAAATTCAGTATTTATAGGTCATGCATCAAATCCTCCATAGAGGTATTAAAATAAAACTAAATCCATCAAATTTGGGCTCAAAATAATCCCTATTTATTTAACTTCAATTATCAATTTTAATTAGTTCATTCCATTCCGTATTTTTCACAATACTACAAAGTAAATGGAACTTTTTTCTTGAAAAGGGACTACTTTCGTATATGTTCCAAGCTCTGATTGGTGAATTAGTGGTTTGACACATAAAGAGCATAAAAACTTGTTTCTTTCACCATTTGTTGGCCTAATTTCTATTCCTTAGACAATATCAACCCAAAAAAAACTCACAAGGTATGTGGCTGTCTGATATTTGCAAGTATAAGTGTTCAAAAGCAAAGGTACCCCCTTGAAGATTTTTAATGAAAATATCTCAATTTACAGCTGTTGAGTTCAGATTGTGTAATATACCAAAACTTACATATCCTCTGATATATTACAGTTATTAAGCTAATTTCTAACATAATAAGCAATTTTAACACATATATATGCCTCAGTTGCATATTCAATAGCTAAATACTATGAAATGTTTGCATTTAGCCCCCCCCCCCCCTTTTTTCGTCCCATAAAATGAGCTCACATCATTCTTAATTTTGTTAATTCATGCTTTTATCCCATAAATTATGTGGTTTAAGACATAAAATATGTTTTTGTATATACATCTTTGGTTGAAATTCCTTCTAATTCCATCAAATTTGCAAAAATATGATTTATTGATATTCAAGTCTTGGAATTTCTGATGGTGCACAACTATAATTTCCCCCAAAACTCAATAGATATATGCTTCCACATCATTTTTTTTCACTGTTTAAGTAAGCTGGATGTTCAAATGTACTGTTAAAGCCAAATAATACTCTAAAACATGAAATTCAAATTGACAATTTGAAAAATTCACAGAAAATGCTAAGCAGTCAAAATAATGTTTCTGTGATCACTTAAATTACCAGGATTTTACTACATAATTTTCAATTAAAACTGCTTTCTATAGCCTTATATTATTTTGTGAGTACACTGTACATGTATTCTAACTGAAACTATAAAAATTTACCAGAAAAAATGTGCAAGATTGAAAAAAATCCAATCATGATATCACCATATCCTATATTTGAAGTCGATAAACAGCCGCATGATGAATTTTTTTAAATTCTTAATATCAACCATATTTTCAATATAATATGTCTTTCAACTGAAAAAACACATTCAATAACATATTCCCAATAACTATAAAGTCATAAAGAAAAATAAAATGAGTTGCAGTACCCGGTGTCCATGTATATCCAGTGTTTGGGAGCAATATTCCAAAATATTACATAACATGCATTTTGACCATGTAATCTGACACCACAATGCATTTTGTAGCATTTTTGTATGAAAAATGTCACTCTGGGTCTGTTGTGACATTTGTAGGCTAATTTGAACATGATAGCAACAAAAGATAATTTTGACGTTTTTGTCTTAAGGTGTCAAACCACTAATTAATTTCTTTAAGGTTTTCTACTAAATTTGTGTTTTTTCGAGCCTACCTGGTCATTTTATCTTAAGTTTAACCTTTCCAAGACCATATATTTTCTGAAACGTACATGATTCCTCTATGCTCTGTCAAAATATCAGGACATGTTTAGAATCTTGCAGTGAAATGCCATGCTAAGGAAAACAACTACTCTAAAAATAGCTCGGTCATCCCCAAGAAATTCAGTATTTATAGGTCATGCATCAAATCCTCCATAGAGGTATTAAAATAAAACTAAATCCATCAAATTTGGGCTCAAAATAATCCCTATTTATTTAACTTCAATTATCAATTTTAATTAGTTCATTCCATTCCGTATTTTTCACAATACTACAAAGTAAATGGAACTTTTTTCTTGAAAAGGGACTACTTTCGTATATGTTCCAAGCTCTGATTGGTGAATTAGTGGTTTGACACATAAAGAGCATAAAAACTTGTTTCTTTCACCATTTGTTGGCCTAATTTCTATTCCTTAGACAATATCAACCAAAAAAAAACTCACAAGGTATGTGGCTGTCTGATATTTGCAAGTATAAGTGTTCAAAAGCAAAGGTACCCCCTTGAAGATTTTTAATGAAAATATCTCAATTTACAGCTGTTGGGTTCAGATTGTGTAATATACCAAAACTTACATATCCTCTGATATATTACAGTTATTAAGCTAATTTCTAATATAATAAGCAATTTTAACACATATATATGCCTCAGTTGCATATTCAATAGCTAAATACTATGAAATGTTTGCACTTACCCCCCCCCTTTTTTCGTCCCATAAAATGAGCTCACATCATTCTTAATTTTGTTAATTCATGCTTTTATCCCATAAATTATGTGGTTTAAGACATAAAATATGTTTTTGTATATACATCTTTGGTTGAAATTCCTTCTAATTCCATCAAATTTGCAAAAATATGATTTATTGATATTCAAGTCTTGGAATTTCTGATGGTGCACAACTATAATATCCCCCAAAACTCAATAGATATATGCTTCCACATCATTTTTTTTCACTGTTTAAGTAAGCTGGATGTTCAAATGTACTGTTAAAGCCAAATAATACTCTAAAACATGAAATTCAAATTGACAATTTGAAAAATTCACAGAAAATGCTAAGCAGTCAAAATAATGTTTCTGTGATCACTTAAATTACCAGGTTTTTACTACATAATTTTCAATTAAAACTGCTTTCTATAGCCTTATATTATTTTGTGAGTACACTGTACATGTATTCTAACTGAAACTATAAAAATTTACCAGAAAAAATGTGCAAGATTGAAAAAAATCCAATCATGATATCACCATATCCTATATTTGAAGTCGATAAACTGCCGCATGATGAATTTTTTTAAATTCTTAATATCAACCATATTTTCAATATAATATGTCTTTCATCTGAAAAAACACATTCAATAACATATTCCCAATAACTATAAAGTCATAAAGAAAAATTAAATGAGTTGCAATACCCGGTGTCCATGCATATCCAGTGTTTGGGAGCAATATTCCAAAATATTACATAACATGCATTTTGACCATGTAATCTGACACCACAATGCATTTTGTAGCATTTTTGTATGAAAAATGTCACTCTGGGTCTGTTGTGACATTTGTAGGCTAATTTGAACATGATAGCAACAAAAGATAATTTTGACGTTTTTGTCTTAAGGTGTCAAACCACTAATTAATTTCTTTAAGGTTTTCTACTAAATTTGTGTTTTTTCGAGCCTACCTGGTCATTTTATCTTAAGTTTAACCTTTCCAAGACCATATATTTTCTGAAACGTACATAATTCCTCTATGCTCTGTCAAAATATCAGGACGTGTTTAGAATCTTGCAGTGAAATGCCATGCTACGGAAAACAACTACTCTAAAAATAGCTCGGTCATCCCCAAGAAATTCAGTATTTATAGGTCATGCATCAAATCCTCCATAGAGGTATTAAAATAAAACTAAATCCATCAAATTTGGGCTCAAAATAATCCCTATTTATTTAACTTCAATTATCAATTTTAATTAGTTCATTCCATTCCGTATTTTTCACAATACTACAAAGTAAATGGAACTTTTTTCTTGAAAAGGGACTACTTTCGTATATGTTCCAAGCTCTGATTGGTGAATTAGTGGTTTGACACATAAAGAGCATAAAAACTTGTTTCTTTCACCATTTGTTGGCCTAATTTCTATTCCTTAGACAATATCAACCAAAAAAAAACTCACAAGGTATGTGGCTGTCTGATATTTGCAAGTATAAGTGTTCAAAAGCAAAGGTACCCCCTTGAAGATTTTTAATGAAAATATCTCAATTTACAGCTGTTGGGTTCAGATTGTGTAATATACCAAAACTTACATATCCTCTGATATATTACAGTTATTAAGCTAATTTCTAATATAATAAGCAATTTTAACACATATATATGCCTCAGTTGCATATTCAATAGCTAAATACTATGAAATGTTTGCACTTACCCCCCCCCTTTTTTCGTCCCATAAAATGAGCTCACATCATTCTTAATTTTGTTAATTCATGCTTTTATTCCATAAATTATGTGGTTTAAGACATAAAATATGTTTTTGTATATACATCTTTGGTTGAAATTCCTTCTAATTCCATCAAATTTGCAAAAATATGATTTATTGATATTCAAGTCTTGGAATTTCTGATGGTGCACAACTATAATATCCCCCAAAACTCAATAGATATATGCTTCCACATCATTTTTTTTCACTGTTTAAGTAAGCTGGATGTTCAAATGTACTGTTAAAGCCAAATAATACTCTAAAACATGAAATTCAAATTGACAATTTGAAAAATTCACAGAAAATGCTAAGCAGTCAAAATAATGTTTCTGTGATCACTTAAATTACCAGGTTTTTACTACATAATTTTCAATTAAAACTGCTTTCTATAGCCTTATATTATTTTGTGAGTACACTGTACATGTATTCTAACTGAAACTATAAAAATTTACCAGAAAAAATGTGCAAGATTGAAAAAAATCCAATCATGATATCACCATATCCTATATTTGAAGTCGATAAACTGCCGCATGATGAATTTTTTTAAATTCTTAATATCAACCATATTTTCAATATAATATGTCTTTCAACTGAAAAAACACATTCAATAACATATTCCCAATAACTATAAAGTCATAAAGAAAAATAAAATGAGTTGCAGTATCCGGTGTCCATGTATATCCAGTGTTTGGGAGCAATATTCCAAAATATTACATAACATGCATTTTGACCATGTAATCTGACACCACAATGCATTTTGTAGCATTTTTGTATGAAAAATGTCACTCTGGGTCTGTTGTGACATTTGTAGGCTAATTTGAACATGATAGCAACAAAAGATAATTTTGACGTTTTTGTCTTAAGGTGTCAAACCACTAATTCATTTCTTTAAGGTTTTCTACTAAATTTGTGTTTTTTCGAGCCTACCTGGTCATTTTATCTTAAGTTTAACCTTTCCAAGACCATATATTTTCTGAAACGTACATGATTCCTCTATGCTCTGTCAAAATATCAGGACATGTTTAGAATCTTGCAGTGAAATGCCATGCTACGGAAAACAACTACTCTAAAAATAGCTCGGTCATCCCCAAGAAATTCAGTATTTATAGGTCATGCATCAAATCCTCCATAGAGGTATTAAAATAAAACTAAATCCATCAAATTTGGGCTCAAAATAATCCCTATTTATTTAACTTCAATTATCAATTTTAATTAGTTCATTCCATTCCGTATTTTTCACAATACTACAAAGTAAATGGAACTTTTTTGTTGAAAAGGGACTACTTTCGTATATGTTCCAAGCTCTGATTGGTGAATTAGTGGTTTGACACATAAAGAGCATAAAAACTTGTTTCTTTCACCATTTGTTGGCCTAATTTCTATTCCTTAGACAATATCAACCCAAAAAAAACTCACAAGGTATGTGGCTGTCTGATATTTGCAAGTATAAGTGTTCAAAAGCAAAGGTACCCCCTTGAAGATTTTTAATGAAAATATCTCAATTTACAGCTGTTGAGTTCAGATTGTGTAATATACCAAAACTTACATATCCTCTGATATATTACAGTTATTAAGCTAATTTCTAACATAATAAGCAATTTTAACACATATATATGCCTCAGTTGCATATTCAATAGCTAAATACAATGAAATGTTTGCACTTAGCCCCCCCCCCTTTTTTTCGTCCGATAAAATGAGCTCACATCATTCTTAATTTTGTTAATTCATGCTTTTATCCCATAAATTATGTGGTTTAAGACATAAAATATGTTTTTGTATATACATCTTTGGTTGAAATTCCTTCTAATTCCATCAAATTTGCAAAAATATGATTTATTGATATTCAAGTCTTGGAATTTCTGATGGTGCACAACTATAATTTCCCCCAAAACTCAATAGATATATGCTTCCACATCATTTTTTTTCACTGTTTAAGTAAGCTGGATGTTCAAATGTACTGTTAAAGCCAAATAATACTCTAAAACATGAAATTCAAATTGACAATTTGAAAAATTCACAGAAAATGCTAAGCAGTCAAAATAATGTTTCTGTGATCACTTAAATTACCAGGTTTCAACTACACAATTTTCAATTAAAACTGCTTTCTATAGCCTTATATTATTTTGTGAGTACACTGTACATGTATTCTAACTGAAACTATAAAAATTTACCAGAAAAAATGTGCAAGATTGAAAAAAATCCAATCATGATATCACCATATCCTATATTTGAAGTCGATAAACTGCCGCATGATGATTTTTTTTAAATTCTTAATATCAACCATATTTTCAATATAATATGTCTTTCAACTGAAAAAACACATTCAATAACATATTCCCAATAACTATAAAGTCATAAAGAAAAATAAAATGAGTTGCAGTACCCGGTGTCCATGTATATCCAGTGTTTGGGAGCAATATTCCAAAATATTACATAACATACATTTTGACCATGTAATCTGACACCACAATGCATTTTGTAGCATTTTTGTATGAAAAATGTCACTCTGGGTCTGTTGTGACATTTGTAGGCTAATTTGAACATGATAGCAACAAAAGATAATTTTGACGTTTTTGTCTTAAGGTGTCAAACCACTAATTCATTTCTTTAAGGTTTTCTACTAAATTTGTGTTTTTTCGAGCCTACCTGGTCATTTTATCTTAAGTTTAACCTTTCCAAGACCATATATTTTCTGAAACGTACATGATTCCTCTATGCTCTGTCAAAATATCAGGACATGTTTAGAATCTTGCAGTGAAATGCCATGCTACGGAAAACAACTACTCTAAAAATAGCTCGGTCATCCCCAAGAAATTCAGTATTTATAGGTCATGCATCAAATCCTCCATAGAGGTATTAAAATAAAACTAAATCCATCAAATTTGGGCTCAAAATAATCCCTATTTATTTAACTTCAATTATCAATTTTAATTAGTTCATTCCATTCCGTATTTTTCACAATACTACAAAGTAAATGGAACTTTTTTGTTGAAAAGGGACTACTTTCGTATATGTTCCAAGCTCTGATTGGTGAATTAGTGGTTTGACACATAAAGAGCATAAAAACTTGTTTCTTTCACCATTTGTTGGCCTAATTTCTATTCCTTAGACAATATCAACCCAAAAAAAACTCACAAGGTATGTGGCTGTCTGATATTTGCAAGTATAAGTGTTCAAAAGCAAAGGTACCCCCTTGAAGATTTTTAATGAAAATATCTCAATTTACAGCTGTTGAGTTCAGATTGTGTAATATACCAAAACTTACATATCCTCTGATATATTACAGTTATTAAGCTAATTTCTAACATAATAAGCAATTTTAACACATATATATGCCTCAGTTGCATATTCAATAGCTAAATACAATGAAATGTTTGCACTTAGCCCCCCCCCCCTTTTTTTCGTCCGATAAAATGAGCTCACATCATTCTTAATTTTGTTAATTCATGCTTTTATCCCATAAATTATGTGGTTTAAGACATAAAATATGTTTTTGTATATACATCTTTGGTTGAAATTCCTTCTAATTCCATCAAATTTGCAAAAATATGATTTATTGATATTCAAGTCTTGGAATTTCTGATGGTGCACAACTATAATTTCCCCCAAAACTCAATAGATATATGCTTCCACATCATTTTTTTTCACTGTTTAAGTAAGCTGGATGTTCAAATGTACTGTTAAAGCCAAATAATACTCTAAAACATGAAATTCAAATTGACAATTTGAAAAATTCACAGAAAATGCTAAGCAGTCAAAATAATGTTTCTGTGATCACTTAAATTACCAGGTTTCAACTACACAATTTTCAATTAAAACTGCTTTCTATAGCCTTATATTATTTTGTGAGTACACTGTACATGTATTCTAACTGAAACTATAAAAATTTACCAGAAAAAATGTGCAAGATTGAAAAAAATCCAATCATGATATCACCATATCCTATATTTGAAGTCGATAAAGTGCCGCATGATGATTTTTTTTAAATTCTTAATATCAACCATATTTTCAATATAATATGTCTTTCAACTGAAAAAACACATTCAATAACATATTCCCAATAACTATAAAGTCATAAAGAAAAATAAAATGAGTTGCAGTACCCGGTGTCCATGTATATCCAGTGTTTGGGAGCAATATTCCAAAATATTACATAACATACATTTTGACCATGTAATCTGACACCACAATGCATTTTGTAGCATTTTTGTATGAAAAATGTCACTCTGGGTCTGTTGTGACATTTGTAGGCTAATTTGAACATGATAGCAACAAAAGATAATTTTGACGTTTTTGTCTTAAGGTGTCAAACCACTAATTCATTTCTTTAAGGTTTTCTACTAAATTTGTGTTTTTTCGAGCCTACCTGGTCATTTTATCTTAAGTTTAACCTTTCCAAGACCATATATTTTCTGAAACGTACATGATTCCTCTATGCTCTGTCAAAATATCAGGACGTGTTTAGAATCTTGCAGTGAAATGCCATGCTACGGAAAACAACTACTCTAAAAATAGCTCGGTCATCCCCAAGAAATTCAGTATTTATAGGTCATGCATCAAATCCTCCATAGAGGTATTAAAATAAAACTAAATCCATCAAATTTGGGCTCAAAATAATCCCTATTTATTTAACTTCAATTATCAATTTTAATTAGTTCATTCCATTCCGTATTTTTCACAATACTACAAAGTAAATGGAACTTTTTTGTTGAAAAGGGACTACTTTCGTATATGTTCCAAGCTCTGATTGGTGAATTAGTGGTTTGACACATAAAGAGCATAAAAACTTGTTTCTTTCACCATTTGTTGGCCTAATTTCTATTCCTTAGACAATATCAACCCAAAAAAAACTCACAAGGTATGTGGCTGTCTGATATTTGCAAGTATAAGTGTTCAAAAGCAAAGGTACCCCCTTGAAGATTTTTAATGAAAATATCTCAATTTACAGCTGTTGAGTTCAGATTGTGTAATATACCAAAACTTACATATCCTCTGATATATTACAGTTATTAAGCTAATTTCTAACATAATAAGCAATTTTAACACATATATATGCCTCAGTTGCATATTCAATAGCTAAATACAATGAAATGTTTGCACTTAGCCCCCCCCCCCCTTTTTTTCGTCCGATAAAATGAGCTCACATCATTCTTAATTTTGTTAATTCATGCTTTTATCCCATAAATTATGTGGTTTAAGACATAAAATATGTTTTTGTATATACATCTTTGGTTGAAATTCCTTCTAATTCCATCAAATTTGCAAAAATATGATTTATTGATATTCAAGTCTTGGAATTTCTGATGGTGCACAACTATAATTTCCCCCAAAACTCAATAGATATATGCTTCCACATCATTTTTTTTCACTGTTTAAGTAAGCTGGATGTTCAAATGTACTGTTAAAGCCAAATAATACTCTAAAACATGAAATTCAAATTGACAATTTGAAAAATTCACAGAAAATGCTAAGCAGTCAAAATAATGTTTCTGTGATCACTTAAATTACCAGGTTTCAACTACACAATTTTCAATTAAAACTGCTTTCTATAGCCTTATATTATTTTGTGAGTACACTGTACATGTATTCTAACTGAAACTATAAAAATTTACCAGAAAAAATGTGCAAGATTGAAAAAAATCCAATCATGATATCACCATATCCTATATTTGAAGTCGATAAACTGCCGCATGATGATTTTTTTTAAATTCTTAATATCAACCATATTTTCAATATAATATGTCTTTCAACTGAAAAAACACATTCAATAACATATTCCCAATAACTATAAAGTCATAAAGAAAAATAAAATGAGTTGCAGTACCCGGTGTCCATGTATATCCAGTGTTTGGGAGCAATATTCCAAAATATTACATAACATACATTTTGACCATGTAATCTGACACCACAATGCATTTTGTAGCATTTTTGTATGAAAAATGTCACTCTGGGTCTGTTGTGACATTTGTAGGCTAATTTGAACATGATAGCAACAAAAGATAATTTTGACGTTTTTGTCTTAAGGTGTCAAACCACTAATTCATTTCTTTAAGGTTTTCTACTAAATTTGTGTTTTTTCGAGCCTACCTGGTCATTTTATCTTAAGTTTAACCTTTCCAAGACCATATATTTTCTGAAACGTACATGATTCCTCTATGCTCTGTCAAAATATCAGGACGTGTTTAGAATCTTGCAGTGAAATGCCATGCTACGGAAAACAACTACTCTAAAAATAGCTCGGTCATCCCCAAGAAATTCAGTATTTATAGGTCATGCATCAAATCCTCCATAGAGGTATTAAAATAAAACTAAATCCATCAAATTTGGGCTCAAAATAATCCCTATTTATTTAACTTCAATTATCAATTTTAATTAGTTCATTCCATTCCGTATTTTTCACAATACTACAAAGTAAATGGAACTTTTTTGTTGAAAAGGGACTACTTTCGTATATGTTCCAAGCTCTGATTGGTGAATTAGTGGTTTGACACATAAAGAGCATAAAAACTTGTTTCTTTCACCATTTGTTGGCCTAATTTCTATTCCTTAGACAATATCAACCCAAAAAAAACTCACAAGGTATGTGGCTGTCTGATATTTGCAAGTATAAGTGTTCAAAAGCAAAGGTACCCCCTTGAAGATTTTTAATGAAAATATCTCAATTTACAGCTGTTGAGTTCAGATTGTGTAATATACCAAAACTTACATATCCTCTGATATATTACAGTTATTAAGCTAATTTCTAACATAATAAGCAATTTTAACACATATATATGCCTCAGTTGCATATTCAATAGCTAAATACAATGAAATGTTTGCACTTAGCCCCCCCCCTTTTTTTCGTCCGATAAAATGAGCTCACATCATTCTTAATTTTGTTAATTCATGCTTTTATCCCATAAATTATGTGGTTTAAGACATAAAATATGTTTTTGTATATACATCTTTGGTTGAAATTCCTTCTAATTCCATCAAATTTGCAAAAATATGATTTATTGATATTCAAGTCTTGGAATTTCTGATGGTGCACAACTATAATTTCCCCCAAAACTCAATAGATATATGCTTCCACATCATTTTTTTTCACTGTTTAAGTAAGCTGGATGTTCAAATGTACTGTTAAAGCCAAATAATACTCTAAAACATGAAATTCAAATTGACAATTTGAAAAATTCACAGAAAATGCTAAGCAGTCAAAATAATGTTTCTGTGATCACTTAAATTACCAGGTTTCAACTACACAATTTTCAATTAAAACTGCTTTCTATAGCCTTATATTATTTTGTGAGTACACTGTACATGTATTCTAACTGAAACTATAAAAATTTACCAGAAAAAATGTGCAAGATTGAAAAAAATCCAATCATGATATCACCATATCCTATATTTGAAGTCGATAAACTGCCGCATGATGATTTTTTTTAAATTCTTAATATCAACCATATTTTCAATATAATATGTCTTTCAACTGAAAAAACACATTCAATAACATATTCCCAATAACTATAAAGTCATAAAGAAAAATAAAATGAGTTGCAGTACCCGGTGTCCATGTATATCCAGTGTTTGGGAGCAATATTCCAAAATATTACATAACATACATTTTGACCATGTAATCTGACACCACAATGCATTTTGTAGCATTTTTGTATGAAAAATGTCACTCTGGGTCTGTTGTGACATTTGTAGGCTAATTTGAACATGATAGCAACAAAAGATAATTTTGACGTTTTTGTCTTAAGGTGTCAAACCACTAATTCATTTCTTTAAGGTTTTCTACTAAATTTGTGTTTTTTCGAGCCTACCTGGTCATTTTATCTTAAGTTTAACCTTTCCAAGACCATATATTTTCTGAAACGTACATGATTCCTCTATGCTCTGTCAAAATATCAGGACATGTTTAAAATCTTGCAGTGAAATGCCATGCTACGGAAAACAACTACTCTAAAAATAGCTCGGTCATCCCCAAGAAATTCAGTATTTATAGGTCATGCATCAAATCCTCCATAGAGGTATTAAAATAAAACTAAATCCATCAAATTTGGGCTCAAAATAATCCCTATTTATTTAACTTCAATTATCAATTTTAATTAGTTCATTCCATTCCGTATTTTTCACAATACTACAAAGTAAATGGAACTTTTTTCTTGAAAAGGGACTACTTTCGTATATGTTCCAAGCTCTGATTGGTGAATTAGTGGTTTGACACATAAAGAGCATAAAAACTTGTTTCTTTCACCATTTGTTGGCCTAATTTCTATTCCTTAGACAATATCAACCCAAAAAAAACTCACAAGGTATGTGGCTGTCTGATATTTGCAAGTATAAGTGTTCAAAAGCAAAGGTACCCCCTTGAAGATTTTTAATGAAAATATCTCAATTTACAGCTGTTGAGTTCAGATTGTGTAATATACCAAAACTTACATATCCTCTGATATATTACAGTTATTAAGCTAATTTCTAACATAATAAGCAATTTTAACACATATATATGCCTCAGTTGCATATTCAATAGCTAAATACAATGAAATGTTTGCACTTAGCCCCCCCCCCCTTTTTTTCGTCCGATAAAATGAGCTCACATCATTCTTAATTTTGTTAATTCATGCTTTTATCCCATAAATTATGTGGTTTAAGACATAAAATATGTTTTTGTATATACATCTTTGGTTGAAATTCCTTCTAATTCCATCAAATTTGCAAAAATATGATTTATTGATATTCAAGTCTTGGAATTTCTGATGGTGCACAACTATAATTTCCCCCAAAACTCAATAGATATATGCTTCCACATCATTTTTTTTCACTGTTTAAGTAAGCTGGATGTTCAAATGTACTGTTAAAGCCAAATAATACTCTAAAACATGAAATTCAAATTGACAATTTGAAAAATTCACAGAAAATGCTAAGCAGTCAAAATAATGTTTCTGTGATCACTTAAATTACCAGGTTTCAACTACACAATTTTCAATTAAAACTGCTTTCTATAGCCTTATATTATTTTGTGAGTACACTGTACATGTATTCTAACTGAAACTATAAAAATTTACCAGAAAAAATGTGCAAGATTGAAAAAAATCCAATCATGATATCACCATATCCTATATTTGAAGTCGATAAACTGCCGCATGATGATTTTTTTTAAATTCTTAATATCAACCATATTTTCAATATAATATGTCTTTCAACTGAAAAAACACATTCAATAACATATTCCCAATAACTATAAAGTCATAAAGAAAAATAAAATGAGTTGCAGTACCCGGTGTCCATGTATATCCAGTGTTTGGGAGCAATATTCCAAAATATTACATAACATACATTTTGACCATGTAATCTGACACCACAATGCATTTTGTAGCATTTTTGTATGAAAAATGTCACTCTGGGTCTGTTGTGACATTTGTAGGCTAATTTGAACATGATAGCAACAAAAGATAATTTTGACGTTTTTGTCTTAAGGTGTCAAACCACTAATTCATTTCTTTAAGGTTTTCTACTAAATTTGTGTTTTTTCGAGCCTACCTGGTCATTTTATCTTAAGTTTAACCTTTCCAAGACCATATATTTTCTGAAACGTACATGATTCCTCTATGCTCTGTCAAAATATCAGGACGTGTTTAGAATCTTGCAGTGAAATGCCATGCTACGGAAAACAACTACTCTAAAAATAGCTCGGTCATCCCCAAGAAATTCAGTATTTATAGGTCATGCATCAAATCCTCCATAGAGGTATTAAAATAAAACTAAATCCATCAAATTTGGGCTCAAAATAATCCCTATTTATTTAACTTCAATTATCAATTTTAATTAGTTCATTCCATTCCGTATTTTTCACAATACTACAAAGTAAATGGAACTTTTTTGTTGAAAAGGGACTACTTTCGTATATGTTCCAAGCTCTGATTGGTGAATTAGTGGTTTGACACATAAAGAGCATAAAAACTTGTTTCTTTCACCATTTGTTGGCCTAATTTCTATTCCTTAGACAATATCAACCCAAAAAAAACTCACAAGGTATGTGGCTGTCTGATATTTGCAAGTATAAGTGTTCAAAAGCAAAGGTACCCCCTTGAAGATTTTTAATGAAAATATCTCAATTTACAGCTGTTGAGTTCAGATTGTGTAATATACCAAAACTTACATATCCTCTGATATATTACAGTTATTAAGCTAATTTCTAATATAATAAGCAATTTTAACACATATATATGCCTCAGTTGCATATTCAATAGCTAAATACTATGAAATGTTTGCACTTACCCCCCCCCCTTTTTTCGTCCCATAAAATGAGCTCACATCATTCTTAATTTTGTTAATTCATGCTTTTATCCCATAAATTATGTGGTTTAAGACATAAAATATGTTTTTGTATATACATCTTTGGTTGAAATTCCTTCTAATTCCATCAAATTTGCAAAAATATGATTTATTGATATTCAAGTCTTGGAATTTCTGATGGTGCACAACTATAATATCCCCCAAAACTCAATAGATATATGCTTCCACATCATTTTTTTTCACTGTTTAAGTAAGCTGGATGTTCAAATGTACTGTTAAAGCCAAATAATACTCTAAAACATGAAATTCAAATTGACAATTTGAAAAATTCACAGAAAATGCTAAGCAGTCAAAATAATGTTTCTGTGATCACTTAAATTACCAGGTTTTTATTACATAATTTTCAATTAAAACTGCTTTCTATAGCCTTATATTATTTTGTGAGTACACTGTACATGTATTCTAACTGAAACTATAAAAATTTACCAGAAAAAATGTGCAAGATTGAAAAAAATCCAATCATGATATCACCATATCCTATATTTGAAGTCGATAAACTGCCGCATGATGATTTTTTTTAAATTCTTAATATCAACCATATTTTCAATATAATATGTCTTTCAACTGAAAAAACACATTCAATAACATATTCCCAATAACTATAAAGTCATAAAGAAAAATAAAATGAGTTGCAGTACCCGGTGTCCATGTATATCCAGTGTTTGGGAGCAATATTCCAAAATATTACATAACATACATTTTGACCATGTAATCTGACACCACAATGCATTTTGTAGCATTTTTGTATGAAAAATGTCACTCTGGGTCTGTTGTGACATTTGTAGGCTAATTTGAACATGATAGCAACAAAAGATAATTTTGACGTTTTTGTCTTAAGGTGTCAAACCACTAATTCATTTCTTTAAGGTTTTCTACTAAATTTGTGTTTTTTCGAGCCTACCTGGTCATTTTATCTTAAGTTTAACCTTTCCAAGACCATATATTTTCTGAAACGTACATGATTCCTCTATGCTCTGTCAAAATATCAGGACGTGTTTAGAATCTTGCAGTGAAATGCCATGCTACGGAAAACAACTACTCTAAAAATAGCTCGGTCATCCCCAAGAAATTCAGTATTTATAGGTCATGCATCAAATCCTCTATAGAGGTATTAAAATAAAACTAAATCCATCAAATTTGGGCTCAAAATAATCCCTATTTATTTAACTTCAATTATCAATTTTAATTAGTTCATTCCATTCCGTATTTTTCACAATACTACAAAGTAAATGGAACTTTTTTGTTGAAAAGGGACTACTTTCGTATATGTTCCAAGCTCTGATTGGTGAATTAGTGGTTTGACACATAAAGAGCATAAAAACTTGTTTCTTTCACCATTTGTTGGCCTAATTTCTATTCCTTAGACAATATCAACCCAAAAAAAACTCACAAGGTATGTGGCTGTCTGATATTTGCAAGTATAAGTGTTCAAAAGCAAAGGTACCCCCTTGAAGATTTTTAATGAAAATATCTCAATTTACAGCTGTTGAGTTCAGATTGTGTAATATACCAAAACTTACATATCCTCTGATATATTACAGTTATTAAGCTAATTTCTAATATAATAAGCAATTTTAACACATATATATGCCTCAGTTGCATATTCAATAGCTAAATACTATGAAATGTTTGCACTTACCCCCCCCCCCCTTTTTTCGTCCCATAAAATGAGCTCACATCATTCTTAATTTTGTTAATTCATGCTTTTATCCCATAAATTATGTGGTTTAAGACATAAAATATGTTTTTGTATATACATCTTTGGTTGAAATTCCTTCTAATTCCATCAAATTTGCAAAAATATGATTTATTGATATTCAAGTCTTGGAATTTCTGATGGTGCACAACTATAATATCCCCCAAAACTCAATAGATATATGCTTCCACATCATTTTTTTTCACTGTTTAAGTAAGCTGGATGTTCAAATGTACTGTTAAAGCCAAATAATACTCTAAAACATGAAATTCAAATTGACAATTTGAAAAATTCACAGAAAATGCTAAGCAGTCAAAATAATGTTTCTGTGATCACTTAAATTACCAGGTTTTTACTACATAATTTTCAATTAAAACTGCTTTCTATAGCCTTATATTATTTTGTGAGTACACTGTACATGTATTCTAACTGAAACTATAAAAATTTACCAGAAAAAATGTGCAAGATTGAAAAAAATCCAATCATGATATCACCATATCCTATATTTGAAGTCGATAAACTGCCGCATGATGAATTTTTTTAAATTCTTAATATCAACCATATTTTCAATATAATATGTCTTTCATCTGAAAAAACACATTCAATAACATATTCCCAATAACTATAAAGTCATAAAGAAAAATTAAATGAGTTGCAATACCCGGTGTCCATGCATATCCAGTGTTTGGGAGCAATATTCCAAAATATTACATAACATGCATTTTGACCATGTAATCTGACACCACAATGCATTTTGTAGCATTTTTGTATGAAAAATGTCACTCTGGGTCTGTTGTGACATTTGTAGGCTAATTTGAACATGATAGCAACAAAAGATAATTTTGACGTTTTTGTCTTAAGGTGTCAAACCACTAATTCATTTCTTTAAGGTTTTCTACTAAATTTGTGTTTTTTCGAGCCTACCTGGTCATTTTATCTTAAGTTTAACCTTTCCAAGACCATATATTTTCTGAAACGTACATGATTCCTCTATGCTCTGTCAAAATATCAGGACATGTTTAAAATCTTGCAGTGAAATGCCATGCTACGGAAAACAACTACTCTAAAAATAGCTCGGTCATCCCCAAGAAATTCAGTATTTATAGGTCATGCATCAAATCCTCCATAGAGGTATTAAAATAAAACTAAATCCATCAAATTTGGGCTCAAAATAATCCCTATTTATTTAACTTCAATTATCAATTTTAATTAGTTCATTCCATTCCGTATTTTTCACAATACTACAAAGTAAATGGAACTTTTTTCTTGAAAAGGGACTACTTTCGTATATGTTCCAAGCTCTGATTGGTGAATTAGTGGTTTGACACATAAAGAGCATAAAAACTTGTTTCTTTCACCATTTGTTGGCCTAATTTCTATTCCTTAGACAATATCAACCCAAAAAAAACTCACAAGGTATGTGGCTGTCTGATATTTGCAAGTATAAGTGTTCAAAAGCAAAGGTACCCCCTTGAAGATTTTTAATGAAAATATCTCAATTTACAGCTGTTGAGTTCAGATTGTGTAATATACCAAAACTTACATATCCTCTGATATATTACAGTTATTAAGCTAATTTCTAACATAATAAGCAATTTTAACACATATATATGCCTCAGTTGCATATTCAATAGCTAAATACAATGAAATGTTTGCACTTAGCCCCCCCCCTTTTTTTCGTCCGATAAAATGAGCTCACATCATTCTTAATTTTGTTAATTCATGCTTTTATCCCATAAATTATGTGGTTTAAGACATACAATATGTTTTTGTATATACATCTTTGGTTGAAATTCCTTCTAATTCCATCAAATTTGCAAAAATATGATTTATTGATATTCAAGTCTTGGAATTTCTGATGGTGCACAACTATAATTTCCCCCAAAACTCAATAGATATATGCTTCCACATCATTTTTTTTCACTGTTTAAGTAAGCTGGATGTTCAAATGTACTGTTAAAGCCAAATAATACTCTAAAACATGAAATTCAAATTGACAATTTGAAAAATTCACAGAAAATGCTAAGCAGTCAAAATAATGTTTCTGTGATCACTTAAATTACCAGGTTTCAACTACACAATTTTCAATTAAAACTGCTTTCTATAGCCTTATATTATTTTGTGAGTACACTGTACATGTATTCTAACTGAAACTATAAAAATTTACCAGAAAAAATGTGCAAGATTGAAAAAAATCCAATCATGATATCACCATATCCTATATTTGAAGTCGATAAACTGCCGCATGATGATTTTTTTTAAATTCTTAATATCAACCATATTTTCAATATAATATGTCTTTCAACTGAAAAAACACATTCAATAACATATTCCCAATAACTATAAAGTCATAAAGAAAAATAAAATGAGTTGCAGTACCCGGTGTCCATGTATATCCAGTGTTTGGGAGCAATATTCCAAAATATTACATAACATACATTTTGACCATGTAATCTGACACCACAATGCATTTTGTAGCATTTTTGTATGAAAAATGTCACTCTGGGTCTGTTGTGACATTTGTAGGCTAATTTGAACATGATAGCAACAAAAGATAATTTTGACGTTTTTGTCTTAAGGTGTCAAACCACTAATTCATTTCTTTAAGGTTTTCTACTAAATTTGTGTTTTTTCGAGCCTACCTGGTCATTTTATCTTAAGTTTAACCTTTCCAAGACCATATATTTTCTGAAACGTACATGATTCCTCTATGCTCTGTCAAAATATCAGGACGTGTTTAGAATCTTGCAGTGAAATGCCATGCTACGGAAAACAACTACTCTAAAAATAGCTCGGTCATCCCCAAGAAATTCAGTATTTATAGGTCATGCATCAAATCCTCCATAGAGGTATTAAAATAAAACTAAATCCATCAAATTTGGGCTCAAAATAATCCCTATTTATTTAACTTCAATTATCAATTTTAATTAGTTCATTCCATTCCGTATTTTTCACAATACTACAAAGTAAATGGAACTTTTTTGTTGAAAAGGGACTACTTTCGTATATGTTCCAAGCTCTGATTGGTGAATTAGTGGTTTGACACATAAAGAGCATAAAAACTTGTTTCTTTCACCATTTGTTGGCCTAATTTCTATTCCTTAGACAATATCAACCAAAAAAAAACTCACAAGGTATGTGGCTGTCTGATATTTGCAAGTATAAGTGTTCAAAAGCAAAGGTACCCCCTTGAAGATTTTTAATGAAAATATCTCAATTTACAGCTGTTGAGTTCAGATTGTGTAATATACCAAAACTTACATATCCTCTGATATATTACAGTTATTAAGCTAATTTCTAATATAATAAGCAATTTTAACACATATATATGCCTCAGTTGCATATTCAATAGCTAAATACTATGAAATGTTTGCACTTACCCCCCCCCTTTTTTCGTCCCATAAAATGAGCTCACATCATTCTTAATTTTGTTAATTCATGCTTTTATCCCATAAATTATGTGGTTTAAGACATAAAATATGTTTTTGTATATACATCTTTGGTTGAAATTCCTTCTAATTCCATCAAATTTGCAAAAATATGATTTATTGATATTCAAGTCTTGGAATTTCTGATGGTGCACAACTATAATATCCCCCAAAACTCAATAGATATATGCTTCCACATCATTTTTTTTCACTGTTTAAGTAAGCTGGATGTTCAAATGTACTGTTAAAGCCAAATAATACTCTAAAACATGAAATTCAAATTGACAATTTGAAAAATTCACAGAAAATGCTAAGCAGTCAAAATAATGTTTCTGTGATCACTTAAATTACCAGGTTTTTACTACATAATTTTCAATTAAAACTGCTTTCTATAGCCTTATATTATTTTGTGAGTACACTGTACATGTATTCTAACTGAAACTATAAAAATTTACCAGAAAAAATGTGCAAGATTGAAAAAAATCCAATCATGATATCACCATATCCTATATTTGAAGTCGATAAACTGCCGCATGATGATTTTTTTTAAATTCTTAATATCAACCATATTTTCAATATAATATGTCTTTCAACTGAAAAAAACACATTCAATAACATATTCCCAATAACTATAAAGTCATAAAGAAAAATAAAATGAGTTGCAGTACCCGGTGTCCATGTATATCCAGTGTTTGGGAGCAATATTCCAAAATATTACATAACATACATTTTGACCATGTAATCTGACACCACAATGCATTTTGTAGCATTTTTGTATGAAAAATGTCACTCTGGGTCTGTTGTGACATTTGTAGGCTAATTTGAACATGATAGCAACAAAAGATAATTTTGACGTTTTTGTCTTAAGGTGTCAAACCACTAATTCATTTCTTTAAGGTTTTCTACTAAATTTGTGTTTTTTCGAGCCTACCTGGTCATTTTATCTTAAGTTTAACCTTTCCAAGACCATATATTTTCTGAAACGTACATGATTCCTCTATGCTCTGTCAAAATATCAGGACGTGTTTAGAATCTTGCAGTGAAATGCCATGCTACGGAAAACAACTACTCTAAAAATAGCTCGGTCATCCCCAAGAAATTCAGTATTTATAGGTCATGCATCAAATCCTCCATAGAGGTATTAAAATAAAACTAAATCCATCAAATTTGGGCTCAAAATAATCCCTATTTATTTAACTTCAATTATCAATTTTAATTAGTTCATTCCATTCCGTATTTTTCACAATACTACAAAGTAAATGGAACTTTTTTGTTGAAAAGGGACTACTTTCGTATATGTTCCAAGCTCTGATTGGTGAATTAGTGGTTTGACACATAAAGAGCATAAAAACTTGTTTCTTTCACCATTTGTTGGCCTAATTTCTATTCCTTAGACAATATCAACCAAAAAAAAACTCACAAGGTATGTGGCTGTCTGATATTTGCAAGTATAAGTGTTCAAAAGCAAAGGTACCCCCTTGAAGATTTTTAATGAAAATATCTCAATTTACAGCTGTTGGGTTCAGATTGTGTAATATACCAAAACTTACATATCCTCTGATATATTACAGTTATTAAGCTAATTTCTAATATAATAAGCAATTTTAACACATATATATGCCTCAGTTGCATATTCAATAGCTAAATACTATGAAATGTTTGCACTTACCCCCCCCCCCCTTTTTTCGTCCCATAAAATGAGCTCACATCATTCTTAATTTTGTTAATTCATGCTTTTATCCCATAAATTATGTGGTTTAAGACATAAAATATGTTTTTGTATATACATCTTTGGTTGAAATTCCTTCTAATTCCATCAAATTTGCAAAAATATGATTTATTGATATTCAAGTCTTGGAATTTCTGATGGTGCACAACTATAATATCCCCCAAAACTCAATAGATATATGCTTCCACATCATTTTTTTTCACTGTTTAAGTAAGCTGGATGTTCAAATGTACTGTTAAAGCCAAATAATACTCTAAAACATGAAATTCAAATTGACAATTTGAAAAATTCACAGAAAATGCTAAGCAGTCAAAATAATGTTTCTGTGATCACTTAAATTACCAGGTTTTTACTACATAATTTTCAATTAAAACTGCTTTCTATAGCCTTATATTATTTTGTGAGTACACTGTACATGTATTCTAACTGAAACTATAAAAATTTACCAGAAAAAATGTGCAAGATTGAAAAAAATCCAATCATGATATCACCATATCCTATATTTGAAGTCGATAAACTGCCGCATGATGATTTTTTTTAAATTCTTAATATCAACCATATTTTCAATATAATATGTCTTTCAACTGAAAAAACACATTCAATAACATATTCCCAATAACTATAAAGTCATAAAGAAAAATAAAATGAGTTGCAGTATCCGGTGTCCATGTATATCCAGTGTTTGGGAGCAATATTCCAAAATATTACATAACATGCATTTTGACCATGTAATCTGACACCACAATGCATTTTGTAGCATTTTTGTATGAAAAATGTCACTCTGGGTCTGTTGTGACATTTGTAGGCTAATTTGAACATGATAGCAACAAAAGAAAATTTTGACGTTTTTGTCTTAAGGTGTCAAACCACTAATTCATTTCTTTAAGGTTTTCTACTAAATTTGTGTTTTTTCGAGCCTACCTGGTCATTTTATCTTAAGTTTAACCTTTCCAAGACCATATATTTTCTGAAACGTACATGATTCCTCTATGCTCTGTCAAAATATCAGGACATGTTTAGAATCTTGCAGTGAAATGCCATGCTACGGAAAACAACTACTCTAAAAATAGCTCGGTCATCCCCAAGAAATTCAGTATTTATAGGTCATGCATCAAATCCTCCATAGAGGTATTAAAATAAAACTAAATCCATCAAATTTGGGCTCAAAATAATCCCTATTTATTTAACTTCAATTATCAATTTTAATTAGTTCATTCCATTCCGTATTTTTCACAATACTACAAAGTAAATGGAACTTTTTTCTTGAAAAGGGACTACTTTCGTATATGTTCCAAGCTCTGATTGGTGAATTAGTGGTTTGACACATAAAGAGCATAAAAACTTGTTTCTTTCACCATTTGTTGGCCTAATTTCTATTCCTTAGACAATATCAACCCAAAAAAAACTCACAAGGTATGTGGCTGTCTGATATTTGCAAGTATAAGTGTTCAAAAGCAAAGGTACCCCCTTGAAGATTTTTAATGAAAATATCTCAATTTACAGCTGTTGAGTTCAGATTGTGTAATATACCAAAACTTACATATCCTCTGATATATTACAGTTATTAAGCTAATTTCTAACATAATAAGCAATTTTAACACATATATATGCCTCAGTTGCATATTCAATAGCTAAATACTATGAAATGTTTGCACTTAGCCCCCCCTTTTTTAGTCCCATAAAATGAGCTCACATCATTCTTAATTTTGTTAATTCATGCTTTTATCCCATAAATTATGTGGTTTAAGACATAAAATATGTTTTTGTATATACATCTTTGGTTGAAATTCCTTCTAATTCCATCAAATTTGCAAAAATATGATTTATTGATATTCAAGTCTTGGAATTTCTGATGGTGCACAACTATAATTTCCCCCAAAACTCAATAGATATATGCTTCCACATCATTTTTTTCACTGTTTAAGTAAGCTGGATGTTCAAATGTACTGTTAAAGCCAAATAATACTCTAAAACATGAAATTCAAATTGACAATTTGAAAAATTCACAGAAAATGCTAAGCAGTCAAAATAATGTTTCTGTGATCACTTAAATTACCAGGTTTTTACTACACAATTTTCAATTAAAACTGCTTTCTATAGCCTTATATTATTTTGTGAGTACACTGTACATGTATTCTAACTGAAACTATAAAAATTTACCAGAAAAAATGTGCAAGATTGAAAAAAATCCAATCATGATATCACCATATCCTATATTTGAAGTCGATAAACTGCCGCATGATGAATTTTTTTAAATTCTTAATATCAACCATATTTTCAATATAATATGTCTTTCAACTGAAAAAACACATTCAATAACATATTCCCAATAACTATAAAGTCATAAAGAAAAATAAAATGAGTTGCAGTATCCGGTGTCCATGTATATCCAGTGTTTGGGAGCAATATTCCAAAATATTACATAACATGCATTTTGACCATGTAATCTGACACCACAATGCATTTTGTAGCATTTTTGTATGAAAAATGTCACGCTGGGTCTGTTGTGACATGTGTAGGCTAATTTGAACATGATAGCAACAAAAGATAATTTTGACGTTTCTGTCTTAAGGTGTCAAACCACTAATTCATTTCTTTAAGGTTTTCTACTAAATTTGTGTTTTTTCGAGCCTACCTGGTCATTTTATCTTAAGTTTAACCTTTCCAGACCATATATTTTCTGAAACGTACATGATTCCTCTATGCTCTGTCAAAATATCAGGACATGTTTAAAATCTTGCAGTGAAATGCCATGCTACGGAAAACAACTACTCTAAAAATAGCTCGGTCATCCCCAAGAAATTCAGTATTTATAGGTCATGCATCAAATCCTCCATAGAGGTATTAAAATAAAACTAAATCCATCAAATTTGGGCTCAAAATAATCCCTATTTATTTAACTTCAATTATCAATTTTAATTAGTTCATTCCATTCCGTATTTTTCACAATACTACAAAGTAAATGGAACTTTTTTCTTGAAAAGGGACTACTTTCGTATATGTTCCAAGCTCTGATTGGTGAATTAGTGGTTTGACACATAAAGAGCATAAAAACTTGTTTCTTTCACCATTTGTTGGCCTAATTTCTATTCCTTAGACAATATCAACCCAAAAAAAACTCACAAGGTATGTGGCTGTCTGATATTTGCAAGTATAAGTGTTCAAAAGCAAAGGTACCCCCTTGAAGATTTTTAATGAAAATATCTCAATTTACAGCTGTTGAGTTCAGATTGTGTAATATACCAAAACTTACATATCCTCTGATATATTACAGTTATTAAGCTAATTTCTAACATAATAAGCAATTTTAACACATATATATGCCTCAGTTGCATATTCAATAGCTAAATACAATGAAATGTTGGCACTTAGCCCCCCCCCCCCTTTTTTTCGTCCGATAAAATGAGCTCACATCATTCTTAATTTTGTTAATTCATGCTTTTATCCCATAAATTATGTGGTTTAAGACATAAAATATGTTTTTGTATATACATCTTTGGTTGAAATTCCTTCTAATTCCATCAAATTTGCAAAAATATGATTTATTGATATTCAAGTCTTGGAATTTCTGATGGTGCACAACTATAATTTCCCCCAAAACTCAATAGATATATGCTTCCACATCATTTTTTTTCACTGTTTAAGTAAGCTGGATGTTCAAATGTACTGTTAAAGCCAAATAATACTCTAAAACATGAAATTCAAATTGACAATTTGAAAAATTCACAGAAAATGCTAAGCAGTCAAAATAATGTTTCTGTGATCACTTAAATTACCAGGTTTCAACTACACAATTTTCAATTAAAACTGCTTTCTATAGCCTTATATTATTTTGTGAGTACACTGTACATGTATTCTAACTGAAACTATAAAAATTTACCAGAAAAAATGTGCAAGATTGAAAAAAATCCAATCATGATATCACCATATCCTATATTTGAAGTCGATAAACTGCCGCATGATGATTTTTTTTAAATTCTTAATATCAACCATATTTTCAATATAATATGTCTTTCAACTGAAAAAACACATTCAATAACATATTCCCAATAACTATAAAGTCATAAAGAAAAATAAAATGAGTTGCAGTACCCGGTGTCCATGTATATCCAGTGTTTGGGAGCAATATTCCAAAATATTACATAACATACATTTTGACCATGTAATCTGACACCACAATGCATTTTGTAGCATTTTTGTATGAAAAATGTCACTCTGGGTCTGTTGTGACATTTGTAGGCTAATTTGAACATGATAGCAACAAAAGATAATTTTGACGTTTTTGTCTTAAGGTGTCAAACCACTAATTCATTTCTTTAAGGTTTTCTACTAAATTTGTGTTTTTTCGAGCCTACCTGGTCATTTTATCTTAAGTTTAACCTTTCCAAGACCATATATTTTCTGAAACGTACATGATTCCTCTATGCTCTGTCAAAATATCAGGACGTGTTTAGAATCTTGCAGTGAAATGCCATGCTACGGAAAACAACTACTCTAAAAATAGCTCGGTCATCCCCAAGAAATTCAGTATTTATAGGTCATGCATCAAATCCTCCATAGAGGTATTAAAATAAAACTAAATCCATCAAATTTGGGCTCAAAATAATCCCTATTTATTTAACTTCAATTATCAATTTTAATTAGTTCATTCCATTCCGTATTTTTCACAATACTACAAAGTAAATGGAACTTTTTTGTTGAAAAGGGACTACTTTCGTATATGTTCCAAGCTCTGATTGGTGAATTAGTGGTTTGACACATAAAGAGCATAAAAACTTGTTTCTTTCACCATTTGTTGGCCTAATTTCTATTCCTTAGACAATATCAACCCAAAAAAAACTCACAAGGTATGTGGCTGTCTGATATTTGCAAGTATAAGTGTTCAAAAGCAAAGGTACCCCCTTGAAGATTTTTAATGAAAATATCTCAATTTACAGCTGTTGAGTTCAGATTGTGTAATATACCAAAACTTACATATCCTCTGATATATTACAGTTATTAAGCTAATTTCTAACATAATAAGCAATTTTAACACATATATATGCCTCAGTTGCATATTCAATAGCTAAATACTATGAAATGTTTGCATTTAGCCCCCCCCCCCTTTTTTTCGTCCCATAAAATGAGCTCACATCATTCTTAATTTTGTTAATTCATGCTTTTATCCCATAAATTATGTGGTTTAAGACATAAAATATGTTTTTGTATATACATCTTTGGTTGAAATTCCTTCTAATTCCATCAAATTTGCAAAAATATGATTTATTGATATTCAAGTCTTGGAATTTCTGATGGTGCACAACTATAATTTCCCCCAAAACTCAATAGATATATGCTTCCACATCATTTTTTTTCACTGTTTAAGTAAGCTGGATGTTCAAATGTACTGTTAAAGCCAAATAATACTCTAAAACATGAAATTCAAATTGACAATTTGAAAAATTCACAGAAAATGCTAAGCAGTCAAAATAATGTTTCTGTGATCACTTAAATTACCAGGTTTTTACTACATAATTTTCAATTAAAACTGCTTTCTATAGCCTTATATTATTTTGTGAGTACACTGTACATGTATTCTAACTGAAAATATAAAATTTACCAGAAAAAATGTGCAAGATTGAAAAAAATCCAATCATGATATCACCATATCCTATATTTGAAGTCGATAAACTGCCGCATGATGAATTTTTTTAAATTCTTAATATCAACCATATTTTCAATATAATATGTCTTTCAACTGAAAAAACACATTCAATAACATATTCCCAATAACTATAAAGTCATAAAGAAAAATAAAATGAGTTGCAGTACCCGGTGTCCATGTATATCCAGTGTTTGGGAGCAATATTCCAAAATATTACATAACATGCATTTTGACCATGTAATCTGACACCACAATGCATTTTGTAGCATTTTTGTATGAAAAATGTCACTCTGGGTCTGTTGTGACATTTGTAGGCTAATTTGAACATGATAGCAACAAAAGATAATTTTGACGTTTTTGTCTTAAGGTGTCAAACCACTAATTAATTTCTTTAAGGTTTTCTACTAAATTTGTGTTTTTTCGAGCCTACCTGGTCATTTTATCTTAAGTTTAACCTTTCCAGACCATATATTTTCTGAAACGTACATGATTCCTCTATGCTCTGTCAAAATATCAGGACATGTTTAAAATCTTGCAGTGAAATGCCATGCTACGGAAAACAACTACTCTAAAAATAGCTCGGTCATCCCCAAGAAATTCAGTATTTATAGGTCATGCATCAAATCCTCCATAGAGGTATTAAAATAAAACTAAATCCATCAAATTTGGGCTCAAAATAATCCCTATTTATTTAACTTCAATTATCAATTTTAATTAGTTCATTCCATTCCGTATTTTTCACAATACTACAAAGTAAATGGAACTTTTTTCTTGAAAAGGGACTACTTTCGTATATGTTCCAAGCTCTGATTGGTGAATTAGTGGTTTGACACATAAAGAGCATAAAAACTTGTTTCTTTCACCATTTGTTGGCCTAATTTCTATTCCTTAGACAATATCAACCAAAAAAAAACTCACAAGGTATGTGGCTGTCTGATATTTGCAAGTATAAGTGTTCAAAAGCAAAGGTACCCCCTTGACGATTTTTAATGAAAATATCTCAATTTACAGCTGTTGAGTTCAGATTGTGTAATATACCAAAACTTACATATCCTCTGATATATTACAGTTATTAAGCTAATTTCTAACATAATAAGCAATTTTAACACATATATATGCCTCAGTTGCATATTCAATAGCTAAATACAATGAAATGTTTGCACTTAGCCCCCCCCCCTTTTTTTCGTCCCATAAAATGAGCTCACATCATTCTTAATTTTGTTAATTCATGCTTTTATCCCATAAATTATGTGGTTTAAGACATAAAATATGTTTTTGTATATACATCTTTGGTTGAAATTCCTTCTAATTCCATCAAATTTGCAAAAATATGATTTATTGATATTCAAGTCTTGGAATTTCTGATGGTGCACAACTATAATTTCCCCCAAAACTCAATAGATATATGCTTCCACATCATTTTTTTTCACTGTTTAAGTAAGCTGGATGTTCAAATGTACTGTTAAAGCCAAATAATACTCTAAAACATGAAATTCAAATTGACAATTTGAAAAATTCACAGAAAATGCTAAGCAGTCAAAATAATGTTTCTGTGATCACTTAAATTACCAGGTTTTAACTACACAATTTTCAATTAAAACTGCTTTCTATAGCCTTATATTATTTTGTGAGTACACTGTACATGTATTCTAACTGAAACTATAAAAATTTACCAGAAAAAATGTGCAAGATTGAAAAAAATCCAATCATGATATCATCATATCCTATATTTGAAGTCGATAAACTGCCGCATGATGATTTTTTTTAAATTCTTAATATCAACCATATTTTCAATATAATATGTCTTTCAACTGAAAAAAACACATTCAATAACATATTCCCAATAACTATAAAGTCATAAAGAAAAATAAAATGAGTTGCAGTACCCGGTGTCCATGTATATCCAGTGTTTGGGAGCAATATTCCAAAATATTACATAACATACATTTTGACCATGTAATCTGACACCACAATGCATTTTGTAGCATTTTTGTATGAAAAATGTCACTCTGGGTCTGTTGTGACATTTGTAGGCTAATTTGAACATGATAGCAACAAAAGATAATTTTGACGTTTTTGTCTTAAGGTGTCAAACCACTAATTAATTTCTTTAAGGTTTTCTACTAAATTTGTGTTTTTTCGAGCCTACCTGGTCATTTTATCTTAAGTTTAACCTTTCCAAGACCATATATTTTCTGAAACGTACATGATTCCTCTATGCTCTGTCAAAATATCAGGACGTGTTTAGAATCTTGCAGTGAAATGCCATGCTACGGAAAACAACTACTCTAAAAATAGCTCGGTCATCCCCAAGAAATTCAGTATTTATAGGTCATGCATCAAATCCTCCATAGAGGTATTAAAATAAAACTAAATCCATCAAATTTGGGCTCAAAATAATCCCTATTTATTTAACTTCAATTATCAATTTTAATTAGTTCATTCCATTCCGTATTTTTCACAATACTACAAAGTAAATGGAACTTTTTTGTTGAAAAGGGACTACTTTCGTATATGTTCCAAGCTCTGATTGGTGAATTAGTGGTTTGACACATAAAGAGCATAAAAACTTGTTTCTTTCACCATTTGTTGGCCTAATTTCTATTCCTTAGACAATATCAACCCAAAAAAAACTCACAAGGTATGTGGCTGTCTGATATTTGCAAGTATAAGTGTTCAAAAGCAAAGGTACCCCCTTGAAGATTTTTAATGAAAATATCTCAATTTACAGCTGTTGAGTTCAGATTGTGTAATATACCAAAACTTACATATCCTCTGATATATTACAGTTATTAAGCTAATTTCTAACATAATAAGCAATTTTAACACATATATATGCCTCAGTTGCATATTCAATAGCTAAATACTATGAAATGTTTGCATTTAGCCCCCCCCCCTTTTTTCGTCCCATAAAATGAGCTCACATCATTCTTAATTTTGTTAATTCATGCTTTTATCCCATAAATTATGTGGTTTAAGACATAAAATATGTTTTTGTATATACATCTTTGGTTGAAATTCCTTCTAATTCCATCAAATTTGCAAAAATATGATTTATTGATATTCAAGTCTTGGAATTTCTGATGGTGCACAACTATAATTTCCCCCAAAACTCAATAGATATATGCTTCCACATCATTTTTTTTCACTGTTTAAGTAAGCTGGATGTTCAAATGTACTGTTAAAGCCAAATAATACTCTAAAACATGAAATTCAAATTGACAATTTGAAAAATTCACAGAAAATGCTAAGCAGTCAAAATAATGTTTCTGTGATCACTTAAATTACCAGGTTTTTACTACATAATTTTCAATTAAAACTGCTTTCTATAGCCTTATATTATTTTGTGAGTACACTGTACATGTATTCTAACTGAAAATATAAAATTTACCAGAAAAAATGTGCAAGATTGAAAAAAATCCAATCATGATATCACCATATCCTATATTTGAAGTCGATAAACTGCCGCATGATGAATTTTTTTAAATTCTTAATATCAACCATATTTTCAATATAATATGTCTTTCAACTGAAAAAACACATTCAATAACATATTCCCAATAACTATAAAGTCATAAAGAAAAATAAAATGAGTTGCAGTACCCGGTGTCCATGTATATCCAGTGTTTGGGAGCAATATTCCAAAATATTACATAACATGCATTTTGACCATGTAATCTGACACCACAATGCATTTTGTAGCATTTTTGTATGAAAAATGTCACTCTGGGTCTGTTGTGACATTTGTAGGCTAATTTGAACATGATAGCAACAAAAGATAATTTTGACGTTTTTGTCTTAAGGTGTCAAACCACTAATTAATTTCTTTAAGGTTTTCTACTAAATTTGTGTTTTTTCGAGCCTACCTGGTCATTTTATCTTAAGTTTAACCTTTCCAGACCATATATTTTCTGAAACGTACATGATTCCTCTATGCTCTGTCAAAATATCAGGACATGTTTAAAATCTTGCAGTGAAATGCCATGCTACGGAAAACAACTACTCTAAAAATAGCTCGGTCATCCCCAAGAAATTCAGTATTTATAGGTCATGCATCAAATCCTCCATAGAGGTATTAAAATAAAACTAAATCCATCAAATTTGGGCTCAAAATAATCCCTATTTATTTAACTTCAATTATCAATTTTAATTAGTTCATTCCATTCCGTATTTTTCACAATACTACAAAGTAAATGGAACTTTTTTCTTGAAAAGGGACTACTTTCGTATATGTTCCAAGCTCTGATTCGTGAATTAGTGGTTTGACACATAAAGAGCATAAAAACTTGTTTCTTTCACCATTTGTTGGCCTAATTTCTATTCCTTAGACAATATCAACCAAAAAAAAACTCACAAGGTATGTGGCTGTCTGATATTTGCAAGTATAAGTGTTCAAAAGCAAAGGTACCCCCTTGACGATTTTTAATGAAAATATCTCAATTTACAGCTGTTGAGTTCAGATTGTGTAATATACCAAAACTTACATATCCTCTGATATATTACAGTTATTAAGCTAATTTCTAACATAATAAGCAATTTTAACACATATATATGCCTCAGTTGCATATTCAATAGCTAAATACAATGAAATGTTTGCACTTAGCCCCCCCCCCCTTTTTTTCGTCCCATAAAATGAGCTCACATCATTCTTAATTTTGTTAATTCATGCTTTTATCCCATAAATTATGTGGTTTAAGACATAAAATATGTTTTTGTATATACATCTTTGGTTGAAATTCCTTCTAATTCCATCAAATTTGCAAAAATATGATTTATTGATATTCAAGTCTTGGAATTTCTGATGGTGCACAACTATAATTTCCCCCAAAACTCAATAGATATATGCTTCCACATCATTTTTTTTCACTGTTTAAGTAAGCTGGATGTTCAAATGTACTGTTAAAGCCAAATAATACTCTAAAACATGAAATTCAAATTGACAATTTGAAAAATTCACAGAAAATGCTAAGCAGTCAAAATAATGTTTCTGTGATCACTTAAATTACCAGGTTTTAACTACACAATTTTCAATTAAAACTGCTTTCTATAGCCTTATATTATTTTGTGAGTACACTGTACATGTATTCTAACTGAAACTATAAAAATTTACCAGAAAAAATGTGCAAGATTGAAAAAAATCCAATCATGATATCATCATATCCTATATTTGAAGTCGATAAACTGCCGCATGATGATTTTTTTTAAATTCTTAATATCAACCATATTTTCAATATAATATGTCTTTCAACTGAAAAAAACACATTCAATAACATATTCCCAATAACTATAAAGTCATAAAGAAAAATAAAATGAGTTGCAGTACCCGGTGTCCATGTATATCCAGTGTTTGGGAGCAATATTCCAAAATATTACATAACATACATTTTGACCATGTAATCTGACACCACAATGCATTTTGTAGCATTTTTGTATGAAAAATGTCACTCTGGGTCTGTTGTGACATTTGTAGGCTAATTTGAACATGATAGCAACAAAAGATAATTTTGACGTTTTTGTCTTAAGGTGTCAAACCACTAATTCATTTCTTTAAGGTTTTCTACTAAATTTGTGTTTTTTCGAGCCTACCTGGTCATTTTATCTTAAGTTTAACCTTTCCAAGACCATATATTTTCTGAAACGTACATGATTCCTCTATGCTCTGTCAAAATATCAGGACGTGTTTAGAATCTTGCAGTGAAATGCCATGCTACGGAAAACAACTACTCTAAAAATAGCTCGGTCATCCCCAAGAAATTCAGTATTTATAGGTCATGCATCAAATCCTCCATAGAGGTATTAAAATAAAACTAAATCCATCAAATTTGGGCTCAAAATAATCCCTATTTATTTAACTTCAATTATCAATTTTAATTAGTTCATTCCATTCCGTATTTTTCACAATACTACAAAGTAAATGGAACTTTTTTGTTGAAAAGGGACTACTTTCGTATATGTTCCAAGCTCTGATTGGTGAATTAGTGGTTTGACACATAAAGAGCATAAAAACTTGTTTCTTTCACCATTTGTTGGCCTAATTTCTATTCCTTAGACAATATCAACCCAAAAAAAACTCACAAGGTATGTGGCTGTCTGATATTTGCAAGTATAAGTGTTCAAAAGCAAAGGTACCCCCTTGAAGATTTTTAATGAAAATATCTCAATTTACAGCTGTTGAGTTCAGATTGTGTAATATACCAACACTTACATATCCTCTGATATATTACAGTTATTAAGCTAATTTCTAACATAATAAGCAATTTTAACACATATATATGCCTCAGTTGCATATTCAATAGCTAAATACTATGAAATGTTTGCATTTAGCCCCCCCCCTTTTTTCGTCCCATAAAATGAGCTCACATCATTCTTAATTTTGTTAATTCATGCTTTTATCCCATAAATTATGTGGTTTAAGACATAAAATATGTTTTTGTATATACATCTTTGGTTGAAATTCCTTCTAATTCCATCAAATTTGCAAAAATATGATTTATTGATATTCAAGTCTTGGAATTTCTGATGGTGCACAACTATAATTTCCCCCAAAACTCAATAGATATATGCTTCCACATCATTTTTTTTCACTGTTTAAGTAAGCGGGATGTTCAAATGTACTGTTAAAGCCAAATAATACTCTAAAACATGAAATTCAAATTGACAATTTGAAAAATTCACAGAAAATGCTAAGCAGTCAAAATAATGTTTCTGTGATCACTTAAATTACCAGGTTTTTACTACATAATTTTCAATTAAAACTGCTTTCTATAGCCTTATATTATTTTGTGAGTACACTGTACATGTATTCTAACTGAAAATATAAAATTTACCAGAAAAAATGTGCAAGATTGAAAAAAATCCAATCATGATATCACCATATCCTATATTTGAAGTCGATAAACTGCCGCATGATGAATTTTTTTAAATTCTTAATATCAACCATATTTTCAATATAATATGTCTTTCAACTGAAAAAACACATTCAATAACATATTCCCAATAACTATAAAGTCATAAAGAAAAATAAAATGAGTTGCAGTACCCGGTGTCCATGTATATCCAGTGTTTGGGAGCAATATTCCAAAATATTACATAACATGCATTTTGACCATGTAATCTGACACCACAATGCATTTTGTAGCATTTTTGTATGAAAAATGTCACTCTGGGTCTGTTGTGACATTTGTAGGCTAATTTGAACATGATAGCAACAAAAGATAATTTTGACGTTTTTGTCTTAAGGTGTCAAACCACTAATTAATTTCTTTAAGGTTTTCTACTAAATTTGTGTTTTTTCGAGCCTACCTGGTCATTTTATCTTAAGTTTAACCTTTCCAGACCATATATTTTCTGAAACGTACATGATTCCTCTATGCTCTGTCAAAATATCAGGACATGTTTAAAATCTTGCAGTGAAATGCCATGCTACGGAAAACAACTACTCTAAAAATAGCTCGGTCATCCCCAAGAAATTCAGTATTTATAGGTCATGCATCAAATCCTCCATAGAGGTATTAAAATAAAACTAAATCCATCAAATTTGGGCTCAAAATAATCCCTATTTATTTAACTTCAATTATCAATTTTAATTAGTTCATTCCATTCCGTATTTTTCACAATACTACAAAGTAAATGGAACTTTTTTCTTGAAAAGGGACTACTTTCGTATATGTTCCAAGCTCTGATTGGTGAATTAGTGGTTTGACACATAAAGAGCATAAAAACTTGTTTCTTTCACCATTTGTTGGCCTAATTTCTATTCCTTAGACAATATCAACCAAAAAAAAACTCACAAGGTATGTGGCTGTCTGATATTTGCAAGTATAAGTGTTCAAAAGCAAAGGTACCCCCTTGACGATTTTTAATGAAAATATCTCAATTTACAGCTGTTGAGTTCAGATTGTGTAATATACCAAAACTTACATATCCTCTGATATATTACAGTTATTAAGCTAATTTCTAACATAATAAGCAATTTTAACACATATATATGCCTCAGTTGCATATTCAATAGCTAAATACAATGAAATGTTTGCACTTAGCCCCCCCCCTTTTTTTCGTCCCATAAAATGAGCTCACATCATTCTTAATTTTGTTAATTCATGCTTTTATCCCATAAATTATGTGGTTTAAGACATAAAATATGTTTTTGTATATACATCTTTGGTTGAAATTCCTTCTAATTCCATCAAATTTGCAAAAATATGATTTATTGATATTCAAGTCTTGGAATTTCTGATGGTGCACAACTATAATTTCCCCCAAAACTCAATAGATATATGCTTCCACATCATTTTTTTTCACTGTTTAAGTAAGCTGGATGTTCAAATGTACTGTTAAAGCCAAATAATACTCTAAAACATGAAATTCAAATTGACAATTTGAAAAATTCACAGAAAATGCTAAGCAGTCAAAATAATGTTTCTGTGATCACTTAAATTACCAGGTTTTAACTACACAATTTTCAATTAAAACTGCTTTCTATAGCCTTATATTATTTTGTGAGTACACTGTACATGTATTCTAACTGAAACTATAAAAATTTACCAGAAAAAATGTGCAAGATTGAAAAAAATCCAATCATGATATCATCATATCCTATATTTGAAGTCGATAAACTGCCGCATGATGATTTTTTTTAAATTCTTAATATCAACCATATTTTCAATATAATATGTCTTTCAACTGAAAAAAACACATTCAATAACATATTCCCAATAACTATAAAGTCATAAAGAAAAATAAAATGAGTTGCAGTACCCGGTGTCCATGTATATCCAGTGTTTGGGAGCAATATTCCAAAATATTACATAACATACATTTTGACCATGTAATCTGACACCACAATGCATTTTGTAGCATTTTTGTATGAAAAATGTCACTCTGGGTCTGTTGTGACATTTGTAGGCTAATTTGAACATGATAGCAACAAAAGATAATTTTGACGTTTTTGTCTTAAGGTGTCAAACCACTAATTCATTTCTTTAAGGTTTTCTACTAAATTTGTGTTTTTTCGAGCCTACCTGGTCATTTTATCTTAAGTTTAACCTTTCCAAGACCATATATTTTCTGAAACGTACATGATTCCTCTATGCTCTGTCAAAATATCAGGACGTGTTTAGAATCTTGCAGTGAAATGCCATGCTACGGAAAACAACTACTCTAAAAATAGCTCGGTCATCCCCAAGAAATTCAGTATTTATAGGTCATGCATCAAATCCTCCATAGAGGTATTAAAATAAAACTAAATCCATCAAATTTGGGCTCAAAATAATCCCTATTTATTTAACTTCAATTATCAATTTTAATTAGTTCATTCCATTCCGTATTTTTCACAATACTACAAAGTAAATGGAACTTTTTTGTTGAAAAGGGACTACTTTCGTATATGTTCCAAGCTCTGATTGGTGAATTAGTGGTTTGACACATAAAGAGCATAAAAACTTGTTTCTTTCACCATTTGTTGGCCTAATTTCTATTCCTTAGACAATATCAACCCAAAAAAAACTCACAAGGTATGTGGCTGTCTGATATTTGCAAGTATAAGTGTTCAAAAGCAAAGGTACCCCCTTGAAGATTTTTAATGAAAATATCTCAATTTACAGCTGTTGAGTTCAGATTGTGTAATATACCAACACTTACATATCCTCTGATATATTACAGTTATTAAGCTAATTTCTAACATAATAAGCAATTTTAACACATATATATGCCTCAGTTGCATATTCAATAGCTAAATACTATGAAATGTTTGCATTTAGCCCCCCCCCTTTTTTCGTCCCATAAAATGAGCTCACATCATTCTTAATTTTGTTAATTCATGCTTTTATCCCATAAATTATGTGGTTTAAGACATAAAATATGTTTTTGTATATACATCTTTGGTTGAAATTCCTTCTAATTCCATCAAATTTGCAAAAATATGATTTATTGATATTCAAGTCTTGGAATTTCTGATGGTGCACAACTATAATTTCCCCCAAAACTCAATAGATATATGCTTCCACATCATTTTTTTTCACTGTTTAAGTAAGCGGGATGTTCAAATGTACTGTTAAAGCCAAATAATACTCTAAAACATGAAATTCAAATTGACAATTTGAAAAATTCACAGAAAATGCTAAGCAGTCAAAATAATGTTTCTGTGATCACTTAAATTACCAGGTTTTTACTACATAATTTTCAATTAAAACTGCTTTCTATAGCCTTATATTATTTTGTGAGTACACTGTACATGTATTCTAACTGAAAATATAAAATTTACCAGAAAAAATGTGCAAGATTGAAAAAAATCCAATCATGATATCACCATATCCTATATTTGAAGTCGATAAACTGCCGCATGATGAATTTTTTTAAATTCTTAATATCAACCATATTTTCAATATAATATGTCTTTCAACTGAAAAAACACATTCAATAACATATTCCCAATAACTATAAAGTCATAAAGAAAAATAAAATGAGTTGCAGTACCCGGTGTCCATGTATATCCAGTGTTTGGGAGCAATATTCCAAAATATTACATAACATGCATTTTGACCATGTAATCTGACACCACAATGCATTTTGTAGCATTTTTGTATGAAAAATGTCACTCTGGGTCTGTTGTGACATTTGTAGGCTAATTTGAACATGATAGCAACAAAAGATAATTTTGACGTTTTTGTCTTAAGGTGTCAAACCACTAATTAATTTCTTTAAGGTTTTCTACTAAATTTGTGTTTTTTCGAGCCTACCTGGTCATTTTATCTTAAGTTTAACCTTTCCAGACCATATATTTTCTGAAACGTACATGATTCCTCTATGCTCTGTCAAAATATCAGGACATGTTTAAAATCTTGCAGTGAAATGCCATGCTACGGAAAACAACTACTCTAAAAATAGCTCGGTCATCCCCAAGAAATTCAGTATTTATAGGTCATGCATCAAATCCTCCATAGAGGTATTAAAATAAAACTAAATCCATCAAATTTGGGCTCAAAATAATCCCTATTTATTTAACTTCAATTATCAATTTTAATTAGTTCATTCCATTCCGTATTTTTCACAATACTACAAAGTAAATGGAACTTTTTTCTTGAAAAGGGACTACTTTCGTATATGTTCCAAGCTCTGATTGGTGAATTAGTGGTTTGACACATAAAGAGCATAAAAACTTGTTTCTTTCACCATTTGTTGGCCTAATTTCTATTCCTTAGACAATATCAACCAAAAAAAAACTCACAAGGTATGTGGCTGTCTGATATTTGCAAGTATAAGTGTTCAAAAGCAAAGGTACCCCCTTGACGATTTTTAATGAAAATATCTCAATTTACAGCTGTTGAGTTCAGATTGTGTAATATACCAAAACTTACATATCCTCTGATATATTACAGTTATTAAGCTAATTTCTAACATAATAAGCAATTTTAACACATATATATGCCTCAGTTGCATATTCAATAGCTAAATACAATGAAATGTTTGCACTTAGCCCCCCCCCCTTTTTTTCGTCCCATAAAATGAGCTCACATCATTCTTAATTTTGTTAATTCATGCTTTTATCCCATAAATTATGTGGTTTAAGACATAAAATATGTTTTTGTATATACATCTTTGGTTGAAATTCCTTCTAATTCCATCAAATTTGCAAAAATATGATTTATTGATATTCAAGTCTTGGAATTTCTGATGGTGCACAACTATAATTTCCCCCAAAACTCAATAGATATATGCTTCCACATCATTTTTTTTCACTGTTTAAGTAAGCTGGATGTTCAAATGTACTGTTAAAGCCAAATAATACTCTAAAACATGAAATTCAAATTGACAATTTGAAAAATTCACAGAAAATGCTAAGCAGTCAAAATAATGTTTCTGTGATCACTTAAATTACCAGGTTTTAACTACACAATTTTCAATTAAAACTGCTTTCTATAGCCTTATATTATTTTGTGAGTACACTGTACATGTATTCTAACTGAAACTATAAAAATTTACCAGAAAAAATGTGCAAGATTGAAAAAAATCCAATCATGATATCATCATATCCTATATTTGAAGTCGATAAACTGCCGCATGATGATTTTTTTTAAATTCTTAATATCAACCATATTTTCAATATAATATGTCTTTCAACTGAAAAAAACACATTCAATAACATATTCCCAATAACTATAAAGTCATAAAGAAAAATAAAATGAGTTGCAGTACCCGGTGTCCATGTATACCCAGTGTTTGGGAGCAATATTCCAAAATATTACATAACATACATTTTGACCATGTAATCTGACACCACAATGCATTTTGTAGCATTTTTGTATGAAAAATGTCACTCTGGGTCTGTTGTGACATTTGTAGGCTAATTTGAACATGATAGCAACAAAAGATAATTTTGACGTTTTTGTCTTATGGTGTCAAACCACTAATTCATTTCTTTAAGGTTTTCTACTAAATTTGTGTTTTTTCGAGCCTACCTGGTCATTTTATCTTAAGTTTAACCTTTCCAAGACCATATATTTTCTGAAACGTACATGATTCCTCTATGCTCTGTCAAAATATCAGGACGTGTTTAGAATCTTGCAGTGAAATGCCATGCTACGGAAAACAACTACTCTAAAAATAGCTCGGTCATCCCCAAGAAATTCAGTATTTATAGGTCATGCATCAAATCCTCCATAGAGGTATTAAAATAAAACTAAATCCATCAAATTTGGGCTCAAAATAATCCCTATTTATATAACTTCAATTATCAATTTTAATTAGTTCATTCCATTCCGTATTTTTCACAATACTACAAAGTAAATGGAACTTTTTTGTTGAAAAGGGACTACTTTCGTATATGTTCCAAGCTCTGATTGGTGAATTAGTGGTTTGACACATAAAGAGCATAAAAACTTGTTTCTTTCACCATTTGTTGGCCTAATTTCTATTCCTTAGACAATATCAACCCAAAAAAAACTCACAAGGTATGTGGCTGTCTGATATTTGCAAGTATAAGTGTTCAAAAGCAAAGGTACCCCCTTGAAGATTTTTAATGAAAATATCTCAATTTACAGCTGTTGAGTTCAGATTGTGTAATATACCAACACTTACATATCCTCTGATATATTACAGTTATTAAGCTAATTTCTAACATAATAAGCAATTTTAACACATATATATGCCTCAGTTGCATATTCAATAGCTAAATACTATGAAATGTTTGCATTTAGCCCCCCCCCCTTTTTTCGTCCCATAAAATGAGCTCACATCATTCTTAATTTTGTTAATTCATGCTTTTATCCCATAAATTATGTGGTTTAAGACATAAAATATGTTTTTGTATATACATCTTTGGTTGAAATTCCTTCTAATTCCATCAAATTTGCAAAAATATGATTTATTGATATTCAAGTCTTGGAATTTCTGATGGTGCACAACTATAATTTCCCCCAAAACTCAATAGATATATGCTTCCACATCATTTTTTTTCACTGTTTAAGTAAGCTGGATGTTCAAATGTACTGTTAAAGCCAAATAATACTCTAAAACATGAAATTCAAATTGACAATTTGAAAAATTCACAGAAAATGCTAAGCAGTCAAAATAATGTTTCTGTGATCACTTAAATTACCAGGATTTTACTACATAATTTTCAATTAAAACTGCTTTCTATAGCCTTATATTATTTTGTGAGTACACTGTACATGTATTCTAACTGAAACTATAAAAATTTACCAGAAAAAATGTGCAAGATTGAAAAAAATCCAATCATGATATCACCATATCCTATATTTGAAGTCGATAAACTGCCGCATGATGAATTTTTTTAAATTCTTAATATCAACCATATTTTCAATATAATATGTCTTTCAACTGAAAAAACACATTCAATAACATATTCCCAATAACTATAAAGTCATAAAGAAAAATAAAATGAGTTGCAGTACCCGGTGTCCATGTATATCCAGTGTTTGGGAGCAATATTCCAAAATATTACATAACATGCATTTTGACCATGTAATCTGACACCACAATGCATTTTGTAGCATTTTTGTATGAAAAATGTCACCCTGGGTCTGTTGTGACATTTGTAGGCTAATTTGAACATGATAGCAACAAAAGATAATTTTGACGTTTTTGTCTTAAGGTGTCAAACCACTAATTAATTTCTTTAAGGTTTTCTACTAAATTTGTGTTTTTTCGAGCCTACCTGGTCATTTTATCTTAAGTTTAACCTTTCCAAGACCATATATTTTCTGAAACGTACATGATTCCTCTATGCTCTGTCAAAATATCAGGACATGTTTAGAATCTTGCAGTGAAATGCCATGCTAAGGAAAACAACTACTCTAAAAATAGCTCGGTCATCCCCAAGAAATTCAGTATTTATAGGTCATGCATCAAATCCTCCATAGAGGTATTAAAATAAAACTAAATCCATCAAATTTGGGCTCAAAATAATCCCTATTTATTTAACTTCAATTATCAATTTTAATTAGTTCATTGCATTCCGTATTTTTCACAATACTACAAAGTAAATGGAACTTTTTTCTTGAAAAGGGACTACTTTCGTATATGTTCCAAGCTCTGATTGGTGAATTAGTGGTTTGACACATAAAGAGCATAAAAACTTGTTTCTTTCACCATTTGTTGGCCTAATTTCTATTCCTTAGACAATATCAACCCAAAAAAAACTCACAAGGTATGTGGCTGTCTGATATTTGCAAGTATAAGTGTTCAAAAGCAAAGGTACCCCCTTGACGATTTTTAATGAAAATATCTCAATTTACAGCTGTTGAGTTCAGATTGTGTAATATACCAAAACTTACATATCCTCTGATATATTACAGTTATTAAGCTAATTTCTAACATAATAAGCAATTTTAACACATATATATGCCTCAGTTGCATATTCAATAGCTAAATACAATGAAATGTTTGCACTTAGCCCCCCCCCTTTTTTTCGTCCCATAAAATGAGCTCACATCATTCTTAATTTTGTTAATTCATGCTTTTATCCCATAAATTATGTGGTTTAAGACATAAAATATGTTTTTGTATATACATCTTTGGTTGAAATTCCTTCTAATTCCATCAAATTTGCAAAAATATGATTTATTGATATTCAAGTCTTGGAATTTCTGATGGTGCACAACTATAATTTCCCCCAAAACTCAATAGATATATGCTTCCACATCATTTTTTTTCACTGTTTAAGTAAGCTGGATGTTCAAATGTACTGTTAAAGCCAAATAATACTCTAAAACATGAAATTCAAATTGACAATTTGAAAAATTCACAGAAAATGCTAAGCAGTCAAAATAATGTTTCTGTGATCACTTAAATTACCAGGTTTTAACTACACAATTTTCAATTAAAACTGCTTTCTATAGCCTTATATTATTTTGTGAGTACACTGTACATGTATTCTAACTGAAACTATAAAAATTTACCAGAAAAAATGTGCAAGATTGAAAAAAATCCAATCATGATATCACCATATCCTATATTTGAAGTCGATAAACTGCCGCATGATGATTTTTTTAAAATTCTTAATATCAACCATATTTTCAATATAATATGTCTTTCAACTGAAAAAACACATTCAATAACATATTCCCAATAACTATAAAGTCATAAAGAAAAATAAAATGAGTTGCAGTACCCGGTGTCCATGTATATCCAGTGTTTGGGAGCAATATTCCAAAATATTACATAACATACATTTTGACCATGTAATCTGACACCACAATGCATTTTGTAGCATTTTTGTATGAAAAATGTCACTCTGGGTCTGTTGTGACATTTGTAGGCTAATTTGAACATGATAGCAACAAAAGATAATTTTGACGTTTTTGTCTTAAGGTGTCAAACCACTAATTCATTTCTTTAAGGTTTTCTACTAAATTTGTGTTTTTTCGAGCCTACCTGGTCATTTTATCTTAAGTTTAACCTTTCCAAGACCATATATTTTCTGAAACGTACATGATTCCTCTATGCTCTGTCAAAATATCAGGACGTGTTTAGAATCTTGCAGTGAAATGCCATGCTACGGAAAACAACTACTCTAAAAATAGCTCGGTCATCCCCAAGAAATTCAGTATTTATAGGTCATGCATCAAATCCTCCATAGAGGTATTAAAATAAAACTAAATCCATCAAATTTGGGCTCAAAATAATCCCTATTTATTTAACTTCAATTATCAATTTTAATTAGTTCATTCCATTCCGTATTTTTCACAATACTACAAAGTAAATGGAACTTTTTTGTTGAAAAGGGACTACTTTCGTATATGTTCCAAGCTCTGATTGGTGAATTAGTGGTTTGACACATAAAGAGCATAAAAACTTGTTTCTTTCACCATTTGTTGGCCTAATTTCTATTCCTTAGACAATATCAACCCAAAAAAAACTCACAAGGTATGTGGCTGTCTGATATTTGCAAGTATAAGTGTTCAAAAGCAAAGGTACCCCCTTGAAGATTTTTAATGAAAATATCTCAATTTACAGCTGTTGAGTTCAGATTGTGTAATATACCAACACTTACATATCTTCTGATATATTACAGTTATTAAGCTAATTTCTAACATAATAAGCAATTTTAACACATATATATGCCTCAGTTGCATATTCAATAGCTAAATACTATGAAATGTTTGCATTTAGCCCCCCCCCCCCTTTTTTCGTCCCATAAAATGAGCTCACATCATTCTTAATTTTGTTAATTCATGCTTTTATCCCATAAATTATGTGGTTTAAGACATAAAATATGTTTTTGTATATACATCTTTGGTTGAAATTCCTTCTAATTCCATCAAATTTGCAAAAAATATGATTTATTGATATTCAAGTCTTGGAATTTCTGATGGTGCACAACTATAATTTCCCCCAAAACTCAATAGATATATGCTTCCACATCATTTTTTTTCACTGTTTAAGTAAGCTGGATGTTCAAATGTACTGTTAAAGCCAAATAATACTCTAAAACATGAAATTCAAATTGACAATTTGAAAAATTCACAGAAAATGCTAAGCAGTCAAAATAATGTTTCTGTGATCACTTAAATTACCAGGATTTTACTACATAATTTTCAATTAAAACTGCTTTCTATAGCCTTATATTATTTTGTGAGTACACTGTACATGTATTCTAACTGAAACTATAAAAATTTACCAGAAAAAATGTGCAAGATTGAAAAAAATCCAATCATGATATCACCATATCCTATATTTGAAGTCGATACACTGCCGCATGATGAATTTTTTTAAATTCTTAATATCAACCATATTTTCAATATAATATGTCTTTCAACTGAAAAAACACATTCAATAACATATTCCCAATAACTATAAAGTCATAAAGAAAAATAAAATGAGTTGCAGTACCCGGTGTCCATGTATATCCAGTGTTTGGGAGCAATATTCCAAAATATTACATAACATGCATTTTGACCATGTAATCTGACACCACAATGCATTTTGTAGCATTTTTGTATGAAAAATGTCACTCTGGGTCTGTTGTGACATTTGTAGGCTAATTTGAACATGATAGCAACAAAAGATAATTTTGACGTTTTTGTCTTAAGGTGTCAAACCACTAATTAATTTCTTTAAGGTTTTCTACTAAATTTGTGTTTTTTCGAGCCTACCTGGTCATTTTATCTTAAGTTTAACCTTTCCAAGACCATATATTTTCTGAAACGTACATGATTCCTCTATGCTCTGTCAAAATATCAGGACATGTTTAGAATCTTGCAGTGAAATGCCATGCTAAGGAAAACAACTACTCTAAAAATAGCTCGGTCATCCCCAAGAAATTCAGTATTTATAGGTCATGCATCAAATCCTCCATAGAGGTATTAAAATAAAACTAAATCCATCAAATTTGGGCTCAAAATAATCCCTATTTATTTAACTTCAATTATCAATTTTAATTAGTTCATTGCATTCCGTATTTTTCACAATACTACAAAGTAAATGGAACTTTTTTCTTGAAAAGGGACTACTTTCGTATATGTTCCAAGCTCTGATTGGTGAATTAGTGGTTTGACACATAAAGAGCATAAAAACTTGTTTCTTTCACCATTTGTTGGCCTAATTTCTATTCCTTAGACAATATCAACCCCAAAAAAACTCACAAGGTATGTGGCTGTCTGATATTTGCAAGTATAAGTGTTCAAAAGCAAAGGTACCCCCTTGACGATTTTTAATGAAAATATCTCAATTTACAGCTGTTGAGTTCAGATTGTGTAATATACCAAAACTTACATATCCTCTGATATATTACAGTTATTAAGCTAATTTCTAACATAATAAGCAATTTTAACACATATATATGCCTCAGTTGCATATTCAATAGCTAAATACAATGAAATGTTTGCACTTAGCCCCCCCCCCTTTTTTCGTCCCATAAAATGAGCTCACATCATTCTTAATTTTGTTAATTCATGCTTTTATCCCATAAATTATGTGGTTTAAGACATAAAATATGTTTTTGTATATACATCTTTGGTTGAAATTCCTTCTAATTCCATCAAATTTGCAAAAATATGATTTATTGATATTCAAGTCTTGGAATTTCTGATGGTGCACAACTATAATTTCCCCCAAAACTCAATAGATATATGCTTCCACATCATTTTTTTTCACTGTTTAAGTAAGCTGGATGTTCAAATGTACTGTTAAAGCCAAATAATACTCTAAAACATGAAATTCAAATTGACAATTTGAAAAATTCACAGAAAATGCTAAGCAGTCAAAATAATGTTTCTGTGATCACTTAAATTACCAGGTTTTAACTACACAATTTTCAATTAAAACTGCTTTCTATAGCCTTATATTATTTTGTGAGTACACTGTACATGTATTCTAACTGAAACTATAAAAATTTACCAGAAAAAATGTGCAAGATTGAAAAAAATCCAATCATGATATCACCATATCCTATATTTGAAGTCGATAAACTGCCGCATGATGATTTTTTTTAAATTCTTAATATCAACCATATTTTCAATATAATATGTCTTTCAACTGAAAAAACACATTCAATAACATATTCCCAATAACTATAAAGTCATAAAGAAAAATAAAATGAGTTGCAGTACCCGGTGTCCATGTATATCCAGTGTTTGGGAGCAATATTCCAAAATATTACATAACATACATTTTGACCATGTAATCTGACACCACAATGCATTTTGTAGCATTTTTGTATGAAAAATGTCACTCTGGGTCTGTTGTGACATTTGTAGGCTAATTTGAACATGATAGCAACAAAAGATAATTTTGACGTTTTTGTCTTAAGGTGTCAAACCACTAATTCATTTCTTTAAGGTTTTCTACTAAATTTGTGTTTTTTCGAGCCTACCTGGTCATTTTATCTTAAGTTTAACCTTTCCAAGACCATATATTTTCTGAAACGTACATGATTCCTCTATGCTCTGTCAAAATATCAGGACGTGTTTAGAATCTTGCAGTGAAATGCCATGCTACGGAAAACAACTACTCTAAAAATAGCTCGGTCATCCCCAAGAAATTCAGTATTTATAGGTCATGCATCAAATCCTCCATAGAGGTATTAAAATAAAACTAAATCCATCAAATTTGGGCTCAAAATAATCCCTATTTATTTAACTTCAATTATCAATTTTAATTAGTTCATTCCATTCCGTATTTTTCACAATACTACAAAGTAAATGGAACTTTTTTGTTGAAAAGGGACTACTTTCGTATATGTTCCAAGCTCTGATTGGTGAATTAGTGGTTTGACACATAAAGAGCATAAAAACTTGTTTCTTTCACCATTTGTTGGCCTAATTTCTATTCCTTAGACAATATCAACCCAAAAAAAACTCACAAGGTATGTGGCTGTCTGATATTTGCAAGTATAAGTGTTCAAAAGCAAAGGTACCCCCTTGACGATTTTTAATGAAAATATCTCAATTTACAGCTGTTGAGTTCAGATTGTGTAATATACCAAAACTTACATATCCTCTGATATATTACAGTTATTAAGCTAATTTCTAACATAATAAGCAATTTTAACACATATATATGCCTCAGTTGCATATTCAATAGCTAAATACAATGAAATGTTTGCACTTAGCCCCCCCCCCCTTTTTTCGTCCCATAAAATGAGCTCACATCATTCTTAATTTTGTTAATTCATGCTTTTATCCCATAAATTATGTGGTTTAAGACATAAAATATGTTTTTGTATATACATCTTTGGTTGAAATTCCTTCTAATTCCATCAAATTTGCAAAAATATGATTTATTGATATTCAAGTCTTGGAATTTCTGATGGTGCACAACTATAATTTCCCCCAAAACTCAATAGATATATGCTTCCACATCATTTTTTTTCACTGTTTAAGTAAGCTGGATGTTCAAATGTACTGTTAAAGCCAAATAATACTCTAAAACATGAAATTCAAATTGACAATTTGAAAAATTCACAGAAAATGCTAAGCAGTCAAAATAATGTTTCTGTGATCACTTAAATTACCAGGTTTTAACTACACAATTTTCAATTAAAACTGCTTTCTATAGCCTTATATTATTTTGTGAGTACACTGTACATGTATTCTAACTGAAACTATAAAAAATTACCAGAAAAAATGTGCAAGATTGAAAAAAATCCAATCATGATATCACCATATCCTATATTTGAAGTCGATAAACTGCCGCATGATGATTTTTTTTAAATTCTTAATATCAACCATATTTTCAATATAATATGTCTTTCAACTGAAAAAACACATTCAATAACATATTCCCAATAACTATAAAGTCATAAAGAAAAATAAAATGAGTTGCAGTACCCGGTGTCCATGTATATCCAGTGTTTGGGAGCAATATTCCAAAATATTACATAACATACATTTTGACCATGTAATCTGACACCACAATGCATTTTGTAGCATTTTTGTATGAAAAATGTCACTCTGGGTCTGTTGTGACATTTGTAGGCTAATTTGAACATGATAGCAACAAAAGATAATTTTGACGTTTTTGTCTTAAGGTGTCAAACCACTAATTCATTTCTTTAAGGTTTTCTACTAAATTTGTGTTTTTTCGAGCCTACCTGGTCATTTTATCTTAAGTTTAACCTTTCCAAGACCATATATTTTCTGAAACGTACATGATTCCTCTATGCTCTGTCAAAATATCAGGACGTGTTTAGAATCTTGCAGTGAAATGCCATGCTACGGAAAACAACTACTCTAAAAATAGCTCGGTCATCCCCAAGAAATTCAGTATTTATAGGTCATGCATCAAATCCTCCATAGAGGTATTAAAATAAAACTAAATCCATCAAATTTGGGCTCAAAATAATCCCTATTTATTTAACTTCAATTATCAATTTTAATTAGTTCATTCCATTCCGTATTTTTCACAATACTACAAAGTAAATGGAACTTTTTTGTTGAAAAGGGACTACTTTCGTATATGTTCCAAGCTCTGATTGGTGAATTAGTGGTTTGACACATAAAGAGCATAAAAACTTGTTTCTTTCACCATTTGTTGGCCTAATTTCTATTCCTTAGACAATATCAACCCAAAAAAAACTCACAAGGTATGTGGCTGTCTGATATTTGCAAGTATAAGTGTTCAAAAGCAAAGGTACCCCCTTGAAGATTTTTAATGAAAATATCTCAATTTACAGCTGTTGAGTTCAGATTGTGTAATATACCAAAACTTACATATCCTCTGATATATTACAGTTATTAAGCTAATTTCTAACATAATAAGCAATTTTAACACATATATATGCCTCAGTTGCATATTCAATAGCTAAATACTATGAAATGTTTGCATTTAGCCCCCCCCCTTTTTTCGTCCCATAAAATGAGCTCACATCATTCTTAATTTTGTTAATTCATGCTTTTATCCCATAAATTATGTGGTTTAAGACATAAAATATGTTTTTGTATATACATCTTTGGTTGAAATTCCTTCTAATTCCATCAAATTTGCAAAAATATGATTTATTGATATTCAAGTCTTGGAATTTCTGATGGTGCACAACTATAATTTCCCCCAAAACTCAATAGATATATGCTTCCACATCATTTTTTTTCACTGTTTAAGTAAGCTGGATGTTCAAATGTACTGTTAAAGCCAAATAATACTCTAAAACATGAAATTCAAATTGACAATTTGAAAAATTCACAGAAAATGCTAAGCAGTCAAAATAATGTTTCTGTGATCACTTAAATTACCAGGTTTTAACTACACAATTTTCAATTAAAACTGCTTTCTATAGCCTTATATTATTTTTGAGTACACTGTACATGTATTCTAACTGAAACTATAAAAATTTACCAGAAAAAATGTGCAAGATTGAAAAAAATCCAATCATGATATCACCATATCCTATATTTGAAGTCGATAAACTGCCGCATGATGATTTTTTTTAAATTCTTAATATCAACCATATTTTCAATATAATATGTCTTTCAACTGAAAAAACACATTCAATAACATATTCCCAATAACTATAAAGTCATAAAGAAAAATAAAATGAGTTGCAGTACCCGGTGTCCATGTATATCCAGTGTTTGGGAGCAATATTCCAAAATATTACATAACATACATTTTGACCATGTAATCTGACACCACAATGCATTTTGTAGCATTTTTGTATGAAAAATGTCACTCTGGGTCTGTTGTGACATTTGTAGGCTAATTTGAACATGATAGCAACAAAAGATAATTTTGACGTTTTTGTCTTAAGGTGTCAAACCACTAATTCATTTCTTTAAGGTTTTCTACTAAATTTGTGTTTTTTCGAGCCTACCTGGTCATTTTATCTTAAGTTTAACCTTTCCAAGACCATATATTTTCTGAAACGTACATGATTCCTCTATGCTCTGTCAAAATATCAGGACGTGTTTAGAATCTTGCAGTGAAATGCCATGCTACGGAAAACAACTACTCTAAAAATAGCTCGGTCATCCCCAAGAAATTCAGTATTTATAGGTCATGCATCAAATCCTCCATAGAGGTATTAAAATAAAACTAAATCCATCAAATTTGGGCTCAAAATAATCCCTATTTATTTAACTTCAATTATCAATTTTAATTAGTTCATTCCATTCCGTATTTTTCACAATACTACAAAGTAAATGGAACTTTTTTGTTGAAAAGGGACTACTTTCGTATATGTTCCAAGCTCTGATTGGTGAATTAGTGGTTTGACACATAAAGAGCATAAAAACTTGTTTCTTTCACCATTTGTTGGCCTAATTTCTATTCCTTAGACAATATCAACCCAAAAAAAAACTCACAAGGTATGTGGCTGTCTGATATTTGCAGGTATAAGTGTTCAAAAGCAAAGGTACCCCCTTGAAGATTTTTAATGAAAATATCTCAATTTACAGCTGTTGAGTTCAGATTGTGTAATATACCAACACTTACATATCCTCTGATATATTACAGTTATTAAGCTAATTTCTAACATAATAAGCAATTTTAACACATATATATGCCTCAGTTGCATATTCAATAGCTAAATACTATGAAATGTTTGCATTTAGCCCCCCCCCCTTTTTTCGTCCCATAAAATGAGCTCACATCATTCTTAATTTTGTTAATTCATGCTTTTATCCCATAAATTATGTGGTTTAAGACATAAAATATGTTTTTGTATATACATCTTTGGTTGAAATTCCTTCTAATTCCATCAAATTTGCAAAAATATGATTTATTGATATTCAAGTCTTGGAATTTCTGATGGTGCACAACTATAATTTCCCCCAAAACTCAATAGATATATGCTTCCACATCATTTTTTTTCACTGTTTAAGTAAGCTGGATGTTCAAATGTACTGTTAAAGCCAAATAATACTCTAAAACATGAAATTCAAATTGACAATTTGAAAAATTCACAGAAAATGCTAAGCAGTCAAAATAATGTTTCTGTGATCACTTAAATTACCAGGATTTTACTACATAATTTTCAATTAAAACTGCTTTCTATAGCCTTATATTATTTTGTGAGTACACTGTACATGTATTCTAACTGAAACTATAAAAATTTACCAGAAAAAATGTGCAAGATTGAAAAAAATCCAATCATGATATCACCATATCCTATATTTGAAGTCGATAAACTGCCGCATGATGAATTTTTTTAAATTCTTAATATCAACCATATTTTCAATATAATATGTCTTTCAACTGAAAAAACACATTCAATAACATATTCCCAATAACTATAAAGTCATAAAGAAAAATAAAATGAGTTGCAGTACCCGGTGTCCATGTATATCCAGTGTTTGGGAGCAATATTCCAAAATATTACATAACATGCATTTTGACCATGTAATCTGACACCACAATGCATTTTGTAGCATTTTTGTATGAAAAATGTCACTCTGGGTCTGTTGTGACATTTGTAGGCTAATTTGAACATGATAGCAACAAAAGATAATTTTGACGTTTTTGTCTTAAGGTGTCAAACCACTAATTCATTTCTTTAAGGTTTTCTACTAAATTTGTGTTTTTTCGAGCCTACCTGGTCATTTTATCTTAAGTTTAACCTTTCCAAGACCATATATTTTCTGAAACGTACATGATTCCTCTATGCTCTGTCAAAATATCAGGACGTGTTTAGAATCTTGCAGTGAAATGCCATGCTACGGAAAACAACTACTCTAAAAATAGCTCGGTCATCCCCAAGAAATTCAGTATTTATAGGTCATGCATCAAATCCTCCATAGAGGTATTAAAATAAAACTAAATCCATCAAATTTGGGCTCAAAATAATCCCTATTTATTTAACTTCAATTATCAATTTTAATTAGTTCATTCCATTCCGTATTTTTCACAATACTACAAAGTAAATGGAACTTTTTTGTTGAAAAGGGACTACTTTCGTATATGTTCCAAGCTCTGATTGGTGAATTAGTGGTTTGACACATAAAGAGCATAAAAACTTGTTTCTTTCACCATTTGTTGGCCTAATTTCTATTCCTTAGACAATATCAACCCAAAAAAAACTCACAAGGTATGTGGCTGTCTGATATTTGCAAGTATAAGTGTTCAAAAGCAAAGGTACCCCCTTGAAGATTTTTAATGAAAATATCTCAATTTACAGCTGTTGAGTTCAGATTGTGTAATATACCAAAACTTACATATCCTCTGATATATTACAGTTATTAAGCTAATTTCTAACATAATAAGCAATTTTAACACATATATATGCCTCAGTTGCATATTCAATAGCTAAATACTATGAAATGTTTGCATTTAGCCCCCCCCCTTTTTTCGTCCCATAAAATGAGCTCACATCATTCTTAATTTTGTTAATTCATGCTTTTATCCCATAAATTATGTGGTTTAAGACATAAAATATGTTTTTGTATATACATCTTTGGTTGAAATTCCTTCTAATTCCATCAAATTTGCAAAAATATGATTTATTGATATTCAAGTCTTGGAATTTCTGATGGTGCACAACTATAATTTCCCCCAAAACTCAATAGATATATGCTTCCACATCATTTTTTTTCACTGTTTAAGTAAGCTGGATGTTCAAATGTACTGTTAAAGCCAAATAATACTCTAAAACATGAAATTCAAATTGACAATTTGAAAAATTCACAGAAAATGCTAAGCAGTCAAAATAATGTTTCTGTGATCACTTAAATTACCAGGTTTTAACTACACAATTTTCAATTAAAACTGCTTTCTATAGCCTTATATTATTTTTGAGTACACTGTACATGTATTCTAACTGAAACTATAAAAATTTACCAGAAAAAATGTGCAAGATTGAAAAAAATCCAATCATGATATCACCATATCCTATATTTGAAGTCGATAAACTGCCGCATGATGATTTTTTTTAAATTCTTAATATCAACCATATTTTCAATATAATATGTCTTTCAACTGAAAAAACACATTCAATAACATATTCCCAATAACTATAAAGTCATACAGAAAAATAAAATGAGTTGCAGTACCCGGTGTCCATGTATATCCAGTGTTTGGGAGCAATATTCCAAAATATTACATAACATACATTTTGACCATGTAATCTGACACCACAATGCATTTTGTAGCATTTTTGTATGAAAAATGTCACTCTGGGTCTGTTGTGACATTTGTAGGCTAATTTGAACATGATAGCAACAAAAGATAATTTTGACGTTTTTGTCTTAAGGTGTCAAACCACTAATTCATTTCTTTAAGGTTTTCTACTAAATTTGTGTTTTTTCGAGCCTACCTGGTCATTTTATCTTAAGTTTAACCTTTCCAAGACCATATATTTTCTGAAACGTACATGATTCCTCTATGCTCTGTCAAAATATCAGGACGTGTTTAGAATCTTGCAGTGAAATGCCATGCTACGGAAAACAACTACTCTAAAAATAGCTCGGTCATCCCCAAGAAATTCAGTATTTATAGGTCATGCATCAAATCCTCCATAGAGGTATTAAAATAAAACTAAATCCATCAAATTTGGGCTCAAAATAATCCCTATTTATTTAACTTCAATTATCAATTTTAATTAGTTCATTCCATTCCGTATTTTTCACAATACTACAAAGTAAATGGAACTTTTTTGTTGAAAAGGGACTACTTTCGTATATGTTCCAAGCTCTGATTGGTGAATTAGTGGTTTGACACATAAAGAGCATAAAAACTTGTTTCTTTCACCATTTGTTGGCCTAATTTCTATTCCTTAGACAATATCAACCCAAAAAAAAACTCACAAGGTATGTGGCTGTCTGATATTTGCAGGTATAAGTGTTCAAAAGCAAAGGTACCCCCTTGAAGATTTTTAATGAAAATATCTCAATTTACAGCTGTTGAGTTCAGATTGTGTAATATACCAACACTTACATATCCTCTGATATATTACAGTTATTAAGCTAATTTCTAACATAATAAGCAATTTTAACACATATATATGCCTCAGTTGCATATTCAATAGCTAAATACTATGAAATGTTTGCATTTAGCCCCCCCCCTTTTTTCGTCCCATAAAATGAGCTCACATCATTCTTAATTTTGTTAATTCATGCTTTTATCCCATAAATTATGTGGTTTAAGACATAAAATATGTTTTTGTATATACATCTTTGGTTGAAATTCCTTCTAATTCCATCAAATTTGCAAAAATATGATTTATTGATATTCAAGTCTTGGAATTTCTGATGGTGCACAACTATAATTTCCCCCAAAACTCAATAGATATATGCTTCCACATCATTTTTTTTCACTGTTTAAGTAAGCTGGATGTTCAAATGTACTGTTAAAGCCAAATAATACTCTAAAACATGAAATTCAAATTGACAATTTGAAAAATTCACAGAAAATGCTAAGCAGTCAAAATAATGTTTCTGTGATCACTTAAATTACCAGGATTTTACTACATAATTTTCAATTAAAACTGCTTTCTATAGCCTTATATTATTTTGTGAGTACACTGTACATGTATTCTAACTGAAACTATAAAAATTTACCAGAAAAAATGTGCAAGATTGAAAAAAATCCAATCATGATATCACCATATCCTATATTTGAAGTCGATAAACTGCCGCATGATGAATTTTTTTAAATTCTTAATATCAACCATATTTTCAATATAATATGTCTTTCAACTGAAAAAACACATTCAATAACATATTCCCAATAACTATAAAGTCATAAAGAAAAATAAAATGAGTTGCAGTACCCGGTGTCCATGTATATCCAGTGTTTGGGAGCAATATTCCAAAATATTACATAACATGCATTTTGACCATGTAATCTGACACCACAATGCATTTTGTAGCATTTTTGTATGAAAAATGTCACTCTGGGTCTGTTGTGACATTTGTAGGCTAATTTGAACATGATAGCAACAAAAGATAATTTTGACGTTTTTGTCTTAAGGTGTCAAACCACTAATTAATTTCTTTAAGGTTTTCTACTAAATTTGTGTTTTTTCGAGCCTACCTGGTCATTTTATCTTAAGTTTAACCTTTCCAAGACCATATATTTTCTGAAACGTACATGATTCCTCTATGCTCTGTCAAAATATCAGGACATGTTTAGAATCTTGCAGTGAAATGCCATGCTAAGGAAAACAACTACTCTAAAAATAGCTCGGTCATCCCCAAGAAATTCAGTATTTATAGGTCATGCATCAAATCCTCCATAGAGGTATTAAAATAAAACTAAATCCATCAAATTTGGGCTCAAAATAATCCCTATTTATTTAACTTCAATTATCAATTTTAATTAGTTCATTCCATTCCGTATTTTTCACAATACTACAAAGTAAATGGAACTTTTTTGTTGAAAAGGGACTACTTTCGTATATGTTCCAAGCTCTGATTGGTGAATTAGTGGTTTGACACATAAAGAGCATAAAAACTTGTTTCTTTCACCATTTGTTGGCCTAATTTCTATTCCTTAGACAATATCAACCCAAAAAAAACTCACAAGGTATGTGGCTGTCTGATATTTGCAGGTATAAGTGTTCAGAAGCAAAGGTACCCCCTTGAAGATTTTTAATGAAAATATCTCAATTTACAGCTGTTGAGTTCAGATTGTGTAATATACCAACACTTACATATCCTCTGATATATTACAGTTATTAAGCTAATTTCTAACATAATAAGCAATTTTAACACATATATATGCCTCAGTTGCATATTCAATAGCTAAATACTATGAAATGTTTGCATTTAGCCCCCCCCCCCTTTTTTCGTCCCATAAAATGAGCTCACATCATTCTTAATTTTGTTAATTCATGCTTTTATCCCATAAATTATGTGGTTTAAGACATAAAATATGTTTTTGTATATACATCTTTGGTTGAAATTCCTTCTAATTCCATCAAATTTGCAAAAATATGATTTATTGATATTCAAGTCTTGGAATTTCTGATGGTGCACAACTATAATTTCCCCCAAAACTCAATAGATATATGCTTCCACATCATTTTTTTTCACTGTTTAAGTAAGCTGGATGTTCAAATGTACTGTTAAAGCCAAATAATACTCTAAAACATGAAATTCAAATTGACAATTTGAAAAATTCACAGAAAATGCTAAGCAGTCAAAATAATGTTTCTGTGATCACTTAAATTACCAGGATTTTACTACATAATTTTCAATTAAAACTGCTTTCTATAGCCTTATATTATTTTGTGAGTACACTGTACATGTATTCTAACTGAAACTATAAAAATTTACCAGAAAAAATGTGCAAGATTGAAAAAAATCCAATCATGATATCACCATATCCTATATTTGAAGTCGATAAACTGCCGCATGATGAATTTTTTTAAATTCTTAATATCAACCATATTTTCAATATAATATGTCTTTCAACTGAAAAAACACATTCAATAACATATTCCCAATAACTATAAAGTCATAAAGAAAAATAAAATGAGTTGCAGTACCCGGTGTCCATGTATATCCAGTGTTTGGGAGCAATATTCCAAAATATTACATAACATGCATTTTGACCATGTAATCTGACACCACAATGCATTTTGTAGCATTTTTGTATGAAAAATGTCACTCTGGGTCTGTTGTGACATTTGTAGGCTAATTTGAACATGATAGCAACAAAAGATAATTTTGACGTTTTTTTCTTAAGGTGTCAAACCACTAATTAATTTCTTTAAGGTTTTCTACTAAATTTGTGTTTTTTCGAGCCTACCTGGTCATTTTATCTTAAGTTTAACCTTTCCAAGACCATATATTTTCTGAAACGTACATGATTCCTCTATGCTCTGTCAAAATATCAGGACATGTTTAGAATCTTGCAGTGAAATGCCATGCTAAGGAAAACAACTACTCTAAAAATAGCTCGGTCATCCCCAAGAAATTCAGTATTTATAGGTCATGCATCAAATCCTCCATAGAGGTATTAAAATAAAACTAAATCCATCAAATTTGGGCTCAAAATAATCCCTATTTATTTAACTTCAATTATCAATTTTAATTAGTTCATTGCATTCCGTATTTTTCACAATACTACAAAGTAAATGGAACTTTTTTCTTGAAAAGGGACTACTTTCGTATATGTTCCAAGCTCTGATTGGTGAATTAGTGGTTTGACACATAAAGAGCATAAAAACTTGTTTCTTTCACCATTTGTTGGCCTAATTTCTATTCCTTAGACAATATCAACCCAAAAAAAACTCACAAGGTATGTGGCTGTCTGATATTTGCAAGTATAAGTGTTCAAAAGCAAAGGTACCCCCTTGACGATTTTTAATGAAAATATCTCAATTTACAGCTGTTGAGTTCAGATTGTGTAATATACCAAAACTTACATATCCTCTGATATATTACAGTTATTAAGCTAATTTCTAACATAATAAGCAATTTTAACACATATATATGCCTCAGTTGCATATTCAATAGCTAAATACTATGAAATGTTTGCATTTAGCCCCCCCCCCTTTTTTCGTCCCATAAAATGAGCTCACATCATTCTTAATTTTGTTAATTCATGCTGTTATCCCATAAATTATGTGGTTTAAGACATAAAATATGTTTTTGTATATACATCTTTGGTTGAAATTCCTTCTAATTCCATCAAATTTGCAAAAATATGATTTATTGATATTCAAGTCTTGGAATTTCTGATGGTGCACAACTATAATTTCCCCCAAAACTCAATAGATATATGCTTCCACATCATTTTTTTTCACTGTTTAAGTAAGCTGGATGTTCAAATGTACTGTTAAAGCCAAATAATACTCTAAAACATGAAATTCAAATTGACAATTTGAAAAATTCACAGAAAATGCTAAGCAGTCAAAATAATGTTTCTGTGATCACTTAAATTACCAGGATTTTACTACATAATTTTCAATTAAAACTGCTTTCTATAGCCTTATATTATTTTGTGAGTACACTGTACATGTATTCTAACTGAAACTATAAAAATTTACCAGAAAAAATGTGCAAGATTGAAAAAAATCCAATCATGATATCACCATATCCTATATTTGAAGTCGATAAACTGCCGCATGATGAATTTTTTTAAATTCTTAATATCAACCATATTTTCAATATAATATGTCTTTCAACTGAAAAAAACACATTCAATAACATATTCCCAATAACTATAAAGTCATAAAGAAAAATAAAATGAGTTGCAGTACCCGGTGTCCATATATATCCAGTGTTTGGGAGCAATATTCCAAAATATTACATAACATGCATTTTGACCATGTAATCTGACACCACAATGCATTTTGTAGCATTTTTGTATGAAAAATGTCACTCTGGGTCTGTTGTGACATTTGTAGGCTAATTTGAACATGATAGCAACAAAAGATAATTTTGACGTTTTTGTCTTAAGGTGTCAAACCACTAATTAATTTCTTTAAGGTTTTCTACTAAATTTGTGTTTTTTCGAGCCTACCTGGTCATTTTATCTTAAGTTTAACCTTTCCAAGACCATATATTTTCTGAAACGTACATGATTCCTCTATGCGCTGTCAAAATATCAGGACGTGTTTAGAATCTTGCAGTGAAATGCCATGCTACGGAAAACAACTACTCTAAAAATAGCTCGGTCATCCCCAAGAAATTCAGTATTTATAGGTCATGCATCAAATCCTCCATAGAGGTATTAAAATAAAACTAAATCCATCAAATTTGGGCTCAAATAATCCCTATTTATTTAACTTCAATTATCAATTTTAATTAGTCCATTCCATTCCGTATTTTTCACAATACTACAAAGTAAATGGAACTTTTTTCTTGAAAAGGGACTACTTTCGTATATGTTCCAAGCTCTGATTGGTGAATTAGTGGTTTGACACATAAAAAGCATAAAAACTTGTTTCTTTCACCATTTGTTGGCCTAATTTCTATTCCTTAGACAATATCAACCCAAAAAAACCTCATAAGGTATGTGGCTGTCTGATATTTGCAAGTATAAGTGTTCAAAAGCAAAGGTACCCCCTTGAAGATTTTTAATGAAAATATCTCAATTTACAGCTGTTGAGTTCAGATTGTGTAATATACCAAAACTTACATATCCTCTGATATATTACAGTTATTAAGCTAATTTCTAACATAATAAGCAATTTTAACACATATATATGCCTCAGTTGCATATTCAATAGCTAAATACTATGAAATGTTTGCATTTAGCCCCCCCCCCTTTTTTCGTCCCATAAAATGAGCTCACATCATTCTTAATTTTGTTAATTCATGCTTTTATCCCATAAATTATGTGGTTTAAGACATAAAATATGTTTTTGTATATACATCTTTGGTTGAAATTCCTTCTAATTCCATCAAATTTGCAAAAATATGATTTATTGATATTCAAGTCTTGGAATTTCTGATGGTGCACAACTATAATTTCCCCCAAAACTCAATAGATATATGCTTCCACATCATTTTTTTTCACTGTTTAAGTAAGCTGGATGTTCAAATGTACTGTTAAAGCCAAATAATACTCTAAAACATGAAATTCAAATTGACAATTTGAAAAATTCACAGAAAATGCTAAGCAGTCAAAATAATGTTTCTGTGATCACTTAAATTACCAGGATTTTACTACATAATTTTCAATTAAAACTGCTTTCTATAGCCTTATATTATTTTGTGAGTACACTGTACATGTATTCTAACTGAAACTATAAAAATTTACCAGAAAAAATGTGCAAGATTGAAAAAAATCCAATCATGATATCACCATATCCTATATTTGAAGTCGATAAACTGCCGCATGATGAATTTTTTTAAATTCTTAATATCAACCATATTTTCAATATAATATGTCTTTCAACTGAAAAAAACACATTCAATAACATATTCCCAATAACTATAAAGTCATAAAGAAAAATAAAATGAGTTGCAGTACCCGGTGTCCATATATATCCAGTGTTTGGGAGCAATATTCCAAAATATTACATAACATGCATTTTGACCATGTAATCTGACACCACAATGCATTTTGTAGCATTTTTGTATGAAAAATGTCACTCTGGGTCTGTTGTGACATTTGTAGGCTAATTTGAACATGATAGCAACAAAAGATAATTTTGACGTTTTTGTCTTAAGGTGTCAAACCACTAATTAATTTCTTTAAGGTTTTCTACTAAATTTGTGTTTTTTCGAGCCTACCTGGTCATTTTATCTTAAGTTTAACCTTTCCAAGACCATATATTTTCTGAAACGTACATGATTCCTCTATGCGCTGTCAAAATATCAGGACGTGTTTAGAATCTTGCAGTGAAATGCCATGCTACGGAAAACAACTACTCTAAAAATAGCTCGGTCATCCCCAAGAAATTCAGTATTTATAGGTCATGCATCAAATCCTCCATAGAGGTATTAAAATAAAACTAAATCCATCAAATTTGGGCTCAAATAATCCCTATTTATTTAACTTCAATTATCAATTTTAATTAGTCCATTCCATTCCGTATTTTTCACAATACTACAAAGTAAATGGAACTTTTTTCTTGAAAAGGGACTACTTTCGTATATGTTCCAAGCTCTGATTGGTGAATTAGTGGTTTGACACATAAAAAGCATAAAAACTTGTTTCTTTCACCATTTGTTGGCCTAATTTCTATTCCTTAGACAATATCAACCCAAAAAAACCTCATAAGGTATGTGGCTGTCTGATATTTGCAAGTATAAGTGTTCAAAAGCAAAGGTACCCCCTTGAAGATTTTTAATGAAAATATCTCAATTTACAGCTGTTGAGTTCAGATTGTGTAATATACCAAAACTTACATATCCTCTGATATTTTACAGTTATTAAGCTAATTTCTAACATAATAAGCAATTTTAACACATATATATGCCTCAGTTGCATATTCAATAGCTAAATACTATGAAATGTTTGCACTTAGCCCCCCCCCCCCTTTTTTCGTCCAATAAAATGAGCTCACATCATTCTTAATTTTGTTAATTCATGCTTTTATCCCATAAATTATGTGGTTTAAGACATAAAATATGTTTGTGTATATACATCTTTGGTTGAAATTCCTTCTAATTCCATCAAATTTGCAAAAATATGATTTATTGATATTCAAGTCTTGGAATTTCTGATGGTGCACAACTATAATTTCCCCCAAAACTCAATAGATATATGCTTCCACATAATTTTTTTTCACTGTTTAAGTAAGCTGGATTTTCAAATGTACTGTTAAAGCCAAATAATACTCTAAAACATGAAATTCAAATTGACAATTTGAAAAATTCACAGAAAATGCTAAGCAGTCAAAATAATGTTTCTGTGATCACTTAAATTACCAGGTTTTTACTACATAATTTTCAATTAAAACTGCTTTCTATAGCCTTATATTATTTTGTGAGTACACTGTACATGTATTCTAACTGAAACTATAAAAATTTACCAGAAAAAATGTGCAAGATTGAAAAAAATCCAATCATGATATCACCATATCCTATATTTGAAGTCGATAAACTGCCGCATGATGAATTTTTTTAAATTCTTAATATCAACCATATTTTCAATATAATATGTCTTTCAACTGAAAAAACACATTCAATAACATATTCCCAATAACTATAAAGTCATAAAGAAAAATAAAATGAGTTGCAGTACCCGGTGTCCATGTATATCCAGTGTTTGGGAGCAATATTCCAAAATATTACATAACATGCATTTTGACCATGTAATCTGACACCACAATGCATTTTGTAGCATTTTTGTATGAAAAATGTCACTCTGGGTCTGTTGTGACATTTGTAGGCTAATTTGAACATGATAGCAACAAAAGATAATTTTGACGTTTTTGTCTTAAGGTGTCAAACCACTAATTAATTTCTTTAAGGTTTTCTACTAAATTTGTGTTTTTTCGAGCCTACCTGGTCATTTTATCTTAAGTTTAACCTTTCCAAGACCATATATTTTCTGAAACGTACATGATTCCTCTATGCTCTGTCAAAATATCAGGACATGTTTAGAATCTTGCAGTGAAATGCCATGCTACGGAAAACAACTACTCTAAAAATAGCTCGGTCATCCCCAAGAAATTCAGTATTTATAGGTCATGCATCATATCCTCCATAGAGGTATTAAAATAAAACTAAATCCATCAAATTTGGGCTCAAAATAATCCCTATTTATTTAACTTCAATTATCAATTTTAATTAGTCCATTCCATTCCGTATTTTTCACAATACTACAAAGTAAATGGAACTTTTTTCTTGAAAAGGGACTACTTTCGTATATGTTCCAAGCTCTGATTGGTGAATTAGTGGTTTGACACATAAAGAGCATAAAAACTTGTTTCTTTCACCATTTGTTGGCCTAATTTCTATTCCTTAGACAATATCAACCCAAAAAAAAACTCACAAGGTATGTGGCTGTCTGATATTTGCAAGTATAAGGGTTCAAAAGCAAAGGTACCCCTTGAAGATTTTTAATGAAAATATCTCAATTTACAGCTGTTGAGTTCAGATTGTGTAATATACCAAAACTTACATATCCTCTGATATTTTACAGTTATTAAGCTAATTTCTAACATAATAAGCAATTTTAACACATATATATGCCTCAGTTGCATATTCAATAGCTAAATACTATGAAATGTTTGCTCTTAGCCCCCCCCCTTTTTTCGTCCCATAAAATGAGCTCACATCATTCTTAATTTTGTTAATTCATGCTTTTATCCCATAAATTATGTGGTTTAAGACATAAAATATGTTTTTGTATATACATCTTTGGTTGAAATTCCTTCTAATTCCATCAAATTTGCAAAAATATGATTTATTGATATTCAAATCTTGGAATTTCTGATGGTGCACAACTATAATTTCCCCCAAAACTCAATAGATATATGCTTCCACATCATTTTTTTTCACTGTTTAAGTAAGCTGGATGTTCAAATGTACTGTTAAAGCCAAATAATACTCTAAAACATGAAATTCAAATTGACAATTTGAAAAATTCACAGAAAATGCAAAGCAGTCAAAATAATGTTTCTGTGATCACTTAAATTACCAGGTTTTTACTACATAATTTTCAATTAAAACTGCTTTCTATAGCCTTATATTATTTTGTGAGTACACTGTACATGTATTCTAACTGAAACTATAAAAATTTACCAGAACAAATGTGCAAGATTGAAAAAAATCCAATCATGATATCACCATATCCTATATTTGAAGTCGATAAACTGCCGCATGATGAATTTTTTTAAATTCTTAATATCAACCATATTTTCAATATAATATGTCTTTCAATTGAAAAACACATTCAATAACATATTCCCAATAACTATAAAGTCATAAAGAAAAATAAAATGAGTTGCAGTACCCGGTGTCCGTGTATATCCAGTGTTTGGGAGCAATATTCCAAAATATTACATAACATGCATTTTGACCATGTAATCTGACACCACAATGCATTTTGTAGCATTTTTGTATGAAAAATGTCACTCTGGGTCTGTTGTGACATTTGTAGGCTAATTTGAACATGATAGCAACAAAAGATAATTTTGACGTTTTTTTCTTAAGGTGTCAAACCACTAATTAATTTCTTTAAGGTTTTCTACTAAATTTGTGTTTTTTCGAGCCTACCTGGTCATTTTATCTTAAGTTTAACCTTTCCAAGACTATATATTTTCTGAAACGTACATGATTCCTCTATGCTCTGTCAAAATATCAGGACATGTTTAGAATCTTGCAGTGAAATGCCATGCTACGGAAAACAACTACTCTAAAAATAGCTCGGTCATCCCCAAGAAATTCAGTATTTATAGGTCATGCATCAAATCCTCCATAGAGGTATTAAAATAAAACTAAATCCATCAAATTTGGGCTCAAAATAATCCCTATTTATATAACTTCAATTATCAATTTTAATTAGTTCATTCCATTCCGTATTTTTCACAATACTACAAAGTAAATGGAACTTTTTTCTTGAAAAGGGACTACTTTCGTATATGTTCCAAGCTCTGATTGGTGAATTAGTGGTTTGACACATAAAGAGCATAAAAACTTGTTTCTTTCACCATTTGTTGGCCTAATTTCTATTCCTTAGACAATATCAACCCAAAAAAAAACTCACAAGGTATGTGGCTGTCTGATATTTGCAAGTATAAGGGTTCAAAAGCAAAGGTACCCCTTGAAGATTTTTAATGAAAATATCTCAATTTACAGCTGTTGAGTTCAGATTGTGTAATATACCAAAACTTACATATCCTCTGATATTTTACAGTTATTAAGCTAATTTCTAACATAATAAGCAATTTTAACACATATATATGCCTCAGTTGCATATTCAATAGCTAAATACTATGAAATGTTTGCTCTTAGCCCCCCCCCTTTTTTCGTCCCATAAAATGAGCTCACATCATTCTTAATTTTGTTAATTCATGCTTTTATCCCATAAATTATGTGGTTTAAGACATAAAATATGTTTTTGTATATACATCTTTGGTTGAAATTCCTTCTAATTCCATCAAATTTGCAAAAATATGATTTATTGATATTCAAATCTTGGAATTTCTGATGGTGCACAACTATAATTTCCCCCAAAACTCAATAGATATATGCTTCCACATCATTTTTTTTCACTGTTTAAGTAAGCTGGATGTTCAAATGTACTGTTAAAGCCAAATAATACTCTAAAACATGAAATTCAAATTGACAATTTGAAAAATTCACAGAAAATGCAAAGCAGTCAAAATAATGTTTCTGTGATCACTTAAATTACCAGGTTTTTACTACATAATTTTCAATTAAAACTGCTTTCTATAGCCTTATATTATTTTGTGAGTACACTGTACATGTATTCTAACTGAAACTATAAAAATTTACCAGAACAAATGTGCAAGATTGAAAAAAATCCAATCATGATATCACCATATCCTATATTTGAAGTCGATAAACTGCCGCATGATGAATTTTTTTAAATTCTTAATATCAACCATATTTTCAATATAATATGTCTTTCAATTGAAAAACACATTCAATAACATATTCCCAATAACTATAAAGTCATAAAGAAAAATAAAATGAGTTGCAGTACCCGGTGTCCGTGTATATCCAGTGTTTGGGAGCAATATTCCAAAATATTACATAACATGCATTTTGACCATGTAATCTGACACCACAATGCATTTTGTAGCATTTTTGTATGAAAAATGTCACTCTGGGTCTGTTGTGACATTTGTAGGCTAATTTGAACATGATAGCAACAAAAGATAATTTTGACGTTTTTTTCTTAAGGTGTCAAACCACTAATTAATTTCTTTAAGGTTTTCTACTAAATTTGTGTTTTTTCGAGCCTACCTGGTCATTTTATCTTAAGTTTAACCTTTCCAAGACTATATATTTTCTGAAACGTACATGATTCCTCTATGCTCTGTCAAAATATCAGGACATGTTTAGAATCTTGCAGTGAAATGCCATGCTACGGAAAACAACTACTCTAAAAATAGCTCGGTCATCCCCAAGAAATTCAGTATTTATAGGTCATGCATCAAATCCTCCATAGAGGTATTAAAATAAAACTAAATCCATCAAATTTGGGCTCAAAATAATCCCTATTTATATAACTTCAATTATCAATTTTAATTAGTTCATTCCATTCCGTATTTTTCACAATACTACAAAGTAAATGGAACTTTTTTCTTGAAAAGGGACTACTTTCGTATATGTTCCAAGCTCTGATTGGTGAATTAGTGGTTTGACACATAAAGAGCATAAAAACTTGTTTCTTTCACCATTTGTTGGCCTAATTTCTATTCCTTAGACAATATCAACCCAAAAAAAAACTCACAAGGTATGTGGCTGTCTGATATTTGCAAGTATAAGGGTTCAAAAGCAAAGGTACCCCTTGAAGATTTTTAATGAAAATATCTCAATTTACAGCTGTTGAGTTCAGATTGTGTAACATACCAAAACTTACATATCCTCTGATATATTACAGTTATTAAGCTAATTTCTAACATAATAAGCAATTTTAACACATATATATGCCTCAGTTGCATATTCAATAGCTAAATACTATGAAATGTTTGCACTTAGCCCCCCCCCTTTTTTTCGTCCCATAAAATGAGCTCACATCATTCTTAATTTTGTTAATTCATGCTTTTATCCCATAAATTATGTGGTTTAAGACATCAAATATGTTTTTGTATATACATCTTTGGTTGAAATTCCTTCTAATTCCATCAAATTTGCAAAAATATGATTTATTGATATTCAAATCTTGGAATTTCTGATGGTGCACAACTATAATTTCCCCCAAAACTCAATAGATATATGCTTCCACATCATTTTTTTTCACTGTTTAAGTAAGCTGGATGTTCAAATGTACTGTTAAAGCCAAATAATACTCTAAAACATGAAATTCAAATTGACAATTTGAAAAATTCACAGAAAATGCAAAGCAGTCAAAATAATGTTTCTGTGATCACTTAAATTACCAGGTTTTTACTACATAATTTTCAATTAAAACTGCTTTCCATAGCCTTATATTATTTTGTGAGTACACTGTACATGTATTCTAACTGAAACTATAAAAATTTACCAGAACAAATGTGCAAGATTGAAAAAAATCCAATCATGATATCACCATATCCTATATTTGAAGTCGATAAACTGCCGCATGATGAATTTTTTTAAATTCTTAATATCAACCATATTTTCAATATAATATGTCTTTCAATTGAAAAACACATTCAATAACATATTCCCAATAACTATAAAGTCATAAAGAAAAATTAAATGAGTTGCAGTACCCGGTGTCCGTGTATATCCAGTGTTTGGGAGCAATATTCCAAAATATTACATAACATGCATTTTGACCATGTAATCTGACACCACAATGCATTTTGTAGCATTTTTGTATGAAAAATGTCACTCTGGGTCTGTTGTGACATTTGTAGGCTAATTTGAACATGATAGCAACAAAAGATAATTTTGACGTTTTTGTCTTAAGGTGTCAAACCACTAATTAATTTCTTTAAGGTTTTCTACTAAATTTGTGTTTTTTCGAGCCTACCTGGTCATTTTATCTTAAGTTTAACCTTTCCAAGACCATATATTTTCTGAAACGTACATGATTCCTCTATGCTCTGTCAAAATATCAGGACATGTTTAGAATCTTGCAGTGAAATGCCATGCTACGGAAAACAACTACTCTAAAAATAGCTCGGTCATCCCCAAGAAATTCAGTATTTATAGGTCATGCATCATATCCTCCATAGAGGTATTAAAATAAAACTAAATCCATCAAATTTGGGCTCAAAATAATCCCTATTTATTTAACTTCAATTATCAATTTTAATTAGTCCATTCCATTCCGTATTTTTCACAATACTACAAAGTAAATGGAACTTTTTTCTTGAAAAGGGACTACTTTCGTATATGTTCCAAGCTCTGATTGGTGAATTAGTGGTTTGACACATAAAGAGCATAAAAACTTGTTTCTTTCACCATTTGTTGGCCTAATTTCTATTCCTTAGACAATATCAACCCAAAAAAAAACTCACAAGGTATGTGGCTGTCTGATATTTGCAAGTATAAGGGTTCAAAAGCAAAGGTACCCCTTGAAGATTTTTAATGAAAATATCTCAATTTACAGCTGTTGAGTTCAGATTGTGTAATATACCAAAACTTACATATCCTCTGATATTTTACAGTTATTAAGCTAATTTCTAACATAATAAGCAATTTTAACACATATATATGCCTCAGTTGCATATTCAATAGCTAAATACTATGAAATGTTTGCTCTTAGCCCCCCCCCCCTTTTTTCGTCCCATAAAATGAGCTCACATCATTCTTAATTTTGTTAATTCATGCTTTTATCCCATAAATTATGTGGTTTAAGACATAAAATATGTTTTTGTATATACATCTTTGGTTGAAATTCCTTCTAATTCCATCAAATTTGCAAAAATATGATTTATTGATATTCAAATCTTGGAATTTCTGATGGTGCACAACTATAATTTCCCCCAAAACTCAATAGATATATGCTTCCACATCATTTTTTTTCACTGTTTAAGTAAGCTGGATGTTCAAATGTACTGTTAAAGCCAAATAATACTCTAAAACATGAAATTCAAATTGACAATTTGAAAAATTCACAGAAAATGCAAAGCAGTCAAAATAATGTTTCTGTGATCACTTAAATTACCAGGTTTTTACTACATAATTTTCAATTAAAACTGCTTTCTATAGCCTTATATTATTTTGTGAGTACACTGTACATGTATTCTAACTGAAACTATAAAAATTTACCAGAACAAATGTGCAAGATTGAAAAAAATCCAATCATGATATCACCATATCCTATATTTGAAGTCGATAAACTGCCGCATGATGAATTTTTTTAAATTCTTAATATCAACCATATTTTCAATATAATATGTCTTTCAATTGAAAAACACATTCAATAACATATTCCCAATAACTATAAAGTCATAAAGAAAAATAAAATGAGTTGCAGTACCCGGTGTCCGTGTATATCCAGTGTTTGGGAGCAATATTCCAAAATATTACATAACATGCATTTTGACCATGTAATCTGACACCACAATGCATTTTGTAGCATTTTTGTATGAAAAATGTCACTCTGGGTCTGTTGTGACATTTGTAGGCTAATTTGAACATGATAGCAACAAAAGATAATTTTGACGTTTTTTTCTTAAGGTGTCAAACCACTAATTAATTTCTTTAAGGTTTTCTACTAAATTTGTGTTTTTTCGAGCCTACCTGGTCATTTTATCTTAAGTTTAACCTTTCCAAGACTATATATTTTCTGAAACGTACATGATTCCTCTATGCTCTGTCAAAATATCAGGACATGTTTAGAATCTTGCAGTGAAATGCCATGCTACGGAAAACAACTACTCTAAAAATAGCTCGGTCATCCCCAAGAAATTCAGTATTTATAGGTCATGCATCAAATCCTCCATAGAGGTATTAAAATAAAACTAAATCCATCAAATTTGGGCTCAAAATAATCCCTATTTATATAACTTCAATTATCAATTTTAATTAGTTCATTCCATTCCGTATTTTTCACAATACTACAAAGTAAATGGAACTTTTTTCTTGAAAAGGGACTACTTTCGTATATGTTCCAAGCTCTGATTGGTGAATTAGTGGTTTGACACATAAAGAGCATAAAAACTTGTTTCTTTCACCATTTGTTGGCCTAATTTCTATTCCTTAGACAATATCAACCCAAAAAAAAACTCACAAGGTATGTGGCTGTCTGATATTTGCAAGTATAAGGGTTCAAAAGCAAAGGTACCCCTTGAAGATTTTTAATGAAAATATCTCAATTTACAGCTGTTGAGTTCAGATTGTGTAACATACCAAAACTTACATATCCTCTGATATATTACAGTTATTAAGCTAATTTCTAACATAATAAGCAATTTTAACACATATATATGCCTCAGTTGCATATTCAATAGCTAAATACTATGAAATGTTTGCACTTAGCCCCCCCCCTTTTTTTCGTCCCATAAAATGAGCTCACATCATTCTTAATTTTGTTAATTCATGCTTTTATCCCATAAATTATGTGGTTTAAGACATCAAATATGTTTTTGTATATACATCTTTGGTTGAAATTCCTTCTAATTCCATCAAATTTGCAAAAATATGATTTATTGATATTCAAATCTTGGAATTTCTGATGGTGCACAACTATAATTTCCCCCAAAACTCAATAGATATATGCTTCCACATCATTTTTTTTCACTGTTTAAGTAAGCTGGATGTTCAAATGTACTGTTAAAGCCAAATAATACTCTAAAACATGAAATTCAAATTGACAATTTGAAAAATTCACAGAAAATGCAAAGCAGTCAAAATAATGTTTCTGTGATCACTTAAATTACCAGGTTTTTACTACATAATTTTCAATTAAAACTGCTTTCTATAGCCTTATATTATTTTGTGAGTACACTGTACATGTATTCTAACTGAAACTATAAAAATTTACCAGAACAAATGTGCAAGATTGAAAAAAATCCAATCATGATATCACCATATCCTATATTTGAAGTCGATAAACTGCCGCATGATGAATTTTTTTAAATTCTTAATATCAACCATATTTTCAATATAATATGTCTTTCAATTGAAAAACACATTCAATAACATATTCCCAATAACTATAAAGTCATAAAGAAAAATAAAATGAGTTGCAGTACCCGGTGTCCGTGTATATCCAGTGTTTGGGAGCAATATTCCAAAATATTACATAACATGCATTTTGACCATGTAATCTGACACCACAATGCATTTTGTAGCATTTTTGTATGAAAAATGTCACTCTGGGTCTGTTGTGACATTTGTAGGCTAATTTGAACATGATAGCAACAAAAGATAATTTTGACGTTTTTTTCTTAAGGTGTCAAACCACTAATTAATTTCTTTAAGGTTTTCTACTAAATTTGTGTTTTTTCGAGCCTACCTGGTCATTTTATCTTAAGTTTAACCTTTCCAAGACTATATATTTTCTGAAACGTACATGATTCCTCTATGCTCTGTCAAAATATCAGGACATGTTTAGAATCTTGCAGTGAAATGCCATGCTACGGAAAACAACTACTCTAAAAATAGCTCGGTCATCCCCAAGAAATTCAGTATTTATAGGTCATGCATCAAATCCTCCATAGAGGTATTAAAATAAAACTAAATCCATCAAATTTGGGCTCAAAATAATCCCTATTTATATAACTTCAATTATCAATTTTAATTAGTTCATTCCATTCCGTATTTTTCACAATACTACAAAGTAAATGGAACTTTTTTCTTGAAAAGGGACTACTTTCGTATATGTTCCAAGCTCTGATTGGTGAATTAGTGGTTTGACACATAAAGAGCATAAAAACTTGTTTCTTTCACCATTTGTTGGCCTAATTTCTATTCCTTAGACAATATCAACCCAAAAAAAAACTCACAAGGTATGTGGCTGTCTGATATTTGCAAGTATAAGGGTTCAAAAGCAAAGGTACCCCTTGAAGATTTTTAATGAAAATATCTCAATTTACAGCTGTTGAGTTCAGATTGTGTAACATACCAAAACTTACATATCCTCTGATATATTACAGTTATTAAGCTAATTTCTAACATAATAAGCAATTTTAACACATATATATGCCTCAGTTGCATATTCAATAGCTAAATACTATGAAATGTTTGCACTTAGCCCCCCCCCTTTTTTTCGTCCCATAAAATGAGCTCACATCATTCTTAATTTTGTTAATTCATGCTTTTATCCCATAAATTATGTGGTTTAAGACATCAAATATGTTTTTGTATATACATCTTTGGTTGAAATTCCTTCTAATTCCATCAAATTTGCAAAAATATGATTTATTGATATTCAAATCTTGGAATTTCTGATGGTGCACAACTATAATTTCCCCCAAAACTCAATAGATATATGCTTCCACATCATTTTTTTTCACTGTTTAAGTAAGCTGGATGTTCAAATGTACTGTTAAAGCCAAATAATACTCTAAAACATGAAATTCAAATTGACAATTTGAAAAATTCACAGAAAATGCAAAGCAGTCAAAATAATGTTTCTGTGATCACTTAAATTACCAGGTTTTTACTACATAATTTTCAATTAAAACTGCTTTCTATAGCCTTATATTATTTTGTGAGTACACTGTACATGTATTCTAACTGAAACTATAAAAATTTACCAGAACAAATGTGCAAGATTGAAAAAAATCCAATCATGATATCACCATATCCTATATTTGAAGTCGATAAACTGCCGCATGATGAATTTTTTTAAATTCTTAATATCAACCATATTTTCAATATAATATGTCTTTCAATTGAAAAACACATTCAATAACATATTCCCAATAACTATAAAGTCATAAAGAAAAATTAAATGAGTTGCAGTACCCGGTGTCCGTGTATATCCAGTGTTTGGGAGCAATATTCCAAAATATTACATAACATGCATTTTGACCATGTAATCTGACACCACAATGCATTTTGTAGCATTTTTGTATGAAAAATGTCACTCTGGGTCTGTTGTGACATTTGTAGGCTAATTTGAACATGATAGCAACAAAAGATAATTTTGACGTTTTTGTCTTAAGGTGTCAAACCACTAATTAATTTCTTTAAGGTTTTCTACTAAATTTGTGTTTTTTCGAGCCTACCTGGTCATTTTATCTTAAGTTTAACCTTTCCAAGACCATATATTTTCTGAAACGTACATGATTCCTCTATGCTCTGTCAAAATATCAGGACATGTTTAGAATCTTGCAGTGAAATGCCATGCTACGGAAAACAACTACTCTAAAAATAGCTCGGTCATCCCCAAGAAATTCAGTATTTATAGGTCATGCATCATATCCTCCATAGAGGTATTAAAATAAAACTAAATCCATCAAATTTGGGCTCAAAATAATCCCTATTTATTTAACTTCAATTATCAATTTTAATTAGTCCATTCCATTCCGTATTTTTCACAATACTACAAAGTAAATGGAACTTTTTTCTTGAAAAGGGACTACTTTCGTATATGTTCCAAGCTCTGATTGGTGAATTAGTGGTTTGACACATAAAGAGCATAAAAACTTGTTTCTTTCACCATTTGTTGGCCTAATTTCTATTCCTTAGACAATATCAACCCAAAAAAAAACTCACAAGGTATGTGGCTGTCTGATATTTGCAAGTATAAGGGTTCAAAAGCAAAGGTACCCCTTGAAGATTTTTAATGAAAATATCTCAATTTACAGCTGTTGAGTTCAGATTGTGTAATATACCAAAACTTACATATCCTCTGATATTTTACAGTTATTAAGCTAATTTCTAACATAATAAGCAATTTTAACACATATATATGCCTCAGTTGCATATTCAATAGCTAAATACTATGAAATGTTTGCTCTTAGCCCCCCCCCTTTTTTCGTCCCATAAAATGAGCTCACATCATTCTTAATTTTGTTAATTCATGCTTTTATCCCATAAATTATGTGGTTTAAGACATAAAATATGTTTTTGTATATACATCTTTGGTTGAAATTCCTTCTAATTCCATCAAATTTGCAAAAATATGATTTATTGATATTCAAATCTTGGAATTTCTGATGGTGCACAACTATAATTTCCCCCAAAACTCAATAGATATATGCTTCCACATCATTTTTTTTCACTGTTTAAGTAAGCTGGATGTTCAAATGTACTGTTAAAGCCAAATAATACTCTAAAACATGAAATTCAAATTGACAATTTGAAAAATTCACAGAAAATGCAAAGCAGTCAAAATAATGTTTCTGTGATCACTTAAATTACCAGGTTTTTACTACATAATTTTCAATTAAAACTGCTTTCTATAGCCTTATATTATTTTGTGAGTACACTGTACATGTATTCTAACTGAAACTATAAAAATTTACCAGAACAAATGTGCAAGATTGAAAAAAATCCAATCATGATATCACCATATCCTATATTTGAAGTCGATAAACTGCCGCATGATGAATTTTTTTAAATTCTTAATATCAACCATATTTTCAATATAATATGTCTTTCAATTGAAAAACACATTCAATAACATATTCCCAATAACTATAAAGTCATAAAGAAAAATAAAATGAGTTGCAGTACCCGGTGTCCGTGTATATCCAGTGTTTGGGAGCAATATTCCAAAATATTACATAACATGCATTTTGACCATGTAATCTGACACCACAATGCATTTTGTAGCATTTTTGTATGAAAAATGTCACTCTGGGTCTGTTGTGACATTTGTAGGCTAATTTGAACATGATAGCAACAAAAGATAATTTTGACGTTTTTTTCTTAAGGTGTCAAACCACTAATTAATTTCTTTAAGGTTTTCTACTAAATTTGTGTTTTTTCGAGCCTACCTGGTCATTTTATCTTAAGTTTAACCTTTCCAAGACTATATATTTTCTGAAACGTACATGATTCCTCTATGCTCTGTCAAAATATCAGGACATGTTTAGAATCTTGCAGTGAAATGCCATGCTACGGAAAACAACTACTCTAAAAATAGCTCGGTCATCCCCAAGAAATTCAGTATTTATAGGTCATGCATCAAATCCTCCATAGAGGTATTAAAATAAAACTAAATCCATCAAATTTGGGCTCAAAATAATCCCTATTTATATAACTTCAATTATCAATTTTAATTAGTTCATTCCATTCCGTATTTTTCACAATACTACAAAGTAAATGGAACTTTTTTCTTGAAAAGGGACTACTTTCGTATATGTTCCAAGCTCTGATTGGTGAATTAGTGGTTTGACACATAAAGAGCATAAAAACTTGTTTCTTTCACCATTTGTTGGCCTAATTTCTATTCCTTAGACAATATCAACCCAAAAAAAAACTCACAAGGTATGTGGCTGTCTGATATTTGCAAGTATAAGGGTTCAAAAGCAAAGGTACCCCTTGAAGATTTTTAATGAAAATATCTCAATTTACAGCTGTTGAGTTCAGATTGTGTAACATACCAAAACTTACATATCCTCTGATATATTACAGTTATTAAGCTAATTTCTAACATAATAAGCAATTTTAACACATATATATGCCTCAGTTGCATATTCAATAGCTAAATACTATGAAATGTTTGCACTTAGCCCCCCCCCTTTTTTTCGTCCCATAAAATGAGCTCACATCATTCTTAATTTTGTTAATTCATGCTTTTATCCCATAAATTATGTGGTTTAAGACATCAAATATGTTTTTGTATATACATCTTTGGTTGAAATTCCTTCTAATTCCATCAAATTTGCAAAAATATGATTTATTGATATTCAAATCTTGGAATTTCTGATGGTGCACAACTATAATTTCCCCCAAAACTCAATAGATATATGCTTCCACATCATTTTTTTTCACTGTTTAAGTAAGCTGGATGTTCAAATGTACTGTTAAAGCCAAATAATACTCTAAAACATGAAATTCAAATTGACAATTTGAAAAATTCACAGAAAATGCAAAGCAGTCAAAATAATGTTTCTGTGATCACTTAAATTACCAGGTTTTTACTACATAATTTTCAATTAAAACTGCTTTCTATAGCCTTATATTATTTTGTGAGTACACTGTACATGTATTCTAACTGAAACTATAAAAATTTACCAGAACAAATGTGCAAGATTGAAAAAAATCCAATCATGATATCACCATATCCTATATTTGAAGTCGATAAACTGCCGCATGATGAATTTTTTTAAATTCTTAATATCAACCATATTTTCAATATAATATGTCTTTCAATTGAAAAACACATTCAATAACATATTCCCAATAACTATAAAGTCATAAAGAAAAATTAAATGAGTTGCAGTACCCGGTGTCCGTGTATATCCAGTGTTTGGGAGCAATATTCCAAAATATTACATAACATGCATTTTGACCATGTAATCTGACACCACAATGCATTTTGTAGCATTTTTGTATGAAAAATGTCACTCTGGGTCTGTTGTGACATTTGTAGGCTAATTTGAACATGATAGCAACAAAAGATAATTTTGACGTTTTTTTCTTAAGGTGTCAAACCACTAATTAATTTCTTTAAGGTTTTCTACTAAATTTGTGTTTTTTCGAGCCTACCTGGTCATTTTATCTTAAGTTTAACCTTTCCAAGACCATATATTTTCTGAAACGTACATGATTCCTCTATGCTCTGTCAAAATATCAGGACATGTTTAGAATCTTGCAGTGAAATGCCATGCTACGGAAAACAACTACTCTAAAAATAGCTCGGTCATCCCCAAGAAATTCAGTATTTATAGGTCATGCATCAAATCCTCCATAGAGGTATTAAAATAAAACTAAATCCTTCAAATTTGGGCTCAAAATAATCCCTATTTATATAACTTCAATTATCAATTTTAATTAGTTCATTCCATTCCGTATTTTTCACAATACTACAAAGTAAATGGAACTTTTTTCTTGAAAAGGGACTACTTTCGTATATGTTCCAAGCTCTGATTGGTGAATTAGTGGTTTGACACATAAAGAGCATAAAAACTTGTTTCTTTCACCATTTGTTGGCCTAATTTCTATTCCTTAGACAATATCAACCCAAAAAAAAACTCACAAGGTATGTGGCTGTCTGATATTTGCAAGTATAAGGGTTCAAAAGCAAAGGTACCCCTTGAAGATTTTTAATGAAAATATCTCAATTTACAGCTGTTGAGTTCAGATTGTGTAATGTACCAAAACTTACATATCCTCTGATATATTACAGTTATTAAGCTAATTTCTAACATAATAAGCAATTTTAACACATATATATGCCTCAGTTGCATATTCAATAGCTAAATACTATGAAATGTTTGCACTTAGCCCCCCCCCCCTTTTTTCGTCCCATAAAATGAGCTCACATCATTCTTAATTTTGTTAATTCATGCTTTTATCCCATAAATTATGTGGTTTAAGACATCAAATATGTTTTTGTATATACATCTTTGGTTGAAATTCCTTCTAATTCCATCAAATTTGCAAAAATATGATTTATTGATATTCAAATCTTGGAATTTCTGATGGTGCACAACTATAATTTCCCCCAAAACTCAATAGATATATGCTTCCACATCATTTTTTTTCACTGTTTAAGTAAGCTGGATGTTCAAATGTACTGTTAAAGCCAAATAATACTCTAAAACATGAAATTCAAATTGACAATTTGAAAAATTCACAGAAAATGCAAAGCAGTCAAAATAATGTTTCTGTGATCACTTAAATTACCAGGTTTTTACTACATAATTTTCAATTAAAACTGCTTTCTATAGCCTTATATTATTTTGTGAGTACACTGTACATGTATTCTAACTGAAACTATAAAAATTTACCAGAACAAATGTGCAAGATTGAAAAAAATCCAATCATGATATCACCATATCCTATATTTGAAGTCGATAAACTGCCGCATGATGAATTTTTTTAAATTCTTAATATCAACCATATTTTCAATATAATATGTCTTTCAATTGAAAAACACATTCAATAACATATTCCCAATAACTATAAAGTCATAAAGAAAAATTAAATGAGTTGCAGTACCCGGTGTCCGTGTATATCCAGTGTTTGGGAGCAATATTCCAAAATATTACATAACATGCATTTTGACCATGTAATCTGACACCACAATGCATTTTGTAGCATTTTTGTATGAAAAATGTCACTCTGGGTCTGTTGTGACATTTGTAGGCTAATTTGAACATGATAGCAACAAAAGATAATTTTGACGTTTTTTTCTTAAGGTGTCAAACCACTAATTAATTTCTTTAAGGTTTTCTACTAAATTTGTGTTTTTTCGAGCCTACCTGGTCATTTTATCTTAAGTTTAACCTTTCCAAGACTATATATTTTCTGAAACGTACATGATTCCTCTATGCTCTGTCAAAATATCAGGACATGTTTAGAATCTTGCAGTGAAATGCCATGCTACGGAAAACAACTACTCTAAAAATAGCTCGGTCATCCCCAAGAAATTCAGTATTTATAGGTCATGCATCAAATCCTCCATAGAGGTATTAAAATAAAACTAAATCCTTCAAATTTGGGCTCAAAATAATCCCTATTTATATAACTTCAATTATCAATTTTAATTAGTTCATTCCATTCCGTATTTTTCACAATACTACAAAGTAAATGGAACTTTTTTCTTGAAAAGGGACTACTTTCGTATATGTTCCAAGCTCTGATTGGTGAATTAGTGGTTTGACACATAAAGAGCATAAAAACTTGTTTCTTTCACCATTTGTTGGCCTAATTTCTATTCCTTAGACAATATCAACCCAAAAAAAAACTCACAAGGTATGTGGCTGTCTGATATTTGCAAGTATAAGGGATCAAAAGCAAAGGTACCCCTTGAAGATTTTTAATGAAAATATCTCAATTTACAGCTGTTGAGTTCAGATTGTGTAATGTACCAAAACTTACATATCCTCTGATATATTACAGTTATTAAGCTAATTTCTAACATAATAAGCAATTTTAACACATATATATGCCTCAGTTGCATATTCAATAGCTAAATACTATGAAATGTTTGCACTTAGCCCCCCCCCCCTTTTTTCGTCCCATAAAATGAGCTCACATCATTCTTAATTTTGTTAATTCATGCTTTTATCCCATAAATTATGTGGTTTAAGACATAAAATATGTTTTTGTATATACATCTTTGGTTGAAATTCCTTCTAATTCCATCAAATTTGCAAAAATATGATTTATTGATATTCAAATCTTGGAATTTCTGATGGTGCACAACTATAATTTCCCCCAAAACTCAATAGATATATGCTTCCACATCATTTTTTTTCACTGTTTAAGTAAGCTGGATGTTCAAATGTACTGTTAAAGCCAAATAATACTCTAAAACATGAAATTCAAATTGACAATTTGAAAAATTCACAGAAAATGCAAAGCAGTCAAAATAATGTTTCTGTGATCACTTAAATTACCAGGTTTTTACTACATAATTTTCAATTAAAACTGCTTTCTATAGCCTTATATTATTTTGTGAGTACACTGTACATGTATTCTAACTGAAACTATAAAAATTTACCAGAACAAATGTGCAAGATTGAAAAAAATCCAATCATGATATCACCATATCCTATATTTGAAGTCGATAAACTGCCGCATGATGAATTTTTTTAAATTCTTAATATCAACCATATTTTCAATATAATATGTCTTTCAATTGAAAAACACATTCAATAACATATTCCCAATAACTATAAAGTCATAAATAAAAATAAAATGAGTTGCAGTACCCGGTGTCCGTGTATATCCAGTGTTTGGGAGCAATATTCCAAAATATTACATAACATGCATTTTGACCATGTAATCTGACACCACAATGCATTTTGTAGCATTTTTGTATGAAAAATGTCACTCTGGGTCTGTTGTGACATTTGTAGGCTAATTTGAACATGATAGCAACAAAAGATAATTTTGACGTTTTTTTCTTAAGGTGTCAAACCACTAATTAATTTCTTTAAGGTTTTCTACTAAATTTGTGTTTTTTCGAGCCTACCTGGTCATTTTATCTTAAGTTTAACCTTTCCAGGACTATATATTTTCTGAAACGTACATGATTCCTCTATGCTCTGTCAAAATATCAGGACATGTTTAGAATCTTGCAGTGAAATGCCATGCTACGGAAAACAACTACTCTAAAAATAGCTCGGTCATCCCCAAGAAATTCAGTATTTATAGGTCATGCATCAAATCCTCCATAGAGGTATTAAAATAAAACTAAATCCATCAAATTTGGGCTCAAAATAATCCCTATTTATATAACTTCAATTATCAATTTTAATTAGTTCATTCCATTCCGTATTTTTCACAATACTACAAAGTAAATGGAACTTTTTTCTTGAAAAGGGACTACTTTCGTATATGTTCCAAGCTCTGATTGGTGAATTAGTGGTTTGATACACAAAGAGCATAAACACTTGTTTCTTTCACCATTTGTTGGCCTAATTTCTATTCCTTAGACAATATCAACCCAAAAAAAACTCACAAGGTATGTGGCTGTCTGATATTTGCAAGTATAAGTGTTCAAAAGCAAAGGTACCCACTTGAAGATTTTTAATGAAAATATCTCAATTTACAGCTGTTGAGTTCAGATTGTGTAATATACCAAAACTTACATATCCTCTGATATATTACAGTTATTAAGCTAATTTCTAACATAATAAGCAATTTTAACACATATATATGCCTCAGTTGCATATTCAATAGCTAAATACTATGAAATGTTTGCACTTAGCCCCCCCTTTTTTTCGTCCCATAAAATGATCTCACATCATTCTTAATTTTGTTAATTCATGCTTTTATCCCATAAATTATGTGGTTTAAGACATAAAATATGTTTTTGTATATACATCTTTGGTTGAAATTCCTTCTAATTCCATCAAATTTGCAAAAATATGATTTATTGATATTCAAGTCTTGGAATTTCTGATGGTGCACAACTATAATTTCCCCCAAAACTCAATAGATATATGCTTCCACATCATTTTTTTTTCACTGTTTAAGTAAGCTGGATGTTCAAATGTACTGTTAAAGCCAAATAATACTCTAAAACATGAAATTCAAATTGACAATTTGAAAAATTCACAGAAAATGCTAAGCAGTCAAAATAATGTTTCTGTGATCACTTAAATTACCAGGATTTTACTACATAATTCTTAATTAAAACTGCTTTCTATAGCCTTATATTATTTTGTGAGTACACTGTACATGTATTCTAACTGAAACTATAAAAATTTACCAGAAAAAATGTGCAAGATTGAAAAAAATCCAATCATGATATCACCATATCCTATATTTGAAGTCGATAAACTGCCGCATGATGAATTTTTTTAAATTCTTAATATCAACCATATTTTCAATATAATATGTCTTTCAACTGAAAAAAACACATTCAATAACATATTCCCAATAACTATAAAGTCATAAAGAAAAATAAAATGAGTTGCAGTACCCGGTGTCCATGTATATCCAGTGTTTGGGAGCAATATTCCAAAATATTACATAACATGCATTTTGACCATGTAATCTGACACCACAATGCATTTTGTAGCATTTTTGTATGAAAAATGTCACTCTGGGTCTGTTGTGACATTTGTAGGCTAATTTGAACATGATAGCAACAAAAGATAATTTTGACGTTTTTGTCTTAAGGTGTCAAACCACTAATTAATTTCTTTAAGGTTTTCTACTAAATTTGTGTTTTTTCGAGCCTACCTGGTCATTTTATCTTAAGTTTAACCTTTCCAAGACCATATATTTTCTGAAACGTACATGATTCCTCTATGCTCTGTCAAAATATCAGGACATGTTTAGAATCTTGCAGTGAAATGCCATGCTAAGGAAAACAACTACTCTAAAAATAGCTCGGTCATCCCCAAGAAATTCAGTATTTCTAGGTCATGCATCAAATCCTCCATAGAGGTATTAAAATAAAACTAAATCCATCAAATTTGGGCTCAAAATAATCCCTATTTATTTAACTTCAATTATCAATTTTAATTAGTCCATTCCATTCCGTATTTTTCACAATACTACAAAGTAAATGGAACTTTTTTCTTGAAAAGGGACTACTTTCGTATATGTTCCAAGCTCTGATTGGTGAATTAGTGGTTTGACACATAAAGAGCATAACAACTTTTTTCTTTCACCATTTGTTGGCCTAATTTCCATTCCTTAGACAATATCAACCCAAAAAAAAACCTCATAAGGTATGTGGCTGTCTGATATTTGCAAGTATAAGTGTTCAAAAGCAAAGGTACCCCCTTGAAGATTTTTAATGAAAATATCTCAATTTACAGCTGTTGAGTTCAGATTGTGTAATATACCAAAACTTACATATCCTCTTATATATTACAGTTATTAAGCTAATTTCTAACATAATAAGCAATTTTAACACATATATATGCCTCAGTTGCATATTCAATAGCTAAATACTATGAAATGTTTGCATTTAGCCCCCCCCCCCTTTTTTCGTCCCATAAATTGAGCTCACATCATTCTTAATTTTGTTAATTCATGCTTTTATCCCATAAATTATGTGGTTTAAGACATAAAATATGTTTTTGTATATACATCTTTGGTTGAAATTCCTTCTAATTCCATCAAATTTGCAAAAATATGATTTATTGATATTCAAGTCTTGGAATTTCTGATGGTGCACAACTATAATTTCCCCCAAAACTCAATAGATATATGCTTCCACATCATTTTTTTTCACTGTTTAAGTAAGCTGGATGTTCAAATGTACTGTTAAAGCCAAATAATACTCTAAAACATGAAATTCAAATTGACAATTTGAAAAATTCACAGAAAATGCTAAGCAGTCAAAATAATGTTTCTGTGATCACTTAAATTACCAGGTTTTTACTACATAATTTTCAATTAAAACTGCTTTCTATAGCCTTATATTATTTTGTGAGTACACTGTACATGTATTCTAACTGAAACTATAAAAATTTACCAGAAAAAATGTGCAAGATTGAAAAAAATCCAATCATGATATCACCATATCCTATATTTGAAGTCGATAAACTGCCGCATGATGAATTTTTTTAAATTCTTAATATCAACCATATTTTCAATATAATATGTCTTTCAACTGAAAAAACACATTCAATAACATATTCCCAATAACTATAAAGTCATAAAGAAAAATAAAATGAGTTGCAGTACCCGGTGTCCATGTATATCCAGTGTTTGGGAGCAATATTCCAAAATATTACATAACATGCATTTTGACCATGTAATCTGACACCACAATGCATTTTGTAGCATTTTTGTATGAAAAATGTCACTCTGGGTCTGTTGTGACATTTGTAGGCTAATTTGAACATGATAGCAACAAAAGATAATTTTGACGTTTTTGTCTTAAGGTGTCAAACCACTAATTAATTTCTTTAAGGTTTTCTACTAAATTTGTGTTTTTTCGAGCCTACCTGGTCATTTTATCTTAAGTTTAACCTTTCCAAGACTATATATTTTCTGAAACGTACATGATTCCTCTATGCTCTGTCAAAATATCAGGACATGTTTAGAATCTTGCAGTGAAATGCCATGCTACGGAAAACAACTACTCTAAAAATAGCTCGGTCATCCCCAAGAAATTCAGTATTTATAGGTCATGCATCAAATCCTCCATAGAGGTATTAAAATAAAACTAAATCCTTCAAATTTGGGCTCAAAATAATCCCTATTTATATAACTTCAATTATCAATTTTAATTAGTTCATTCCATTCCGTATTTTTCACAATACTACAAAGTAAATGGAACTTTTTTCTTGAAAAGGGACTACTTTCGTATATGTTCCAAGCTCTGATTGGTGAATTAGTGGTTTGACACATAAAGAGCATAAAAACTTGTTTCTTTCACCATTTGTTGGCCTAATTTCTATTCCTTAGACAATATCAACCCAAAAAAAAACTCACAAGGTATGTGGCTGTCTGATATTTGCAAGTATAAGGGTTCAAAAGCAAAGGTACCCCTTGAAGATTTTTAATGAAAATATCTCAATTTACAGCTGTTGAGTTCAGATTGTGTAATGTACCAAAACTTACATATCCTCTGATATATTACAGTTATTAAGCTAATTTCTAACATAATAAGCAATTTTAACACATATATATGCCTCAGTTGCATATTCAATAGCTAAATACTATGAAATGTTTGCACTTAGCCCCCCCCCCTTTTTTCGTCCCATAAAATGAGCTCACATCATTCTTAATTTTGTTAATTCATGCTTTTATCCCATAAATTATGTGGTTTAAGACATCAAATATGTTTTTGTATATACATCTTTGGTTGAAATTCCTTCTAATTCCATCAAATTTGCAAAAATATGATTTATTGATATTCAAATCTTGGAATTTCTGATGGTGCACAACTATAATTTCCCCCAAAACTCAATAGATATATGCTTCCACATCATTTTTTTTCACTGTTTAAGTAAGCTGGATGTTCAAATGTACTGTTAAAGCCAAATAATACTCTAAAACATGAAATTCAAATTGACAATTTGAAAAATTCACAGAAAATGCAAAGCAGTCAAAATAATGTTTCTGTGATCACTTAAATTACCAGGTTTTTACTACATAATTTTCAATTAAAACTGCTTTCTATAGCCTTATATTATTTTGTGAGTACACTGTACATGTATTCTAACTGAAACTATAAAAATTTACCAGAACAAATGTGCAAGATTGAAAAAAATCCAATCATGATATCACCATATCCTATATTTGAAGTCGATAAACTGCCGCATGATGAATTTTTTTAAATTCTTAATATCAACCATATTTTCAATATAATATGTCTTTCAATTGAAAAACACATTCAATAACATATTCCCAATAACTATAAAGTCATAAAGAAAAATTAAATGAGTTGCAGTACCCGGTGTCCGTGTATATCCAGTGTTTGGGAGCAATATTCCAAAATATTACATAACATGCATTTTGACCATGTAATCTGACACCACAATGCATTTTGTAGCATTTTTGTATGAAAAATGTCACTCTGGGTCTGTTGTGACATTTGTAGGCTAATTTGAACATGATAGCAACAAAAGATAATTTTGACGTTTTTTTCTTAAGGTGTCAAACCACTAATTAATTTCTTTAAGGTTTTCTACTAAATTTGTGTTTTTTCGAGCCTACCTGGTCATTTTATCTTAAGTTTAACCTTTCCAAGACTATATATTTTCTGAAACGTACATGATTCCTCTATGCTCTGTCAAAATATCAGGACATGTTTAGAATCTTGCAGTGAAATGCCATGCTACGGAAAACAACTACTCTAAAAATAGCTCGGTCATCCCCAAGAAATTCAGTATTTATAGGTCATGCATCAAATCCTCCATAGAGGTATTAAAATAAAACTAAATCCATCAAATTTGGGCTCAAAATAATCCCTATTTATATAACTTCAATTATCAATTTTAATTAGTTCATTCCATTCCGTATTTTTCACAATACTACAAAGTAAATGGAACTTTTTTCTTGAAAAGGGACTACTTTCGTATATGTTCCAAGCTCTGATTGGTGAATTAGTGGTTTGACACATAAAGAGCATAAAAACTTGTTTCTTTCACCATTTGTTGGCCTAATTTCTATTCCTTAGACAATATCAACCCAAAAAAAAACTCACAAGGTATGTGGCTGTCTGATATTTGCAAGTATAAGTGTTCAAAAGCAAAGGTACCCACTTGAAGATTTTTAATGAAAATATCTCAATTTACAGCTGTTGAGTTCAGATTGTGTAATATACCAAAACTTACATATCCTCTGATATATTACAGTTATTAAGCTAATTTCTAACATAATAAGCAATTTTAACACATATATATGCCTCAGTTGCATATTCAATAGCTAAATACTATGAAATGTTTGCACTTAGCCCCCCCTTTTTTTTGTCCCATAAAATGATCTCACATCATTCTTAATTTTGTTAATTCATGCTTTTATCCCATAAATTATGTGGTTTAAGACATAAAATATGTTTTTGTATATACATCTTTGGTTGAAATTCCTTCTAATTCCATCAAATTTGCAAAAATATGATTTATTGATATTCAAGTCTTGGAATTTCTGATGGTGCACAACTATAATTTCCCCCAAAACTCAATAGATATATGCTTCCACATCATTTTTTTTTCACTGTTTAAGTAAGCTGGATGTTCAAATGTACTGTTAAAGCCAAATAATACTCTAAAACATGAAATTCAAATTGACAATTTGAAAAATTCACAGAAAATGCTAAGCAGTCAAAATAATGTTTCTGTGATCACTTAAATTACCAGGATTTTACTACATAATTCTTAATTAAAACTGCTTTCTATAGCCTTATATTATTTTGTGAGTACACTGTACATGTATTCTAACTGAAACTATAAAAATTTACCAGAAAAAATGTGCAAGATTGAAAAAAATCCAATCATGATATCACCATATCCTATATTTGAAGTCGATAAACTGCCGCATGATGAATTTTTTTAAATTCTTAATATCAACCATATTTTCAATATAATATGTCTTTCAACTGAAAAAACACATTCAATAACATATTCCCAATAACTATAAAGTCATAAAGAAAAATAAAATGAGTTGCAGTACCCGGTGTCCATGTATATCCAGTGTTTGGGAGCAATATTCCAAATTATTACATAACATGCATTTTGACCATGTAATCTGACACCACAATGCATTTTGTAGCATTTTTGTATGAAAAATGTCACTCTGGGTCTGTTGTGACATTTGTAGGCTAATTTGAACATGATAGCAACAAAAGATAATTTTGACGTTTTTGTCTTAAGGTGTCAAACCACTAATTAATTTCTTTAAGGTTTTCTACTAAATTTGTGTTTTTTCGAGCCTACCTGGTCATTTTATCTTAAGTTTAACCTTTCCAAGACCATATATTTTCTGAAACGTACATGATTCCTCTATGCTCTGTCAAAATATCAGGACATGTTTAGAATCTTGCAGTGAAATGCCATGCTAAGGAAAACAACTACTCTAAAAATAGCTCGGTCATCCCCAAGAAATTCAGTATTTCTAGGTCATGCATCAAATCCTCCATAGAGGTATTAAAATAAAACTAAATCCATCAAATTTGGGCTCAAAATAATCCCTATTTATTTAACTTCAATTATCAATTTTAATTAGTCCATTCCATTCCGTATTTTTCACAATACTACAAAGTAAATGGAACTTTTTTCTTGAAAAGGGACTACTTTCGTATATGTTCCAAGCTCTGATTGGTGAATTAGTGGTTTGACACATAAAGAGCATAACAACTTTTTTCTTTCACCATTTGTTGGCCTAATTTCCATTCCTTAGACAATATCAACAAAAAAAAAACCTCATAAGGTATGTGGCTGTCTGATATTTGCAAGTATAAGTGTTCAAAAGCAAAGGTACCCCCTTGAAGATTTTTAATGAAAATATCTCAATTTACAGCTGTTGAGTTCAGATTGTGTAATATACCAAAACTTACATATCCTCTTATATATTACAGTTATTAAGCTAATTTCTAACATAATAAGCAATTTTAACACATATATATGCCTCAGTTGCATATTCAATAGCTAAATACTATGAAATGTTTGCATTTAGCCCCCCCCCTTTTTTCGTCCCATAAATTGAGCTCACATCATTCTTAATTTTGTTAATTCATGCTTTTATCCCATAAATTATGTGGTTTAAGACATAAAATATGTTTTTGTATATACATCTTTGGTTGAAATTCCTTCTAATTCCATCAAATTTGCAAAAATATGATTTATTGATATTCAAGTCTTGGAATTTCTGATGGTGCACAACTATAATTTCCCCCAAAACTCAATAGATATATGCTTCCACATCATTTTTTTTCACTGTTTAAGTAAGCTGGATGTTCAAAAGTACTGTTAAAGCCAAATAATACTCTAAAACATGAAATTCAAATTGACAATTTGAAAAATTCACAGAAAATGCTAAGCAGTCAAAATAATGTTTCTGTGATCACTTAAATTACCAGGTTTTTACTACATAATTTTCAATTAAAACTGCTTTCTATAGCCTTATATTATTTTGTGAGTACACTGTACATGTATTCTAACTGAAACTATAAAAATTTACCAGAAAAAATGTGCAAGATTGAAAAAAATCCAATCATGATATCACCATATCCTATATTTGAAGTCGATAAACTGCCGCATGATGAATTTTTTTAAATTCTTAATATCAACCATATTTTCAATATAATATGTCTTTCAACTGAAAAAACACATTCAATAACATATTCCCAATAACTATAAAGTCATAAAGAAAAATAAAATGAGTTGCAGTACCCGGTGTCCATGTATATCCAGTGTTTGGGAGCAATATTCCAAAATATTACATAACATGCATTTTGACCATGTAATCTGACACCACAATGCATTTTGTAGCATTTTTGTATGAAAAATGTCACTCTGGGTCTGTTGTGACATTTGTAGGCTAATTTGAACATGATAGCAACAAAAGATAATTTTGACGTTTTTGTCTTAAGGTGTCAAACCACTAATTAATTTCTTTAAGGTTTTCTACTAAATTTGTGTTTTTTCGAGCCTACCTGGTCATTTTATCTTAAGTTTAACCTTTCCAAGACCATATATTTTCTGAAACGTACATGATTCCTCTATGCTCTGTCAAAATATCAGGACATGTTTAGAATCTTGCAGTGAAATGCCATGCTACGGAAAACAACTACTCTAAAAATAGCTCGGTCATCCCCAAGAAATTCAGTATTTATAGGTCATGCATCAAATCCTCCATAGAGGTATTAAAATAAAACTAAATCCATCAAATTTGGGCTCAAAATAATCCCTATTTATATAACTTCAATTATCAATTTTAATTAGTTCATTCCATTCCGTATTTTTCACAATACTACAAAGTAAATGGAACTTTTTTCTTGAAAAGGGACTACTTTCGTATATGTTCCAAGCTCTGATTGGTGAATTAGTGGTTTGATACATAAAGAGCATAAACACTTGTTTCTTTCACCATGTGTTGGCCTAATTTCTATTCCTTAGACAATATCAACCCAAAAAAACCTCATAAGGTATGTGGCTGTCTGATATTTGCAAGTATAAGTGTTCAAAAGCAAAGGTACCCCCTTGAAGATTTTTAATGAAAATATCTCAACTTACAGCTGTTGAGTTCAGATTGTGTAATATACCAAAACTTACATATCCTCTGATATATTACAGTTATTAAGCTAACTTCTAACATAATAAGCAATTTTAACACATATATATGCCTCAGTTGCATATTCAATAGCTAAATACTATGAAATGTTTGCATTTAGCCCCCCCCCCTTTTTTCGTCCCATAAATTGAGCTCACATCATTCTTAATTTTGTTAATTCATGCTTTTATCCCATAAATTATGTGGTTTAAGACATAAAATATGTTTTTGTATATACATCTTTGGTTGAAATTCCTTCTAATTCCATCAAATTTGCAAAAATATGATTTATTGATATTCAAGTCTTGGAATTTCTGATGGTGCACAACTATAATTTCCCCCAAAACTCAATAGATATATGCTTCCACATCATTTTTTTTCACTGTTTAAGTAAGCTGGATGTTCAAATGTACTGTTAAAGCCAAATAATACTCTAAAACATGAAATTCAAATTGACAATTTGAAAAATTCACAGAAAATGCTAAGCAGTCAAAATAATGTTTCTGTGATCACTTAAATTACCAGGTTTTTACTACATAATTTTCAATTAAAACTGCTTTCTATAGCCTTATATTATTTTGTGAGTACACTGTACATGTATTCTAACTGAAACTATAAAAATTTACCAGAAAAAATGTGCAAGATTGAAAAAAATCCAATCATGATATCACCATATCCTATATTTGAAGTCGATAAACTGCCGCATGATGAATTTTTTTAAATTCTTAATATCAACCATATTTTCAATATAATATGTCTTTCAACTGAAAAAACACATTCAATAACATATTCCCAATAACTATAAAGTCATAAAGAAAAATAAAATGAGTTGCAGTACCCGGTGTCCATGTATATCCAGTGTTTGGGAGCAATATTCCAAAATATTACATAACATGCATTTTGACCATGTAATCTGACACCACAATGCATTTTGTAGCATTTTTGTATGAAAAATGTCACTCTGGGTCTGTTGTGACATTTGTAGGCTAATTTGAACATGATAGCAACAAAAGATAATTTTGACGTTTTTGTCTTAAGGTGTCAAACCACTAATTAATTTCTTTAAGGTTTTCTACTAAATTTGTGTTTTTTCGAGCCTACCTGGTCATTTTATCTTAAGTTTAACCTTTCCAAGACCATATATTTTCTGAAACGTACATGATTCCTCTATGCTCTGTCAAAATATCAGGACATGTTTAGAATCTTGCAGTGAAATGCCATGCTACGGAAAACAACTACTCTAAAAATAGCTCGGTCATCCCCAAGAAATTCAGTATTTATAGGTCATGCATCAAATCCTCCATAGAGGTATTAAAATAAAACTAAATCCATCAAATTTGGGCTCAAAATAATCCCTATTTATATAACTTCAATTATCAATTTTAATTAGTTCATTCCATTCCGTATTTTTCACAATACTACAAAGTAAATGGAACTTTTTTCTTGAAAAGGGACTACTTTCGTATATGTTCCAAGCTCTGATTGGTGAATTAGTGGTTTGATACATAAAGAGCATAAACACTTGTTTCTTTCACCATGTGTTGGCCTAATTTCTATTCCTTAGACAATATCAACCCAAAAAACCTCATAAGGTATGTGGCTGTCTGATATTTGCAAGTATAAGTGTTCAAAAGCAAAGGTACCCCCTTGAAGATTTTTAATGAAAATATCTCAATTTACAGCTGTTGAGTTCAGATTGTGTAATATACCAAAACTTACATATCCTCTGATATATTACAGTTATTAAGCTAACTTCTAACATAATAAGCAATTTTAACACATATATATGCCTCAGTTGCATATTCAATAGCTAAATACTATTAAATGTTTGCACTTAGCCCCCCCCTTTTTTCGTCCCATAAAATGAGCTCACATCATTCTTAATTTTGTTAATTCATGCTTTTATCCCATAAATTATGTGGTTTAAGACATAAAATATGTTTTTGTATATACATCTTTGGTTGAAATTCCTTCTAATTCCATCAAATTTGCAAAAATATGATTTATTGATATTCAAGTCTTGGAATTTCTGATGGTGCACAACTATAATTTCCCCCAAAACTCAATAGATATATGCTTCCACATCATTTTTTTTCACTGTTTAAGTAAGCTGGATGTTCAAATGTACTGTTAAAGCCAAATAATACTCTAAAACATGAAATTCAAATTGACAATTTGAAAAATTCACAGAAAATGCTAAGCAGTCAAAATAATGTTTCTGTGATCACTTAAATTACCAGGATTTTACTACATAATTTTCAATTAAAACTGCTTTCTATAGCCTTATATTATTTTGTGAGTACACTGTACATGTATTCTAACTGAAACTATAAAAATTTACCAGAAAAAATGTGCAAGATTGAAAAAAATCCAATCATGATATCACCATATCCTATATTTGAAGTCGATACACTGCCGCATGATGAATTTTTTTAAATTCTTAATATCAACCATATTTTCAATATAATATGTCTTTCAACTGAAAAAACACATTCAATAACATATTCCCAATAACTATAAAGTCATAAAGAAAAATAAAATGAGTTGCAGTACCCGGTGTCCATGTATATCCAGTGTTTGGGAGCAATATTCCAAAATATTACATAACATGCATTTTGACCATGTAATCTGACACCACAATGCATTTTGTAGCATTTTTGTATGAAAAATGTCACTCTGGGTCTGTTGTGACATTTGTAGGCTAATTTGAACATGATAGCAACAAAAGATAATTTTGACGTTTTTGTCTTAAGGTGTCAAACCACTAATTAATTTCTTTTAGGTTTTCTACTAAATTTGTGTTTTTTCGAGCCTACCTGGTCATTTTATCTTAAGTTTAACCTTTCCAAGACCATATATTTTCTGAAACGTACATGATTCCTCTATGCTCTGTCAAAATATCAGGACATGTTTAGAATCTTGCAGTGAAATGCCATGCTACGGAAAACAACTACTCTAAAAATAGCTCGGTCATCCCCAAGAAATTCAGTATTTATAGGTCATGCATCAAATCCTCCATAGAGGTATTAAAATAAAACTAAATCCATCAAATTTGGGCTCAAAATAATCCCTATTTATTTAACTTCAATTATCAATTTTAATTAGTTCATTGCATTCCGTATTTTTCACAATACTACAAAGTAAATGGAACTTTTTTCTTGAAAAGGGACTACTTTCGTATATGTTCCAAGCTCTGATTGGTGAATTAGTGGTTTGACACATAAAGAGCATAAAAACTTGTTTCTTTCACCATTTGTTGGCCTAATTTCTATTCCTTAGACAATATCAACCCCAAAAAAACTCACAAGGTATGTGGCTGTCTGATATTTGCAAGTATAAGTGTTCAAAAGCAAAGGTACCCCCTTGACGATTTTTAATGAAAATATCTCAATTTACAGCTGTTGAGTTCAGATTGTGTAATATACCAAAACTTACATATCCTCTGATATATTACAGTTATTAAGCTAATTTCTAACATAATAAGCAATTTTAACACATATATATGCCTCAGTTGCATATTCAATAGCTAAATACAATGAAATGTTTGCACTTAGCCCCCCCCCCTTTTTTCGTCCCATAAAATGAGCTCACATCATTCTTAATTTTGTTAATTCATGCTTTTATCCCATAAATTATGTGGTTTAAGACATAAAATATGTTTTTGTATATACATCTTTGGTTGAAATTCCTTCTAATTCCATCAAATTTGCAAAAATATGATTTATTGATATTCAAGTCTTGGAATTTCTGATGGTGCACAACTATAATTTCCCCCAAAACTCAATAGATATATGCTTCCACATCATTTTTTTTCACTGTTTAAGTAAGCTGGATGTTCAAATGTACTGTTAAAGCCAAATAATACTCTAAAACATGAAATTCAAATTGACAATTTGAAAAATTCACAGAAAATGCTAAGCAGTCAAAATAATGTTTCTGTGATCACTTAAATTACCAGGTTTTAACTACACAATTTTCAATTAAAACTGCTTTCTATAGCCTTATATTATTTTGTGAGTACACTGTACATGTATTCTAACTGAAACTATAAAAATTTACCAGAAAAAATGTGCAAGATTGAAAAAAATCCAATCATGATATCACCATATCCTATATTTGAAGTCGATAAACTGCCGCATGATGATTTTTTTTAAATTCTTAATATCAACCATATTTTCAATATAATATGTCTTTCAACTGAAAAAACACATTCAATAACATATTCCCAATAACTATAAAGTCATAAAGAAAAATAAAATGAGTTGCAGTACCCGGTGTCCATGTATATCCAGTGTTTGGGAGCAATATTCCAAAATATTACATAACATACATTTTGACCATGTAATCTGACACCACAATGCATTTTGTAGCATTTTTGTATGAAAAATGTCACTCTGGGTCTGTTGTGACATTTGTAGGCTAATTTGAACATGATAGCAACAAAAGATAATTTTGACGTTTTTGTCTTAAGGTGTCAAACCACTAATTCATTTCTTTAAGGTTTTCTACTAAATTTGTGTTTTTTCGAGCCTACCTGGTCATTTTATCTTAAGTTTAACCTTTCCAAGACCATATATTTTCTGAAACGTACATGATTCCTCTATGCTCTGTCAAAATATCAGGACGTGTTTAGAATCTTGCAGTGAAATGCCATGCTACGGAAAACAACTACTCTAAAAATAGCTCGGTCATCCCCAAGAAATTCAGTATTTATAGGTCATGCATCAAATCCTCCATAGAGGTATTAAAATAAAACTAAATCCATCAAATTTGGGCTCAAAATAATCCCTATTTATTTAACTTCAATTATCAATTTTAATTAGTTCATTCCATTCCGTATTTTTCACAATACTACAAAGTAAATGGAACTTTTTTGTTGAAAAGGGACTACTTTCGTATATGTTCCAAGCTCTGATTGGTGAATTAGTGGTTTGACACATAAAGAGCATAAAAACTTGTTTCTTTCACCATTTGTTGGCCTAATTTCTATTCCTTAGACAATATCAACCCAAAAAAAACTCACAAGGTATGTGGCTGTCTGATATTTGCAAGTATAAGTGTTCAAAAGCAAAGGTACCCCCTTGAAGATTTTTAATGAAAATATCTCAATTTACAGCTGTTGAGTTCAGATTGTGTAATATACCAAAACTTACATATCCTCTGATATATTACAGTTATTAAGCTAATTTCTAACATAATAAGCAATTTTAACACATATATATGCCTCAGTTGCATATTCAATAGCTAAATACTATGAAATGTTTGCATTTAGCCCCCCCCCCCTTTTTTCGTCCCATAAAATGAGCTCACATCATTCTTAATTTTGTTAATTCATGCTTTTATCCCATAAATTATGTGGTTTAAGACATAAAATATGTTTTTGTATATACATCTTTGGTTGAAATTCCTTCTAATTCCATCAAATTTGCAAAAATATGATTTATTGATATTCAAGTCTTGGAATTTCTGATGGTGCACAACTATAATTTCCCCCAAAACTCAATAGATATATGCTTCCACATCATTTTTTTTCACTGTTTAAGTAAGCTGGATGTTCAAATGTACTGTTAAAGCCAAATAATACTCTAAAACATGAAATTCAAATTGACAATTTGAAAAATTCACAGAAAATGCTAAGCAGTCAAAATAATGTTTCTGTGATCACTTAAATTACCAGGTTTTAACTACACAATTTTCAATTAAAACTGCTTTCTATAGCCTTATATTATTTTTGAGTACACTGTACATGTATTCTAACTGAAACTATAAAAATTTACCAGAAAAAATGTGCAAGATTGAAAAAAATCCAATCATGATATCACCATATCCTATATTTGAAGTCGATAAACTGCCGCATGATGATTTTTTTTAAATTCTTAATATCAACCATATTTTCAATATAATATGTCTTTCAACTGAAAAAACACATTCAATAACATATTCCCAATAACTATAAAGTCATAAAGAAAAATAAAATGAGTTGCAGTACCCGGTGTCCATGTATATCCAGTGTTTGGGAGCAATATTCCAAAATATTACATAACATACATTTTGACCATGTAATCTGACACCACAATGCATTTTGTAGCATTTTTGTATGAAAAATGTCACTCTGGGTCTGTTGTGACATTTGTAGGCTAATTTGAACATGATAGCAACAAAAGATAATTTTGACGTTTTTGTCTTAAGGTGTCAAACCACTAATTCATTTCTTTAAGGTTTTCTACTAAATTTGTGTTTTTTCGAGCCTACCTGGTCATTTTATCTTAAGTTTAACCTTTCCAAGACCATATATTTTCTGAAACGTACATGATTCCTCTATGCTCTGTCAAAATATCAGGACGTGTTTAGAATCTTGCAGTGAAATGCCATGCTACGGAAAACAACTACTCTAAAAATAGCTCGGTCATCCCCAAGAAATTCAGTATTTATAGGTCATGCATCAAATCCTCCATAGAGGTATTAAAATAAAACTAAATCCATCAAATTTGGGCTCAAAATAATCCCTATTTATTTAACTTCAATTATCAATTTTAATTAGTTCATTCCATTCCGTATTTTTCACAATACTACAAAGTAAATGGAACTTTTTTGTTGAAAAGGGACTACTTTCGTATATGTTCCAAGCTCTGATTGGTGAATTAGTGGTTTGACACATAAAGAGCATAAAAACTTGTTTCTTTCACCATTTGTTGGCCTAATTTCTATTCCTTAGACAATATCAACCCAAAAAAAACTCACAAGGTATGTGGCTGTCTGATATTTGCAAGTATAAGTGTTCAAAAGCAAAGGTACCCCCTTGAAGATTTTTAATGAAAATATCTCAATTTACAGCTGTTGAGTTCAGATTGTGTAATATACCAAAACTTACATATCCTCTGATATATTACAGTTATTAAGCTAATTTCTAACATAATAAGCAATTTTAACACATATATATGCCTCAGTTGCATATTCAATAGCTAAATACTATGAAATGTTTGCATTTAGCCCCCCCCCCCCTTTTTTCGTCCCATAAAATGAGCTCACATCATTCTTAATTTTGTTAATTCATGCTTTTATCCCATAAATTATGTGGTTTAAGACATAAAATATGTTTTTGTATATACATCTTTGGTTGAAATTCCTTCTAATTCCATCAAATTTGCAAAAATATGATTTATTGATATTCAAGTCTTGGAATTTCTGATGGTGCACAACTATAATTTCCCCCAAAACTCAATAGATATATGCTTCCACATCATTTTTTTTCACTGTTTAAGTAAGCTGGATGTTCAAATGTACTGTTAAAGCCAAATAATACTCTAAAACATGAAATTCAAATTGACAATTTGAAAAATTCACAGAAAATGCTAAGCAGTCAAAATAATGTTTCTGTGATCACTTAAATTACCAGGTTTTAACTACACAATTTTCAATTAAAACTGCTTTCTATAGCCTTATATTATTTTTGAGTACACTGTACATGTATTCTAACTGAAACTATAAAAATTTACCAGAAAAAATGTGCAAGATTGAAAAAAATCCAATCATGATATCACCATATCCTATATTTGAAGTCGATAAACTGCCGCATGATGATTTTTTTTAAATTCTTAATATCAACCATATTTTCAATATAATATGTCTTTCAACTGAAAAAACACATTCAATAACATATTCCCAATAACTATAAAGTCATAAAGAAAAATAAAATGAGTTGCAGTACCCGGTGTCCATGTATATCCAGTGTTTGGGAGCAATATTCCAAAATATTACATAACATACATTTTGACCATGTAATCTGACACCACAATGCATTTTGTAGCATTTTTGTATGAAAAATGTCACTCTGGGTCTGTTGTGACATTTGTAGGCTAATTTGAACATGATAGCAACAAAAGATAATTTTGACGTTTTTGTCTTAAGGTGTCAAACCACTAATTCATTTCTTTAAGGTTTTCTACTAAATTTGTGTTTTTTCGAGCCTACCTGGTCATTTTATCTTAAGTTTAACCTTTCCAAGACCATATATTTTCTGAAACGTACATGATTCCTCTATGCTCTGTCAAAATATCAGGACGTGTTTAGAATCTTGCAGTGAAATGCCATGCTACGGAAAACAACTACTCTAAAAATAGCTCGGTCATCCCCAAGAAATTCAGTATTTATAGGTCATGCATCAAATCCTCCATAGAGGTATTAAAATAAAACTAAATCCATCAAATTTGGGCTCAAAATAATCCCTATTTATTTAACTTCAATTATCAATTTTAATTAGTTCATTCCATTCCGTATTTTTCACAATACTACAAAGTAAATGGAACTTTTTTGTTGAAAAGGGACTACTTTCGTATATGTTCCAAGCTCTGATTGGTGAATTAGTGGTTTGACACATAAAGAGCATAAAAACTTGTTTCTTTCACCATTTGTTGGCCTAATTTCTATTCCTTAGACAATATCAACCCAAAAAAAACTCACAAGGTATGTGGCTGTCTGATATTTGCAAGTATAAGTGTTCAAAAGCAAAGGTACCCACTTGAAGATTTTTAATGAAAATATCTCAATTTACAGCTGTTGAGTTCAGATTGTGTAATATACCAAAACTTACATATCCTCTGATATATTACAGTTATTAAGCTAATTTCTAACATAATAAGCAATTTTAACACATATATATGCCTCAGTTGCATATTCAATAGCTAAATACTATGAAATGTTTGCATTTAGCCCCCCCCTTTTTTCGTCCCATAAAATGATCTCACATCATTCTTAATTTTGTTAATTCATGCTTTTATCCCATAAATTATGTGGTTTAAGACATAAAATATGTTTTTGTATATACATCTTTGGTTGAAATTCCTTCTAATTCCATCAAATTTGCAAAAATATGATTTATTGATATTCAAGTCTTGGAATTTCTGATGGTGCACAACTATAATTTCCCCCAAAACTCAATAGATATATGCTTCCACATCATTTTTTTTCACTGTTTAAGTAAGCTGGATGTTCAAATGTACTGTTAAAGCCAAATAATACTCTAAAACATGAAATTCAAATTGACAATTTGAAAAATTCACAGAAAATGCTAAGCAGTCAAAATAATGTTTCTGTGATCACTTAAATTACCAGGTTTTAACTACACAATTTTCAATTAAAACTGCTTTCTATAGCCTTATATTATTTTGTGAGTACACTGTACATGTATTCTAACTGAAACTATAAAAATTTACCAGAAAAAATGTGCAAGATTGAAAAAAATCCAATCATGATATCACCATATCCTATATTTGAAGTCGATAAACTGCCGCATGATGATTTTTTTTAAATTCTTAATATCAACCATATTTTCAATATAATATGTCTTTCAACTGAAAAAACACATTCAATAACATATTCCCAATAACTATAAAGTCATAAAGAAAAATAAAATGAGTTGCAGTACCCGGTGTCCATGTATATCCAGTGTTTGGGAGCAATATTCCAAAATATTACATAACATACATTTTGACCATGTAATCTGACACCACAATGCATTTTGTAGCATTTTTGTATGAAAAATGTCACTCTGGGTCTGTTGTGACATTTGTAGGCTAATTTGAACATGATAGCAACAAAAGATAATTTTGACGTTTTTGTCTTAAGGTGTCAAACCACTAATTCATTTCTTTAAGGTTTTCTACTAAATTTGTGTTTTTTCGAGCCTACCTGGTCATTTTATCTTAAGTTTAACCTTTCCAAGACCATATATTTTCTGAAACGTACATGATTCCTCTATGCTCTGTCAAAATATCAGGACGTGTTTAGAATCTTGCAGTGAAATGCCATGCTACGGAAAACAACTACTCTAAAAATAGCTCGGTCATCCCCAAGAAATTCAGTATTTATAGGTCATGCATCAAATCCTCCATAGAGGTATTAAAATAAAACTAAATCCATCAAATTTGGGCTCAAAATAATCCCTATTTATTTAACTTCAATTATCAATTTTAATTAGTTCATTCCATTCCGTATTTTTCACAATACTACAAAGTAAATGGAACTTTTTTGTTGAAAAGGGACTACTTTCGTATATGTTCCAAGCTCTGATTGGTGAATTAGTGGTTTGACACATAAAGAGCATAAAAACTTGTTTCTTTCACCATTTGTTGGCCTAATTTCTATTCCTTAGACAATATCAACCCAAAAAAAACTCACAAGGTATGTGGCTGTCTGATATTTGCAGGTATAAGTGTTCAAAAGCAAAGGTACCCCCTTGAAGATTTTTAATGAAAATATCTCAATTTACAGCTGTTGAGTTCAGATTGTGTAATATACCAACACTTACATATCCTCTGATATATTACAGTTATTAAGCTAATTTCTAACATAATAAGCAATTTTAACACATATATATGCCTCAGTTGCATATTCAATAGCTAAATACTATGAAATGTTTGCATTTAGCCCCCCCCCCCTTTTTTCGTCCCATAAAATGAGCTCACATCATTCTTAATTTTGTTAATTCATGCTTTTATCCCATAAATTATGTGGTTTAAGACATAAAATATGTTTTTGTATATACATCTTTGGTTGAAATTCCTTCTAATTCCATCAAATTTGCAAAAATATGATTTATTGATATTCAAGTCTTGGAATTTCTGATGGTGCACAACTATAATTTCCCCCAAAACTCAATAGATATATGCTTCCACATCATTTTTTTTTCACTGTTTAAGTAAGCTGGATGTTCAAATGTACTGTTAAAGCCAAATAATACTCTAAAACATGAAATTCAAATTGACAATTTGAAAAATTCACAGAAAATGCTAAGCAGTCAAAATAATGTTTCTGTGATCACTTAAATTACCAGGATTTTACTACATAATTTTCAATTAAAACTGCTTTCTATAGCCTTATATTATTTTGTGAGTACACTGTACATGTATTCTAACTGAAACTATAAAAATTTACCAGAAAAAATGTGCAAGATTGAAAAAAATCCAATCATGATATCACCATATCCTATATTTGAAGTCGATAAACTGCCGCATGATGAATTTTTTTAAATTCTTAATATCAACCATATTTTCAATATAATATGTCTTTCAACTGAAAAAACACATTCAATAACATATTCCCAATAACTATAAAGTCATAAAGAAAAATAAAATGAGTTGCAGTACCCGGTGTCCATGTATATCCAGTGTTTGGGAGCAATATTCCAAAATATTACATAACATGCATTTTGACCATGTAATCTGACACCACAATGCATTTTGTAGCATTTTTGTATGAAAAATGTCACTCTGGGTCTGTTGTGACATTTGTAGGCTAATTTGAACATGATAGCAACAAAAGATAATTTTGACGTTTTTGTCTTAAGGTGTCAAACCACTAATTAATTTCTTTAAGGTTTTCTACTAAATTTGTGTTTTTTCGAGCCTACCTGGTCATTTTATCTTAAGTTTAACCTTTCCAAGACCATATATTTTCTGAAACGTACATGATTCCTCTATGCTCTGTCAAAATATCAGGACGTGTTTAGAATCTTGCAGTGAAATGCCATGCTAAGGAAAACAACTACTCTAAAAATAGCTCGGTCATCCCCAAGAAATTCAGTATTTATAGGTCATGCATCAAATCCTCCATAGAGGTATTAAAATAAAACTAAATCCATCAAATTTGGGCTCAAAATAATCCCTATTTATTTAACTTCAATTATCAATTTTAATTAGTTCATTCCATTCCGTATTTTTCACAATACTACAAAGTAAATGGAACTTTTTTGTTGAAAAGGGACTACTTTCGTATATGTTCCAAGCTCTGATTGGTGAATTAGTGGTTTGACACATAAAGAGCATAAAAACTTGTTTCTTTCACCATTTGTTGGCCTAATTTCTATTCCTTAGACAATATCAACCCAAAAAAAACTCACAAGGTATGTGGCTGTCTGATATTTGCAGGTATAAGTGTTCAAAAGCAAAGGTACCCTCTTGAAGATTTTTAATGAAAATATCTCAATTTACAGCTGTTGAGTTCAGATTGTGTAATATACCAACACTTACATATCCTCTGATATATTACAGTTATTAAGCTAATTTCTAACATAATAAGCAATTTTAACACATATATATGCCTCAGTTGCATATTCAATAGCTAAATACTATGAAATGTTTGCATTTAGCCCCCCCCCCCCTTTTTTCGTCCCATAAAATGAGCTCACATCATTCTTAATTTTGTTAATTCATGCTTTTATCCCATAAATTATGTGGTTTAAGACATAAAATATGTTTTTGTATATACATCTTTGGTTGAAATTCCTTCTAATTCCATCAAATTTGCAAAAATATGATTTATTGATATTCAAGTCTTGGAATTTCTGATGGTGCACAACTATAATTTCCCCCAAAACTCAATAGATATATGCTTCCACATCATTTTTTTTCACTGTTTAAGTAAGCTGGATGTTCAAATGTACTGTTAAAGCCAAATAATACTCTAAAACATGAAATTCAAATTGACAATTTGAAAAATTCACAGAAAATGCTAAGCAGTCAAAATAATGTTTCTGTGATCACTTAAATTACCAGGATTTTACTACATAATTTTCAATTAAAACTGCTTTCTATAGCCTTATATTATTTTGTGAGTACACTGTACATGTATTCTAACTGAAACTATAAAAATTTACCAGAAAAAATGTGCAAGATTGAAAAAAATCCAATCATGATATCACCATATCCTATATTTGAAGTCGATAAACTGCCGCATGATGAATTTTTTTAAATTCTTAATATCAACCATATTTTCAATATAATATGTCTTTCAACTGAAAAAACACATTCAATAACATATTCCCAATAACTATAAAGTCATAAAGAAAAATAAAATGAGTTGCAGTACCCGGTGTCCATGTATATCCAGTGTTTGGGAGCAATATTCCAAAATATTACATAACATGCATTTTGACCATGTAATCTGACACCACAATGCATTTTGTAGCATTTTTGTATGAAAAATGTCACTCTGGGTCTGTTGTGACATTTGTAGGCTAATTTGAACATGATAGCAACAAAAGATAATTTTGACGTTTTTGTCTTAAGGTGTCAAACCACTAATTAATTTCTTTAAGGTTTTCTACTAAATTTGTGTTTTTTCGAGCCTACCTGGTCATTTTATCTTAAGTTTAACCTTTCCAAGACCATATATTTTCTGAAACGTACATGATTCCTCTATGCTCTGTCAAAATATCAGGACATGTTTAGAATCTTGCAGTGAAATGCCATGCTACGGAAAACAACTACTCTAAAAATAGCTCGGTCATCCCCAAGAAATTCAGTATTTATAGGTCATGCATCAAATCCTCCATAGAGGTATTAAAATAAAACTAAATCCATCAAATTTGGGCTCAAATAATCCCTATTTATTTAACTTCAATTATCAATTTTAATTAGTCCATTCCATTCCGTATTTTTCACAATACTACAAAGTAAATGGAACTTTTTTCTTGAAAAGGGACTACTTTCGTATATGTTCCAAGCTCTGATTGGTGAATTAGTGGTTTGACACATAAAAAGCATAAAAACTTGTTTCTTTCACCATTTGTTGGCCTAATTTCTATTCCTTAGACAATATCAACCCCAAAAAACCTCATAAGGTATGTGGCTGTCTGATATTTGCAAGTATAAGTGTTCAAAAGCAAAGGTACCCCCTTGAAGATTTTTAATGAAAATATCTCAATTTACAGCTGTTGAGTTCAGATTGTGTAATATACCAAAACTTACATATCCTCTGATATATTACAGTTATTAAGCTAACTTCTAACATAATAAGCAATTTTAACACATATATATGCCTCAGTTGCATATTCAATAGCTAAATACTATGAAATGTTTGCACTTAGCCCCCCCCCCTTTTTTCGTCCCATAAAATGAGCTCACATCATTCTTAATTTTGTTAATTCATGCTTTTATCCCATAAATTATGTGGTTTAAGACATAAAATATGTTTTTGTATATACATCTTTGGTTGAAATTCCTTCTAATTCCATCAAATTTGCAAAAATATGATTTATTGATATTCAAGTCTTGGAATTTCTGATGGTGCACAACTATAATTTCCCCCAAAACTCAATAGATATATGCTTCCACATCATTTTTTTTCACTGTTTAAGTAAGCTGGATGTTCAAATGTACTGTTAAAGCCAAATAATACTCTAAAACATGAAATTCAAATTGACAATTTGAAAAATTCACAGAAAATGCTAAGCAGTCAAAATAATGTTTCTGTGATCACTTAAATTACCAGGTTTTAACTACACAATTTTCAATTAAAACTGCTTTCTATAGCCTTATATTATTTTGTGAGTACACTGTACATGTATTCTAACTGAAACTATAAAAATTTACCAGAAAAAATGTGCAAGATTGAAAAAAATCCAATCATGATATCACCATATCCTATATTTGAAGTCGATAAACTGCCGCATGATGATTTTTTTTAAATTCTTAATATCAACCATATTTTCAATATAATATGTCTTTCAACTGAAAAAACACATTCAATAACATATTCCCAATAACTATAAAGTCATAAAGAAAAATAAAATGAGTTGCAGTACCCGGTGTCCATGTATATCCAGTGTTTGGGAGCAATATTCCAAAATATTACATAACATACATTTTGACCATGTAATCTGACACCACAATGCATTTTGTAGCATTTTTGTATGAAAAATGTCACTCTGGGTCTGTTGTGACATTTGTAGGCTAATTTGAACATGATAGCAACAAAAGATAATTTTGACGTTTTTGTCTTAAGGTGTCAAACCACTAATTAATTTCTTTAAGGTTTTCTACTAAATTTGTGTTTTTTCGAGCCTACCTGGTCATTTTATCTTAAGTTTAACCTTTCCAAGACCATATATTTTCTGAAACGTACATGATTCCTCTATGCTCTGTCAAAATATCAGGACATGTTTAGAATCTTGCAGTGAAATGCCATGCTACGGAAAACAACTACTCTAAAAATAGCTCGGTCATCCCCAAGAAATTCAGTATTTATAGGTCATGCATCAAATCCTCCATAGAGGTATTAAAATAAAACTAAATCCATCAAATTTGGGCTCAAAATAATCCCTATTTATTTAACTTCAATTATCAATTTTAATTAGTCCATTCCATTCCGTATTTTTCACAATACTACTAAGTAAATGGAACTTTTTTCTTGAAAAGGGACTACTTTCGTATATGTTCCATGCTCTGATTGGTGAATTAGTGGTTTGACACATAAAGAGCATAAAAACTTGTTTCTTTCACCATTTGTTGGCCTAATTTCTATTTCTTAGACAATATCAACCCAAAAAAAACTCACAAGGTATGTGGCTGTCTGATATTTGCAAGTATAAGTGTTCAAAAGCAAAGGTACCCCCTTGAAGATTTTTAATGAAAATATCTCAATTTACAGCTGTTGAGTTCAGATTGTGTAATATACCAAAACTTACATATCCTCTGATATTTTACAGTTATTAAGCTAATTTCTAACATAATAAGCAATTTTAACACATATATATGCCTCAGTTGCATATTCAATAGCTAAATACTATGAAATGTTTGCACTTAGCCCCCCCCCCCTTTTTTCGTCCAATAAAATGAGCTCACATCATTCTTAATTTTGTTAATTCATGCTTTTATCCCATAAATTATGTGGTTTAAGACATAAAATATGTTTGTGTATATACATCTTTGGTTGAAATTCCTTCTAATTCCATCAAATTTGCAAAAATATGATTTATTGATATTCAAGTCTTGGAATTTCTGATGGTGCACAACTATAATTTCCCCCAAAACTCAATAGATATATGCTTCCACATCATTTTTTTTCACTGTTTAAGTAAGCTGGATTTTCAAATGTACTGTTAAAGCCAAATAATACTCTAAAACATGAAATTCAAATTGACAATTTGAAAAATTCACAGAAAATGCTAAGCAGTCAAAATAATGTTTCTGTGATCACTTAAATTACCAGGTTTTTACTACATAATTTTCAATTAAAACTGCTTTCTATAGCCTTATATTATTTTGTGAGTACACTGTACATGTATTCTAACTGAAACTATAAAAATTTACCAGAAAAAATGTGCAAGATTGAAAAAAATCCAATCATGATATCACCATATCCTATATTTGAAGTCGATAAACTGCCGCATGATGAATTTTTTTAAATTCTTAATATCAACCATATTTTCAATATAATATGTCTTTCAACTGAAAAAACACATTCAATAACATATTCCCAATAACTATAAAGTCATAAAGAAAAATAAAATGAGTTGCAGTACCCGGTGTCCATGTATATCCAGTGTTTGGGAGCAATATTCCAAAATATTACATAACATGCATTTTGACCATGTAATCTGACACCACAATGCATTTTGTAGCATTTTTGTATGAAAAATGTCACTCTGGGTCTGTTGTGACATTTGTAGGCTAATTTGAACATGATAGCAACAAAAGATAATTTTGACGTTTTTGTCTTAAGGTGTCAAACCACTAATTAATTTCTTTAAGGTTTTCTACTAAATTTGTGTTTTTTCGAGCCTACCTGGTCATTTTATCTTAAGTTTAACCTTTCCAAGACCATATATTTTCTGAAACGTACATGATTCCTCTATGCTCTGTCAAAATATCAGGACATGTTTAGAATCTTGCAGTGAAATGCCATGCTACGGAAAACAACTACTCTAAAAATAGCTCGGTCATCCCCAAGAAATTCAGTATTTATAGGTCATGCATCAAATCCTCCATAGAGGTATTAAAATAAAACTAAATCCATCAAATTTGGGCTCAAAATAATCCCTATTTATTTAACTTCAATTATCAATTTTAATTAGTCCATTCCATTCCGTATTTTTCACAATACTACAAAGTAAATGGAACTTTTTTCTTGAAAAGGGACTACTTTCGTATATGTTCCAAACTCTGATTGGTGAATTAGTGGTTTGACACATAAAGAGCATAAAAACTTGTTTCTTTCACCATTTGTTGGCCTAATTTCTATTCCTTAGACAATATCAACCCCAAAAAAAACTCACAAGGTATGTGGCTGTCTGATATTTGCAAGTATAAGGGTTCAAAAGCAAAGGTACCCCTTGAAGATTTTTAATGAAAATATCTCAATTTACAGCTGTTGAGTTCAGATTGTGTAATATACCAAAACTTACATATCCTCTGATATATTACAGTTATTAAGCTAATTTCTAACATAATAAGCAATTTTAACACATATATATGCCTCAGTTGCATATTCAATAGCTAAATACTATGAAATGTTTGCTCTTAGCCCCCCCCCTTTTTTCGTCCCATAAAATGAGCTCACATCATTCTTAATTTTGTTAATTCATGCTTTTATCCCATAAATTATGTGGTTTAAGACATAAAATATGTTTTTGTATATACATCTTTGGTTGAAATTCCTTCTAATTCCATCAAATTTGCAAAAATATGATTTATTGATATTCAAATCTTGGAATTTCTGATGGTGCACAACTATAATTTCCCCCAAAACTCAATAGATATATGCTTCCACATCATTTTTTTTCACTGTTTAAGTAAGCTGGATGTTCAAATGTACTGTTAAAGCCAAATAATACTCTAAAACATGAAATTCAAATTGACAATTTGAAAAATTCACAGAAAATGCAAAGCAGTCAAAATAATGTTTCTGTGATCACTTAAATTACCAGGTTTTTACTACATAATTTTCAATTAAAACTGCTTTCTATAGCCTTATATTATTTTGTGAGTACACTGTACATGTATTCTAACTGAAACTATAAAAATTTACCAGAACAAATGTGCAAGATTGAAAAAAATCCAATCATGATATCACCATATCCTATATTTGAAGTCGATAAACTGCCGCATGATGAATTTTTTTAAATTCTTAATATCAACCATATTTTCAATATAATATGTCTTTCAACTGAAAAAACACATTCAATAACATATTCCCAATAACTATAAAGTCATAAAGAAAAATAAAATGAGTTGCAGTACCCGGTGTCCATGTATATCCAGTGTTTGGGAGCAATATTCCAAAATATTACATAACATGCATTTTGACCATGTAATCTGACACCACAATGCATTTTGTAGCATTTTTGTATGAAAAATGTCACTCTGGGTCTGTTGTGACATTTGTAGGCTAATTTGAACATGATAGCAACAAAAGATAATTTTGACGTTTTTGTCTTAAGGTGTCAAACCACTAATTAATTTCTTTAAGGTTTTCTACTAAATTTGTGTTTTTTCGAGCCTACCTGGTCATTTTATCTTAAGTTTAACCTTTCCAAGACCATATATTTTCTGAAACGTACATGATTCCTCTATGCTCTGTCAAAATATCAGGACATGTTTAGAATCTTGCAGTGAAATGCCATGCTACGGAAAACAACTACTCTAAAAATAGCTCGGTCATCCCCAAGAAATTCAGTATTTATAGGTCATGCATCAAATCCTCCATAGAGGTATTAAAATAAAACTAAATCCATCAAATTTGGGCTCAAAATAATCCCTATTTATTTAACTTCAATTATCAATTTTAATTAGTCCATTCCATTCCGTATTTTTCACAATACTACAAAGTAAATGGAACTTTTTTCTTGAAAAGGGACTACTTTCGTATATGTTCCAAACTCTGATTGGTGAATTAGTGGTTTGACACATAAAGAGCATAAAAACTTGTTTCTTTCACCATTTGTTGGCCTAATTTCTATTCCTTAGACAATATCAACCCCAAAAAAAACTCACAAGGTATGTGGCTGTCTGATATTTGCAAGTATAAGGGTTCAAAAGCAAAGGTACCCCTTGAAGATTTTTAATGAAAATATCTCAATTTACAGCTGTTGAGTTCAGATTGTGTAATATACCAAAACTTACATATCCTCTGATATATTACAGTTATTAAGCTAATTTCTAACATAATAAGCAATTTTAACACATATATATGCCTCAGTTGCATATTCAATAGCTAAATACTATGAAATGTTTGCTCTTAGCCCCCCCCCTTTTTTCGTCCCATAAAATGAGCTCACATCATTCTTAATTTTGTTAATTCATGCTTTTATCCCATAAATTATGTGGTTTAAGACATAAAATATGTTTTTGTATATACATCTTTGGTTGAAATTCCTTCTAATTCCATCAAATTTGCAAAAATATGATTTATTGATATTCAAATCTTGGAATTTCTGATGGTGCACAACTATAATTTCCCCCAAAACTCAATAGATATATGCTTCCACATCATTTTTTTTCACTGTTTAAGTAAGCTGGATGTTCAAATGTACTGTTAAAGCCAAATAATACTCTAAAACATGAAATTCAAATTGACAATTTGAAAAATTCACAGAAAATGCAAAGCAGTCAAAATAATGTTTCTGTGATCACTTAAATTACCAGGTTTTTACTACATAATTTTCAATTAAAACTGCTTTCTATAGCCTTATATTATTTTGTGAGTACACTGTACATGTATTCTAACTGAAACTATAAAAATTTACCAGAACAAATGTGCAAGATTGAAAAAAATCCAATCATGATATCACCATATCCTATATTTGAAGTCGATAAACTGCCGCATGATGAATTTTTTTAAATTTTTAATATCAACCATATTTTCAATATAATATGTCTTTCAATTGAAAAACAAATTCAATAACATATTCCCAATAACTATAAAGTCATAAAGAAAAATAAAATGAGTTGCAGTACCCGGTGTCCGTGTATATCCAGTGTTTGGGAGCAATATTCCAAAATATTACATAACATGCATTTTGACCATGTAATCTGACACCACAATGCATTTTGTAGCATTTTTGTATGAAAAATGTCACTCTGGGTCTGTTGTGACATTTGTAGGCTAATTTGAACATGATAGCAACAAAAGATAATTTTGACGTTTTTTTCTTAAGGTGTCAAACCACTAATTAATTTCTTTAAGGTTTTCTACTAAATTTGTGTTTTTTCGAGCCTACCTGGTCATTTTATCTTAAGTTTAACCTTTCCAAGACTATATATTTTCTGAAACGTACATGATTCCTCTATGCTCTGTCAAAATATCAGGACATGTTTAGAATCTTGCAGTGAAATGCCATGCTACGGAAAACAACTACTCTAAAAATAGCTCGGTCATCCCCAAGAAATTCAGTATTTATAGGTCATGCATCAAATCCTCCATAGAGGTATTAAAATAAAACTAAATTCATCAAATTTGGGCTCAAAATAATCCCTATTTATATAACTTCAATTATCAATTTTAATTAGTTCATTCCATTCCGTATTTTTCACAATACTACAAAGTAAATGGAACTTTTTTCTTGAAAAGGGACTACTTTCGTATATGTTCCAAGCTCTGATTGGTGAATTAGTGGTTTGACACATAAAGAGCATAAAAAACTTGTTTCTTTCACCATTTGTTGGCCTAATTTCTATTCCTTAGACAATATCAACCCAAAAAAAAACTCACAAGGTATGTGGCTGTCTGATATTTGCAAGTATAAGGGTTCAAAAGCAAAGGTACCCCTTGAAGATTTTTAATGAAAATATCTCAATTTACAGCTGTTGAGTTCAGATTGTGTAACATACCAAAACTTACATATCCTCTGATATATTACAGTTATTAAGCTAATTTCTAACATAATAAGCAATTTTAACACATATATATGCCTCAGTTGCATATTCAATAGCTAAATACTATGAAATGTTTGCACTTAACCCCCCCCCTTTTTTCGTCCCATAAAATGAGCTCACATCATTCTTAATTTTGTTAATTCATGCTTTTATCCCATAAATTATGTGGTTTAAGACATCAAATATGTTTTTGTATATACATCTTTGGTTGAAATTCCTTCTAATTCCATCAAATTTGCAAAAATATGATTTATTGATATTCAAATCTTGGAATTTCTGATGGTGCACAACTATAATTTCCCCCAAAACTCAATAGATATATGCTTCCACATCATTTTTTTTCACTGTTTAAGTAAGCTGGATGTTCAAATGTACTGTTAAAGCCAAATAATACTCTAAAACATGAAATTCAAATTGACAATTTGAAAAATTCACAGAAAATGCAAAGCTGTCAAAATAATGTTTCTGTGATCACTTAAATTACCAGGTTTTTACTACATAATTTTCAATTAAAACTGCTTTCTATAGCCTTATATTATTTTGTGAGTACACTGTACATGTATTCTAACTGAAACTATAAAAATTTACCAGAACAAATGTGCAAGATTGAAAAAAATCCAATCATGATATCACCATATCCTATATTTGAAGTCGATAAACTGCCGCATGATGAATTTTTTTAAATTCTTAATATCAACCATATTTTCAATATAATATGTCTTTCAATTGAAAAACACATTCAATAACATATTCCCAATAACTATAAAGTCATAAAGAAAAATTAAATGAGTTGCAGTACCCGGTGTCCGTGTATATCCAGTGTTTGGGAGCAATATTCCAAAATATTACATAACATGCATTTTGACCATGTAATCTGACACCACAATGCATTTTGTAGCATTTTTGTATGAAAAATGTCACTCTGGGTCTGTTGTGACATTTGTAGGCTAATTTGAACATGATAGCAACAAAAGATAATTTTGACGTTTTTTTCTTAAGGTGTCAAACCACTAATTAATTTCTTTAAGGTTTTCTACTAAATTTGTGTTTTTTCGAGCCTACCTGGTCATTTTATCTTAAGTTTAACCTTTCCAAGACTATATATTTTCTGAAACGTACATGATTCCTCTATGCTCTGTCAAAATATCAGGACATGTTTAGAATCTTGCAGTGAAATGCCATGCTACGGAAAACAACTACTCTAAAAATAGCTCGGTCATCCCCAAGAAATTCAGTATTTATAGGTCATGCATCAAATCCTCCATAGAGGTATTAAAATAAAACTAAATCCTTCAAATTTGGGCTCAAAATAATCCCTATTTATATAACTTCAATTATCAATTTTAATTAGTTCATTCCATTCCGTATTTTTCACAATACTACAAAGTAAATGGAACTTTTTTCTTGAAAAGGGACTACTTTCGTATATGTTCCAAGCTCTGATTGGTGAATTAGTGGTTTGACACATAAAGAGCATAAAAACTTGTTTCTTTCACCATTTGTTGGCCTAATTTCTATTCCTTAGACAATATCAACCCAAAAAAAAACTCACAAGGTATGTGGCTGTCTGATATTTGCAAGTATAAGGGTTCAAAAGCAAAGGTACCCCTTGAAGATTTTTAATGAAAATATCTCAATTTACAGCTGTTGAGTTCAGATTGTGTAATGTACCAAAACTTACATATCCTCTGATATATTACAGTTATTAAGCTAATTTCTAACATAATAAGCAATTTTAACACATATATATGCCTCAGTTGCATATTCAATAGCTAAATACTATGAAATGTTTGCACTTAGCCCCCCCCCCTTTTTTCGTCCCATAAAATGAGCTCACATCATTCTTAATTTTGTTAATTCATGCTTTTATCCCATAAATTATGTGGTTTAAGACATCAAATATGTTTTTGTATATACATCTTTGGTTGAAATTCCTTCTAATTCCATCAAATTTGCAAAAATATGATTTATTGATATTCAAATCTTGGAATTTCTGATGGTGCACAACTATAATTTCCCCCAAAACTCAATAGATATATGCTTCCACATCATTTTTTTTCACTGTTTAAGTAAGCTGGATGTTCAAATGTACTGTTAAAGCCAAATAATACTCTAAAACATGAAATTCAAATTGACAATTTGAAAAATTCACAGAAAATGCAAAGCAGTCAAAATAATGTTTCTGTGATCACTTAAATTACCAGGTTTTTACTACATAATTTTCAATTAAAACTGCTTTCTATAGCCTTATATTATTTTGTGAGTACACTGTACATGTATTCTAACTGAAACTATAAAAATTTACCAGAACAAATGTGCAAGATTGAAAAAAATCCAATCATGATATCACCATATCCTATATTTGAAGTCGATAAACTGCCGCATGATGAATTTTTTTAAATTCTTAATATCAACCATATTTTCAATATAATATGTCTTTCAATTGAAAAACACATTCAATAACATATTCCCAATAACTATAAAGTCATAAAGAAAAATAAAATGAGTTGCAGTACCCGGTGTCCGTGTATATCCAGTGTTTGGGAGCAATATTCCAAAATATTACATAACATGCATTTTGACCATGTAATCTGACACCACAATGCATTTTGTAGCATTTTTGTATGAAAAATGTCACTCTGGGTCTGTTGTGACATTTGTAGGCTAATTTGAACATGATAGCAACAAAAGATAATTTTGACGTTTTTTTCTTAAGGTGTCAAACCACTAATTAATTTCTTTAAGGTTTTCTACTAAATTTGTGTTTTTTCGAGCCTACCTGGTCATTTTATCTTAAGTTTAACCTTTCCAAGACTATATATTTTCTGAAACGTACATGATTCCTCTATGCTCTGTCAAAATATCAGGACATGTTTAGAATCTTGCAGTGAAATGCCATGCTACGGAAAACAACTACTCTAAAAATAGCTCGGTCATCCCCAAGAAATTCAGTATTTATAGGTCATGCATCAAATCCTCCATAGAGGTATTAAAATAAAACTAAATCCTTCAAATTTGGGCTCAAAATAATCCCTATTTATATAACTTCAATTATCAATTTTAATTAGTTCATTCCATTCCGTATTTTTCACAATACTACAAAGTAAATGGAACTTTTTTCTTGAAAAGGGACTACTTTCGTATATGTTCCAAGCTCTGATTGGTGAATTAGTGGTTTGACACATAAAGAGCATAAAAACTTGTTTCTTTCACCATTTGTTGGCCTAATTTCTATTCCTTAGACAATATCAACCCAAAAAAAAACTCACAAGGTATGTGGCTGTCTGATATTTGCAAGTATAAGGGTTCAAAAGCAAAGGTACCCCTTGAAGATTTTTAATGAAAATATCTCAATTTACAGCTGTTGAGTTCAGATTGTGTAATGTACCAAAACTTACATATCCTCTGATATATTACAGTTATTAAGCTAATTTCTAACATAATAAGCAATTTTAACACATATATATGCCTCAGTTGCATATTCAATAGCTAAATACTATGAAATGTTTGCACTTAGCCCCCCCCCCCTTTTTTCGTCCCATAAAATGAGCTCACATCATTCTTAATTTTGTTAATTCATGCTTTTATCCCATAAATTATGTGGTTTAAGACATAAAATATGTTTTTGTATATACATCTTTGGTTGAAATTCCTTCTAATTCCATCAAATTTGCAAAAATATGATTTATTGATATTCAAATCTTGGAATTTCTGATGGTGCACAACTATAATTTCCCCCAAAACTCAATAGATATATGCTTCCACATCATTTTTTTTCACTGTTTAAGTAAGCTGGATGTTCAAATGTACTGTTAAAGCCAAATAATACTCTAAAACATGAAATTCAAATTGACAATTTGAAAAATTCACAGAAAATGCAAAGCAGTCAAAATAATGTTTCTGTGATCACTTAAATTACCAGGTTTTTACTACATAATTTTCAATTAAAACTGCTTTCTATAGCCTTATATTATTTTGTGAGTACACTGTACATGTATTCTAACTGAAACTATAAAAATTTACCAGAACAAATGTGCAAGATTGAAAAAAATCCAATCATGATATCACCATATCCTATATTTGAAGTCGATAAACTGCCGCATGATGAATTTTTTTAAATTCTTAATATCAACCATATTTTCAATATAATATGTCTTTCAATTGAAAAACACATTCAATAACATATTCCCAATAACTATAAAGTCATAAAGAAAAATTAAATGAGTTGCAGTACCCGGTGTCCGTGTATATCCAGTGTTTGGGAGCAATATTCCAAAATATTACATAACATGCATTTTGACCATGTAATCTGACACCACAATGCATTTTGTAGCATTTTTGTATGAAAAATGTCACTCTGGGTCTGTTGTGACATTTGTAGGCTAATTTGAACATGATAGCAACAAAAGATAATTTTGACGTTTTTTTCTTAAGGTGTCAAACCACTAATTAATTTCTTTAAGGTTTTCTACTAAATTTGTGTTTTTTCGAGCCTACCTGGTCATTTTATCTTAAGTTTAACCTTTCCAAGACTATATATTTTCTGAAACGTACATGATTCCTCTATGCTCTGTCAAAATATCAGGACATGTTTAGAATCTTGCAGTGAAATGCCATGCTACGGAAAACAACTACTCTAAAAATAGCTCGGTCATCCCCAAGAAATTCAGTATTTATAGGTCATGCATCAAATCCTCCATAGAGGTATTAAAATAAAACTAAATCCTTCAAATTTGGGCTCAAAATAATCCCTATTTATATAACTTCAATTATCAATTTTAATTAGTTCATTCCATTCCGTATTTTTCACAATACTACAAAGTAAATGGAACTTTTTTCTTGAAAAGGGACTACTTTCGTATATGTTCCAAGCTCTGATTGGTGAATTAGTGGTTTGACACATAAAGAGCATAAAAACTTGTTTCTTTCACCATTTGTTGGCCTAATTTCTATTCCTTAGACAATATCAACCCAAAAAAAAACTCACAAGGTATGTGGCTGTCTGATATTTGCAAGTATAAGGGTTCAAAAGCAAAGGTACCCCTTGAAGATTTTTAATGAAAATATCTCAATTTACAGCTGTTGAGTTCAGATTGTGTAATGTACCAAAACTTACATATCCTCTGATATATTACAGTTATTAAGCTAATTTCTAACATAATAAGCAATTTTAACACATATATATGCCTCAGTTGCATATTCAATAGCTAAATACTATGAAATGTTTGCACTTAGCCCCCCCCCCTTTTTTCGTCCCATAAAATGAGCTCACATCATTCTTAATTTTGTTAATTCATGCTTTTATCCCATAAATTATGTGGTTTAAGACATAAAATATGTTTTTGTATATACATCTTTGGTTGAAATTCCTTCTAATTCCATCAAATTTGCAAAAATATGATTTATTGATATTCAAATCTTGGAATTTCTGATGGTGCACAACTATAATTTCCCCCAAAACTCAATAGATATATGCTTCCACATCATTTTTTTTCACTGTTTAAGTAAGCTGGATGTTCAAATGTACTGTTAAAGCCAAATAATACTCTAAAACATGAAATTCAAATTGACAATTTGAAAAATTCACAGAAAATGCAAAGCAGTCAAAATAATGTTTCTGTGATCACTTAAATTACCAGGTTTTTACTACATAATTTTCAATTAAAACTGCTTTCTATAGCCTTATATTATTTTGTGAGTACACTGTACATGTATTCTAACTGAAACTATAAAAATTTACCAGAACAAATGTGCAAGATTGAAAAAAATCCAATCATGATATCACCATATCCTATATTTGAAGTCGATAAACTGCCGCATGATGAATTTTTTTAAATTCTTAATATCAACCATATTTTCAATATAATATGTCTTTCAATTGAAAAACACATTCAATAACATATTCCCAATAACTATAAAGTCATAAAGAAAAATTAAATGAGTTGCAGTACCCGGTGTCCGTGTATATCCAGTGTTTGGGAGCAATATTCCAAAATATTACATAACATGCATTTTGACCATGTAATCTGACACCACAATGCATTTTGTAGCATTTTTGTATGAAAAATGTCACTCTGGGTCTGTTGTGACATTTGTAGGCTAATTTGAACATGATAGCAACAAAAGATAATTTTGACGTTTTTTTCTTAAGGTGTCAAACCACTAATTAATTTCTTTAAGGTTTTCTACTAAATTTGTGTTTTTTCGAGCCTACCTGGTCATTTTATCTTAAGTTTAACCTTTCCAAGACTATATATTTTCTGAAACGTACATGATTCCTCTATGCTCTGTCAAAATATCAGGACATGTTTAGAATCTTGCAGTGAAATGCCATGCTACGGAAAACAACTACTCTAAAAATAGCTCGGTCATCCCCAAGAAATTCAGTATTTATAGGTCATGCATCAAATCCTCCATAGAGGTATTAAAATAAAACTAAATCCTTCAAATTTGGGCTCAAAATAATCCCTATTTATATAACTTCAATTATCAATTTTAATTAGTTCATTCCATTCCGTATTTTTCACAATACTACAAAGTAAATGGAACTTTTTTCTTGAAAAGGGACTACTTTCGTATATGTTCCAAGCTCTGATTGGTGAATTAGTGGTTTGACACATAAAGAGCATAAAAACTTGTTTCTTTCACCATTTGTTGGCCTAATTTCTATTCCTTAGACAATATCAACCCAAAAAAAAACTCACAAGGTATGTGGCTGTCTGATATTTGCAAGTATAAGGGTTCAAAAGCAAAGGTACCCCTTGAAGATTTTTAATGAAAATATCTCAATTTACAGCTGTTGAGTTCAGATTGTGTAATGTACCAAAACTTACATATCCTCTGATATATTACAGTTATTAAGCTAATTTCTAACATAATAAGCAATTTTAACACATATATATGCCTCAGTTGCATATTCAATAGCTAAATACTATGAAATGTTTGCACTTAGCCCCCCCCCCTTTTTTCGTCCCATAAAATGAGCTCACATCATTCTTAATTTTGTTAATTCATGCTTTTATCCCATAAATTATGTGGTTTAAGACATAAAATATGTTTTTGTATATACATCTTTGGTTGAAATTCCTTCTAATTCCATCAAATTTGCAAAAATATGATTTATTGATATTCAAATCTTGGAATTTCTGATGGTGCACAACTATAATTTCCCCCAAAACTCAATAGATATATGCTTCCACATCATTTTTTTTCACTGTTTAAGTAAGCTGGATGTTCAAATGTACTGTTAAAGCCAAATAATACTCTAAAACATGAAATTCAAATTGACAATTTGAAAAATTCACAGAAAATGCAAAGCAGTCAAAATAATGTTTCTGTGATCACTTAAATTACCAGGTTTTTACTACATAATTTTCAATTAAAACTGCTTTCTATAGCCTTATATTATTTTGTGAGTACACTGTACATGTATTCTAACTGAAACTATAAAAATTTACCAGAACAAATGTGCAAGATTGAAAAAAATCCAATCATGATATCACCATATCCTATATTTGAAGTCGATAAACTGCCGCATGATGAATTTTTTTAAATTCTTAATATCAACCATATTTTCAATATAATATGTCTTTCAATTGAAAAACACATTCAATAACATATTCCCAATAACTATAAAGTCATAAATAAAAATAAAATGAGTTGCAGTACCCGGTGTCCGTGTATATCCAGTGTTTGGGAGCAATATTCCAAAATATTACATAACATGCATTTTGACCATGTAATCTGACACCACAATGCATTTTGTAGCATTTTTGTATGAAAAATGTCACTCTGGGTCTGTTGTGACATTTGTAGGCTAATTTGAACATGATAGCAACAAAAGATAATTTTGACGTTTTTTTCTTAAGGTGTCAAACCACTAATTAATTTCTTTAAGGTTTTCTACTAAATTTGTGTTTTTTCGAGCCTACCTGGTCATTTTATCTTAAGTTTAACCTTTCCAAGACTATATATTTTCTGAAACGTACATGATTCCTCTATGCTCTGTCAAAATATCAGGACATGTTTAGAATCTTGCAGTGAAATGCCATGCTACGGAAAACAACTACTCTAAAAATAGCTCGGTCATCCCCAAGAAATTCAGTATTTATAGGTCATGCATCAAATCCTCCATAGAGGTATTAAAATAAAACTAAATCCATCAAATTTGGGCTCAAAATAATCCCTATTTATATAACTTCAATTATCAATTTTAATTAGTTCATTCCATTCCGTATTTTTCACAATACTACAAAGTAAATGGAACTTCTTTCTTGAAAAGGGACTACTTTCGTATATGTTCCAAGCTCTGATTGGTGAATTAGTGGTTTGATACACAAAGAGCATAAACACTTGTTTCTTTCACCATTTGTTGGCCTAATTTCTATTCCTTAGACAATATCAACCCAAAAAAAACTCACAAGGTATGTGGCTGTCTGATATTTGCAAGTATAAGTGTTCAAAAGCAAAGGTACCCACTTGAAGATTTTTAATGAAAATATCTCAATTTACAGCTGTTGAGTTCAGATTGTGTAATATACCAAAACTTACATATCCTCTGATATATTACAGTTATTAAGCTAATTTCTAACATAATAAGCAATTTTAACACATATATATGCCTCAGTTGCATATTCAATAGCTAAATACTATGAAATGTTTGCACTTAGCCCCCCCTTTTTTTCGTCCCATAAAATGATCTCACATCATTCTTAATTTTGTTAATTCATGCTTTTATCCCATAAATTATGTGGTTTAAGACATAAAATATGTTTTTGTATATACATCTTTGGTTGAAATTCCTTCTAATTCCATCAAATTTGCAAAAATATGATTTATTGATATTCAAGTCTTGGAATTTCTGATGGTGCACAACTATAATTTCCCCCAAAACTCAATAGATATATGCTTCCACATCATTTTTTTTCACTGTTTAAGTAAGCTGGATGTTCAAATGTACTGTTAAAGCCAAATAATACTCTAAAACATGAAATTCAAATTGACAATTTGAAAAATTCACAGAAAATGCTAAGCAGTCAAAATAATGTTTCTGTGATCACTTAAATTACCAGGTTTTTACTACATAATTTTCAATTAAAACTGCTTTCTATAGCCTTATATTATTTTGTGAGTACACTGTACATGTATTCTAACTGAAACTATAAAAATTTACCAGAAAAAATGTGCAAGATTGAAAAAAATCCAATCATGATATCACCATATCCTATATTTGAAGTCGATAAACTGCCGCATGATGAATTTTTTTAAATTCTTAATATCAACCATATTTTCAATATAATATGTCTTTCAACTGAAAAAACACATTCAATAACATATTCCCAATAACTATAAAGTCATAAAGAAAAATAAAATGAGTTGCAGTACCCGGTGTCCATGTATATCCAGTGTTTGGGAGCAATATTCCAAAATATTACATAACATGCATTTTGACCATGTAATCTGACACCACAATGCATTTTGTAGCATTTTTGTATGAAAAATGTCACTCTGGGTCTGTTGTGACATTTGTAGGCTAATTTGAACATGATAGCAACAAAAGATAATTTTGACGTTTTTGTCTTAAGGTGTCAAACCACTAATTAATTTCTTTAAGGTTTTCTACTAAATTTGTGTTTTTTCGAGCCTACCTGGTCATTTTATCTTAAGTTTAACCTTTCCAAGACCATATATTTTCTGAAACGTACATGATTCCTCTATGCTCTGTCAAAATATCAGGACATGTTTAGAATCTTGCAGTGAAATGCCATGCTAAGGAAAACAACTACTCTAAAAATAGCTCGGTCATCCCCAAGAAATTCAGTATTTCTAGGTCATGCATCAAATCCTCCATAGAGGTATTAAAATAAAACTAAATCCATCAAATTTGGGCTCAAAATAATCCCTATTTATTTAACTTCAATTATCAATTTTAATTAGTCCATTCCATTCCGTATTTTTCACAATACTACAAAGTAAATGGAACTTTTTTCTTGAAAAGGGACTACTTTCGTATATGTTCCAAGCTCTGATTGGTGAATTAGTGGTTTGACACATAAAGAGCATAACAACTTTTTTCTTTCACCATTTGTTGGCCTAATTTCCATTCCTTAGACAATATCAACAAAAAAAAAACCTCATAAGGTATGTGGCTGTCTGATATTTGCAAGTATAAGTGTTCAAAAGCAAAGGTACCCCCTTGAAGATTTTTAATGAAAATATCTCAATTTACAGCTGTTGAGTTCAGATTGTGTAATATACCAAAACTTACATATCCTCTTATATATTACAGTTATTAAGCTAATTTCTAACATAATAAGCAATTTTAACACATATATATGCCTCAGTTGCATATTCAATAGCTAAATACTATGAAATGTTTGCATTTAGCCCCCCCCCTTTTTTCGTCCCATAAATTGAGCTCACATCATTCTTAATTTTGTTAATTCATGCTTTTATCCCATAAATTATGTGGTTTAAGACATAAAATATGTTTTTGTATATACATCTTTGGTTGAAATTCCTTCTAATTCCATCAAATTTGCAAAAATATGATTTATTGATATTCAAGTCTTGGAATTTCTGATGGTGCACAACTATAATTTCCCCCAAAACTCAATAGATATATGCTTCCACATCATTTTTTTTCACTGTTTAAGTAAGCTGGATGTTCAAATGTACTGTTAAAGCCAAATAATACTCTAAAACATGAAATTCAAATTGACAATTTGAAAAATTCACAGAAAATGCTAAGCAGTCAAAATAATGTTTCTGTGATCACTTAAATTACCAGGTTTTTACTACATAATTTTCAATTAAAACTGCTTTCTATAGCCTTATATTATTTTGTGAGTACACTGTACATGTATTCTAACTGAAACTATAAAAATTTACCAGAAAAAATGTGCAAGATTGAAAAAAATCCAATCATGATATCACCATATCCTATATTTGAAGTCGATAAACTGCCGCATGATGAATTTTTTTAAATTCTTAATATCAACCATATTTTCAATATAATATGTCTTTCAACTGAAAAAACACATTCAATAACATATTCCCAATAACTATAAAGTCATAAAGAAAAATAAAATGAGTTGCAGTACCCGGTGTCCATGTATATCCAGTGTTTGGGAGCAATATTCCAAAATATTACATAACATGCATTTTGACCATGTAATCTGACACCACAATGCATTTTGTAGCATTTTTGTATGAAAAATGTCACTCTGGGTCTGTTGTGACATTTGTAGGCTAATTTGAACATGATAGCAACAAAAGATAATTTTGACGTTTTTGTCTTAAGGTGTCAAACCACTAATTAATTTCTTTAAGGTTTTCTACTAAATTTGTGTTTTTTCGAGCCTACCTGGTCATTTTATCTTAAGTTTAACCTTTCCAAGACCATATATTTTCTGAAACGTACATGATTCCTCTATGCTCTGTCAAAATATCAGGACATGTTTAGAATCTTGCAGTGAAATGCCATGCTACGGAAAACAACTACTCTAAAAATAGCTCGGTCATCCCCAAGAAATTCAGTATTTATAGGTCATGCATCAAATCCTCCATAGAGGTATTAAAATAAAACTAAATCCATCAAATTTGGGCTCAAAATAATCCCTATTTATATAACTTCAATTATCAATTTTAATTAGTTCATTCCATTCCGTATTTTTCACAATACTACAAAGTAAATGGAACTTTTTTCTTGAAAAGGGACTACTTTCGTATATGTTCCAAGCTCTGATTGGTGAATTAGTGGTTTGATACATAAAGAGCATAAACACTTGTTTCTTTCACCATGTGTTGGCCTAATTTCTATTCCTTAGACAATATCAACCCAAAAAAACCTCATAAGGTATGTGGCTGTCTGATATTTGCAAGTATAAGTGTTCAAAAGCAAAGGTACCCCCTTGAAGATTTTTAATGAAAATATCTCAATTTACAGCTGTTGAGTTCAGATTGTGTAATATACCAAAACTTACATATCCTCTGATATATTACAGTTATTAAGCTAACTTCTAACATAATAAGCAATTTTAACACATATATATGCCTCAGTTGCATATTCAATAGCTAAATACTATGAAATGTTTGCATTTAGCCCCCCCCCCCTTTTTTCGTCCCATAAATTGAGCTCACATCATTCTTAATTTTGTTAATTCATGCTTTTATCCCATAAATTATGTGGTTTAAGACATAAAATATGTTTTTGTATATACATCTTTGGTTGAAATTCCTTCTAATTCCATCAAATTTGCAAAAATATGATTTATTGATATTCAAGTCTTGGAATTTCTGATGGTGCACAACTATAATTTCCCCCAAAACTCAATAGATATATGCTTCCACATCATTTTTTTTCACTGTTTAAGTAAGCTGGATGTTCAAATGTACTGTTAAAGCCAAATAATACTCTAAAACATGAAATTCAAATTGACAATTTGAAAAATTCACAGAAAATGCTAAGCAGTCAAAATAATGTTTCTGTGATCACTTAAATTACCAGGTTTTTACTACATAATTTTCAATTAAAACTGCTTTCTATAGCCTTATATTATTTTGTGAGTACACTGTACATGTATTCTAACTGAAACTATAAAAATTTACCAGAAAAAATGTGCAAGATTGAAAAAAATCCAATCATGATATCACCATATCCTATATTTGAAGTCGATAAACTGCCGCATGATGAATTTTTTTAAATTCTTAATATCAACCATATTTTCAATATAATATGTCTTTCAACTGAAAAAACACATTCAATAACATATTCCCAATAACTATAAAGTCATAAAGAAAAATAAAATGAGTTGCAGTACCCGGTGTCCATGTATATCCAGTGTTTGGGAGCAATATTCCAAAATATTACATAACATGCATTTTGACCATGTAATCTGACACCACAATGCATTTTGTAGCATTTTTGTATGAAAAATGTCACTCTGGGTCTGTTGTGACATTTGTAGGCTAATTTGAACATGATAGCAACAAAAGATAATTTTGACGTTTTTGTCTTAAGGTGTCAAACCACTAATTAATTTCTTTAAGGTTTTCTACTAAATTTGTGTTTTTTCGAGCCTACCTGGTCATTTTATCTTAAGTTTAACCTTTCCAAGACCATATATTTTCTGAAACGTACATGATTCCTCTATGCTCTGTCAAAATATCAGGACATGTTTAGAATCTTGCAGTGAAATGCCATGCTACGGAAAACAACTACTCTAAAAATAGCTCGGTCATCCCCAAGAAATTCAGTATTTATAGGTCATGCATCAAATCCTCCATAGAGGTATTAAAATAAAACTAAATCCATCAAATTTGGGCTCAAAATAATCCCTATTTATATAACTTCAATTATCAATTTTAATTAGTTCATTCCATTCCGTATTTTTCACAATACTACAAAGTAAATGGAACTTTTTTCTTGAAAAGGGACTACTTTCGTATATGTTCCAAGCTCTGATTGGTGAATTAGTGGTTTGATACATAAAGAGCATAAACACTTGTTTCTTTCACCATGTGTTGGCCTAATTTCTATTCCTTAGACAATATCAACCCAAAAAAACCTCATAAGGTATGTGGCTGTCTGATATTTGCAAGTATAAGTGTTCAAAAGCAAAGGTACCCCCTTGAAGATTTTTAATGAAAATATCTCAATTTACAGCTGTTGAGTTCAGATTGTGTAATATACCAAAACTTACATATCCTCTGATATATTACAGTTATTAAGCTAACTTCTAACATAATAAGCAATTTTAACACATATATATGCCTCAGTTGCATATTCAATAGCTAAATACTATGAAATGTTTGCACTTAGCCCCCCCCCCTTTTTTCGTCCCATAAAATGAGCTCACATCATTCTTAATTTTGTTAATTCATGCTTTTATCCCATAAATTATGTGGTTTAAGACATAAAATATGTTTTTGTATATACATCTTTGGTTGAAATTCCTTCTAATTCCATCAAATTTGCAAAAATATGATTTATTGATATTCAAGTCTTGGAATTTCTGATGGTGCACAACTATAATTTCCCCCAAAACTCAATAGATATATGCTTCCACATCATTTTTTTTCACTGTTTAAGTAAGCTGGATTTTCAAATGTACTGTTAAAGCCAAATAATACTCTAAAACATGAAATTCAAATTGACAATTTGAAAAATTCACAGAAAATGCTAAGCAGTCAAAATAATGTTTCTGTGATCACTTAAATTACCAGGTTTTTACTACATAATTTTCAATTAAAACTGCTTTCTATAGCCTTATATTATTTTGTGAGTACACTGTACATGTATTCTAACTGAAACTATAAAAATTTACCAGAAAAAATGTGCAAGATTGAAAAAAATCCAATCATGATATCACCATATCCTATATTTGAAGTCGATAAACTGCCGCATGATGAATTTTTTTTAATTCTTAATATCAACCATATTTTCAATATAATATGTCTTTCAACTGAAAAAACACATTCAATAACATATTCCCAATAACTATAAAGTCATAAAGAAAAATTAAATGAGTTGCAGTACCCGGTGTCCATGTATATCCAGTGTTTGGGAGCAATATTCCAAAATATTACATAACATGCATTTTGACCATGTAATCTGACACCACAATGCATTTTGTAGCATTTTTGTATGAAAAATGTCACTCTGGGTCTGTTGTGACATTTGTAGGCTAATTTGAACATGATAGCAACAAAAGATAATTTTGACGTTTTTGTCTTAAGGTGTCAAACCACTAATTAATTTCTTTAAGGTTTTCTACTAAATTTGTGTTTTTTCGAGCCTACCTAATCATTTTATCTTAAGTTTAACCTTTCCAAGACCATATATTTTCTGAAACGTACATGATTCCTCTATGCTCTCTCAAAATATCAGGACATGTTTAGAATCTTGCAGTGAAATGCCATGCTACGGAAAACAACTACTCTAAAAATAGCTCGGTCATCCCCAAGAAATTCAGTATTTATAGGTCATGCATCAAATCCTCCATAGAGGTATTAAAATAAAACTAAATCCATCAAATTTGGGCTCAAAATAATCCCTATTTATATAACTTCAATTATCAATTTTAATTAGTTCATTCCATTCCGTATTTTTCACAATACTACAAAGTAAATGGAACTTTTTTCTTGAAAAGGGACTACTTTCGTATATGTTCCAAGCTCTGATTGGTGAATTAGTGGTTTGACACATAAAGAGCATAAAAACTTGTTTCTTTCACCATTTGTTGGCCTAATTTCTATTCCTTAGACAATATCAACCCAAAAAAAACCTCACAAGGTATGTGGCTGTCTGATATTTGCAAGTATAAGGGTTCAAAAGCAAAGGTACCCCTTGAAGATTTTTAATGAAAATATCTCAATTTACAGCTGTTGAGTTCAGATTGTGTAATGTACCAAAACTTACATATCCTCTGATATATTACAGTTATTAAGCTAATTTCTAACATAATAAGCAATTTTAACACATATATATGCCTCAGTTGCATATTCAATAGCTAAATACTATGAAATGTTTGCATTTAGCCCCCCCCCTTTTTTCGTCCCATAAATTGAGCTCACATCATTCTTAATTTTGTTAATTCATGCTTTTATCCCATAAATTATGTGGTTTAAGACATAAAATATGTTTTTGTATATACATCTTTGGTTGAAATTCCTTCTAATTCCATCAAATTTGCAAAAATATGATTTATTGATATTCAAGTCTTGGAATTTCTGATGGTGCACAACTATAATTTCCCCCAAAACTCAATAGATATATGCTTCCACATCATTTTTTTTCACTGTTTAAGTAAGCTGGATGTTCAAATGTACTGTTAAAGCCAAATAATACTCTAAAACATGAAATTCAAATTGACAATTTGAAAAATTCACAGAAAATGCTAAGCAGTCAAAATAATGTTTCTGTGATCACTTAAATTACCAGGTTTTTACTACATAATTTTCAATTAAAACTGCTTTCTATAGCCTTATATTATTTTGTGAGTACACTGTACATGTATTCTAACTGAAACTATAAAAATTTACCAGAAAAAATGTGCAAGATTGAAAAAAATCCAATCATGATATCACCATATCCTATATTTGAAGTCGATAAACTGCCGCATGATGAATTTTTTTAAATTCTTAATATCAACCATATTTTCAATATAATATGTCTTTCAACTGAAAAAACACATTCAATAACATATTCCCAATAACTATAAAGTCATAAAGAAAAATAAAATGAGTTGCAGTACCCGGTGTCCATGTATATCCAGTGTTTGGGAGCAATATTCCAAAATATTACATAACATGCATTTTGACCATGTAATCTGACACCACAATGCATTTTGTAGCATTTTTGTATGAAAAATGTCACTCTGGGTCTGTTGTGACATTTGTAGGCTAATTTGAACATGATAGCAACAAAAGATAATTTTGACGTTTTTGTCTTAAGGTGTCAAACCACTAATTAATTTCTTTAAGGTTTTCTACTAAATTTGTGTTTTTTCGAGCCTACCTGGTCATTTTATCTTAAGTTTAACCTTTCCAAGACCATATATTTTCTGAAACGTACATGATTCCTCTATGCTCTGTCAAAATATCAGGACATGTTTAGAATCTTGCAGTGAAATGCCATGCTACGGAAAACAACTACTCTAAAAATAGCTCGGTCATCCCCAAGAAATTCAGTATTTATAGGTCATGCATCAAATCCTCCATAGAGGTATTAAAATAAAACTAAATCCATCAAATTTGGGCTCAAAATAATCCCTATTTATATAACTTCAATTATCAATTTTAATTAGTTCATTCCATTCCGTATTTTTCACAATACTACAAAGTAAATGGAACTTTTTTCTTGAAAAGGGACTACTTTCGTATATGTTCCAAGCTCTGATTGGTGAATTAGTGGTTTGATACATAAAGAGCATAAACACTTGTTTCTTTCACCATGTGTTGGCCTAATTTCTATTCCTTAGACAATATCAACCCAAAAAAACCTCATAAGGTATGTGGCTGTCTGATATTTGCAAGTATAAGTGTTCAAAAGCAAAGGTACCCCCTTGAAGATTTTTAATGAAAATATCTCAATTTACAGCTGTTGAGTTCAGATTGTGTAATATACCAAAACTTACATATCCTCTGATATATTACAGTTATTAAGCTAACTTCTAACATAATAAGCAATTTTAACACATATATATGCCTCAGTTGCATATTCAATAGCTAAATACTATGAAATGTTTGCATTTAGCCCCCCCCCCTTTTTTCGTCCCATAAATTGAGCTCACATCATTCTTAATTTTGTTAATTCATGCTTTTATCCCATAAATTATGTGGTTTAAGACATAAAATATGTTTTTGTATATACATCTTTGGTTGAAATTCCTTCTAATTCCATCAAATTTGCAAAAATATGATTTATTGATATTCAAGTCTTGGAATTTCTGATGGTGCACAACTATAATTTCCCCCAAAACTCAATAGATATATGCTTCCACATCATTTTTTTTCACTGTTTAAGTAAGCTGGATGTTCAAATGTACTGTTAAAGCCAAATAATACTCTAAAACATGAAATTCAAATTGACAATTTGAAAAATTCACAGAAAATGCTAAGCAGTCAAAATAATGTTTCTGTGATCACTTAAATTACCAGGTTTTTACTACATAATTTTCAATTAAAACTGCTTTCTATAGCCTTATATTATTTTGTGAGTACACTGTACATGTATTCTAACTGAAAATATAAAAATTTACCAGAAAAAATGTGCAAGATTGAAAAAAATCCAATCATGATATCACCATATCCTATATTTGAAGTCGATAAACTGCCGCATGATGAATTTTTTTAAATTCTTAATATCAACCATATTTTCAATATAATATGTCTTTCAACTGAAAAAACACATTCAATAACATATTCCCAATAACTATAAAGTCATAAAGAAAAATAAAATGAGTTGCAGTACCCGGTGTCCATGTATATCCAGTGTTTGGGAGCAATATTCCAAAATATTACATAACATGCATTTTGACCATGTAATCTGACACCACAATGCATTTTGTAGCATTTTTGTATGAAAAATGTCACTCTGGGTCTGTTGTGACATTTGTAGGCTAATTTGAACATGATAGCAACAAAAGATAATTTTGACGTTTTTGTCTTAAGGTGTCAAACCACTAATTAATTTCTTTAAGGTTTTCTACTAAATTTGTGTTTTTTCGAGCCTACCTGGTCATTTTATCTTAAGTTTAACCTTTCCAAGACCATATATTTTCTGAAACGTACATGATTCCTCTATGCTCTGTCAAAATATCAGGACATGTTTAGAATCTTGCAGTGAAATGCCATGCTACGGAAAACAACTACTCTAAAAATAGCTCGGTCATCCCCAAGAAATTCAGTATTTATAGGTCATGCATCAAATCCTCCATAGAGGTATTAAAATAAAACTAAATCCATCAAATTTGGGCTCAAAATAATCCCTATTTATATAACTTCAATTATCAATTTTAATTAGTTCATTCCATTCCGTATTTTTCACAATACTACAAAGTAAATGGAACTTTTTTCTTGAAAAGGGACTACTTTCGTATATGTTCCAAGCTCTGATTGGTGAATTAGTGGTTTGATACATAAAGAGCATAAACACTTGTTTCTTTCACCATGTGTTGGCCTAATTTCTATTCCTTAGACAATATCAACCCAAAAAAACCTCATAAGGTATGTGGCTGTCTGATATTTGCAAGTATAAGTGTTCAAAAGCAAAGGTACCCCCTTGAAGATTTTTAATGAAAATATCTCAATTTACAGCTGTTGAGTTCAGATTGTGTAATATACCAAAACTTACATATCCTCTGATATATTACAGTTATTAAGCTAACTTCTAACATAATAAGCAATTTTAACACATATATATGCCTCAGTTGCATATCCAATAGCTAAATACTATGAAATGTTTGCATTTAGCCCCCCCCCCCTTTTTTCGTCCCATAAATTGAGCTCACATCATTCTTAATTTTGTTAATTCATGCTTTTATCCCATAAATTATGTGGTTTAAGACATAAAATATGTTTTTGTATATACATCTTTGGTTGAAATTCCTTCTAATTCCATCAAATTTGCAAAAATATGATTTATTGATATTCAAGTCTTGGAATTTCTGATGGTGCACAACTATAATTTCCCCCAAAACTCAATAGATATATGCTTCCACATCATTTTTTTTCACTGTTTAAGTAAGCTGGATGTTCAAATGTACTGTTAAAGCCAAATAATACTCTAAAACATGAAATTCAAATTGACAATTTGAAAAATTCACAGAAAATGCTAAGCAGTCAAAATAATGTTTCTGTGATCACTTAAATTACCAGGTTTTTACTACATAATTTTCAATTAAAACTGCTTTCTATAGCCTTATATTATTTTGTGAGTACACTGTACATGTATTCTAACTGAAACTATAAAAATTTACCAGAAAAAATGTGCAAGATTGAAAAAAATCCAATCATGATATCACCATATCCTATATTTGAAGTCGATAAACTGCCGCATGATGAATTTTTTTAAATTCTTAATATCAACCATATTTTCAATATAATATGTCTTTCAACTGAAAAAACACATTCAATAACATATTCCCAATAACTATAAAGTCATAAAGAAAAATAAAATGAGTTGCAGTACCCGGTGTCCATGTATATCCAGTGTTTGGGAGCAATATTCCAAAATATTACATAACATGCATTTTGACCATGTAATCTGACACCACAATGCATTTTGTAGCATTTTTGTATGAAAAATGTCACTCTGGGTCTGTTGTGACATTTGTAGGCTAATTTGAACATGATAGCAACAAAAGATAATTTTGACGTTTTTGTCTTAAGGTGTCAAACCACTAATTAATTTCTTTAAGGTTTTCTACTAAATTTGTGTTTTTTCGAGCCTACCTGGTCATTTTATCTTAAGTTTAACCTTTCCAAGACCATATATTTTCTGAAACGTACATGATTCCTCTATGCTCTGTCAAAATATCAGGACATGTTTAGAATCTTGCAGTGAAATGCCATGCTACGGAAAACAACTACTCTAAAAATAGCTCGGTCATCCCCAAGAAATTCAGTATTTATAGGTCATGCATCAAATCCTCCATAGAGGTATTAAAATAAAACTAAATCCATCAAATTTGGGCTCAAAATAATCCCTATTTATATAACTTCAATTATCAATTTTAATTAGTTCATTCCATTCCGTATTTTTCACAATACTACAAAGTAAATGGAACTTTTTTCTTGAAAAGGGACTACTTTCGTATATGTTCCAAGCTCTGATTGGTGAATTAGTGGTTTGATACATAAAGAGCATAAACACTTGTTTCTTTCACCATGTGTTGGCCTAATTTCTATTCCTTAGACAATATCAACCCAAAAAAACCTCATAAGGTATGTGGCTGTCTGATATTTGCAAGTATAAGTGTTCAAAAGCAAAGGTACCCCCTTGAAGATTTTTAATGAAAATATCTCAATTTACAGCTGTTGAGTTCAGATTGTGTAATATACCAAAACTTACATATCCTCTGATATATTACAGTTATTAAGCTAACTTCTAACATAATAAGCAATTTTAACACATATATATGCCTCAGTTGCATATTCAATAGCTAAATACTATGAAATGTTTGCACTTAGCCCCCCCCCCCCTTTTTTCGTCCCATAAAATGAGCTCACATCATTCTTAATTTTGTTAATTCATGCTTTTATCCCATAAATTATGTGGTTTAAGACATAAAATATGTTTTTGTATATACATCTTTGGTTGAAATTCCTTCTAATTCCATCAAATTTGCAAAAATATGATTTATTGATATTCAAGTCTTGGAATTTCTGATGGTGCACAACTATAATTTCCCCCAAAACTCAATAGATATATGCTTCCACATCATTTTTTTTCACTGTTTAAGTAAGCTGGATTTTCAAATGTACTGTTAAAGCCAAATAATACTCTAAAACATGAAATTCAAATTGACAATTTGAAAAATTCACAGAAAATGCTAAGCAGTCAAAATAATGTTTCTGTGATCACTTAAATTACCAGGTTTTTACTACATAATTTTCAATTAAAACTGCTTTCTATAGCCTTATATTATTTTGTGAGTACACTGTACATGTATTCTAACTGAAACTATAAAAATTTACCAGAAAAAATGTGCAAGATTGAAAAAAATCCAATCATGATATCACCATATCCTATATTTGAAGTCGATAAACTGCCGCATGATGAATTTTTTTTAATTCTTAATATCAACCATATTTTCAATATAATATGTCTTTCAACTGAAAAAACACATTCAATAACATATTCCCAATAACTATAAAGTCATAAAGAAAAATTAAATGAGTTGCAGTACCCGGTGTCCATGTATATCCAGTGTTTGGGAGCAATATTCCAAAATATTACATAACATGCATTTTGACCATGTAATCTGACACCACAATGCATTTTGTAGCATTTTTGTATGAAAAATGTCACTCTGGGTCTGTTGTGACATTTGTAGGCTAATTTGAACATGATAGCAACAAAAGATAATTTTGACGTTTTTGTCTTAAGGTGTCAAACCACTAATTAATTTCTTTAAGGTTTTCTACTAAATTTGTGTTTTTTCGAGCCTACCTGGTCATTTTATCTTAAGTTTAACCTTTCCAAGACCATATATTTTCTGAAACGTACATGATTCCTCTATGCTCTCTCAAAATATCAGGACATGTTTAGAATCTTGCAGTGAAATGCCATGCTACGGAAAACAACTACTCTAAAAATAGCTCGGTCATCCCCAAGAAATTCAGTATTTATAGGTCATGCATCAAATCCTCCATAGAGGTATTAAAATAAAACTAAATCCATCAAATTTGGGCTCAAAATAATCCCTATTTATATAACTTCAATTATCAATTTTAATTAGTTCATTCCATTCCGTATTTTTCACAATAATACAACATTGCCAGTGATTTGTCGCCACGATATAACTGACATATTTTAGAAAGTAACGTTCAACACCATATCCATGACTATGAGTATATGTTTCTGAGATAATATGTTCATACCACGCTCATTGCTTGATAATACCCCCCCCCCTTTTTTCTGTTAAATATTAAAACAATATTTAATATGTATGCTTAGTTTGACATGATTTTGCTTAATTTACTAATTATAATTGATATAGCCTGTACATTTGCTGTCATTTGATTTGTTTTGTTTATGCTATTAATGTATTTGTATGGAGAAGGACTAGTAAGTTGTAAAAACTTGTTCCCAATCCAATTGTATATATATATTGACAATAAAATCATTATAAAGTAAAGCTTGATAATATATATTGTCACGTGTAAAGATCAAAGAAAAAATGTACAAATCATTAGATAAACTGATAAATAACGACGTAAATAATATGCAATTATTTAATGTGTTGTCAGGCAATAGACCAGCATATTTTTCCCGAGGTACTGGAAATACTGATCTGTTCTCATTACTGAGACAAATAAAAAAAATATTCTGGTATATTGCCTGACTACACATTAAATAACTGATGTATTACCTGGTGACAAATGACAGAAAATAATACTACACAAATATATATTAATCAAATTCTATTCCATAAACTTAACACTTATATCTCAAGACAACTGTGTACATATATATATACGTCTGACAATTAAATCAAACAGTGTTAGAATTAGATTTTTGAGCAGTCAAATTTTGTTTTTGTCCTCGACGGGATTTGAGCTCACACCATTGATACACTGCGGCACCGATCGCTTAGCCTTATGTCCAGCGCTCTAGATCACTCGACCACATCCGGTCCATATAAAATGGAGCATCAATAATCGAAGTGTTACATTGTCTCGTAAGTAAAATCTAGAGATAGACATAAGACATGTGTCTAACCGTGTATGGATGGTTCATATATACTTAATATTATAATTTGACAGCAATCTAACTCAGCAATTTTAATATATTGTATAGGATAATGAAGAATTCACTATACAGTCACAGGAAATAAAGTATATTATACAAACATATAAGCAAGTGACAACCATACAATATATCTGTCCCACTGGATCTCAAAGTTACTTGTGATATTAGGTTAATACTAAATATTATATACGTCTGAAAATTAATCCAAACAGTGTTAGATTTAGATTTTCAAGCGGTCATTTTTTAGTTTTTGTCCTCGACGGGATTTGAACTCACACCATTGATACACTGCAGCACCAATCGCTTAGCCTTTTTTCCAGCGCCCGAGACCACTGGACCACATCCGCTTCATTTAATATATATATATATATATATATATATATATAAACGTCTGAAAAAGTAGCCAACGTATGAACCTACGAGATGTCGGATCGGAAAGAAGTGTTAACGATACTGTGCAAACAAACAAAAATGATAAATAAACGTCTAAGATGCTAGCACAACGATATCAAAAAATGATGATAAAATGTAACAAAGATAACTATAAGTCTACAAAAAGACTATAATTATAATTAAATCGACGGATATTTCGCCTGACCGACAAGCTATGTCAGCGTCTGTAATCTGATTTGAAAAATTGGCACGAGACCATCAGCTATAGTGTCGTAAATTACTAAAAATCATAATCTTGAACTTTATACTTTATATTATTCAAGTATATATGTACATTAATTTGAAAAGAATGAGAAAATGTAATGATGAAGTTTACCAACTAGCTAAGGACCAGGCACTGGTTAAAAAGTTAAAAAAAACAAAAGATTTAGGCCTTTTTTTATGCCTTCCGGATGTAATGTTTGTAACTCGCGGATCCAAAACCTCTCTCTATTTTGTCTTTGATTTTCTTTCCAAATTGGATAGTGGTCAATGATGTAAATTTTGGATCTGCCAAAGTCATCAAATGAGTGCCCCGACGACACAAAGTTTTGACTCACGGGCAAGAGCGTCTTTTTCGTAAGGTCACTTCTGTGTCCTTCATTCTTTTGTTGAATGGTTGGACACTTTCTCCTACTTATTGCGACCCGCAGACGTGACAGTTAAGGAGCTAAGCCACGTTAGGTGTTTTGCAATTAATATTGCAAAATATCTTATGCTGTTTTCCTGTCGTCTTGCTATGGAACACTTGTGTCTGTTGCAATTGGAGACAGCACTTGCAACGCTTGTCACCACATGGTTTACACTGGCCGACCGTCGATGAAGGTCTAGATACCGCAGCTTTGACCAGTGTATCCTTAATGCTTTTAGGTCGCCGGAACGCTCCAACGGGTGGTTCAGAGAACAACTTGGCCAGCGTTTCACTTTTTTCAATTTCTTTCCAATGATGACGGAAAATGCCTGCAATTTTCTCTAAAGAAGGATGGTAAGTGAGAACAAGGGGAACCCGTTTGTTGATCTTTTTTTCTTTGTACTCCAGGGGGTCATTTCTGTTAATTTCACTGGCTTTTGAAAACCCACTCTCTATAATGTTGTCATTATATTCCCGTTTCTTCAAATGATGGCGTAAATCTCCTAGTCTTTGTTTGGTGGTTTCAACAGTGGAGCATATTCGTTTTACCCTAATGGCTTGGTTGAATGGGATACTCTTAAAACAGTGCTTAGGATGGCAACTACTGGGTGAAAGGTATTGATGTTTGTCTGTGGGCTTAGAGTATAAATCAGTTGTCATGTTGCCCTCATTGACCGTGGTGGTAGTATCAAGGAAGGACATTTTGGTTTTCGACACTTCGTGTGTGAATTTTATAGACGGATGGATACTGTTGGCATGTTCCAAAAATTCATCAAGCTCTTTATCGCCATGTGTCCACTTCATGTCAACGTCATCTATAAATCGGAACCATGAAATAAGTTGCTTAAGTGACGAGAGGAGTAATCGTTCTTCTAGGTCCCCAGAAAAATGTTGGCATAGGATGGTGCCATTTTGGTTCCCATAGCTGTCCCATTTATTTGAAGATAGTGGTTTCCGTCAAAAGTCAAAATTGTTGTTTTTTTTAGAACTAGTGTAAGCATCTCTACTAAGCATTCTGTCGGAGGTTCTTGATCTGTTCGTTGTTCCCATATTTGTCTGCATGCGGCAATTCCGTCATCATGGGGAATGTTCGCGCAAAGGGAAGTTACATCCATGGTAGCAAGCGTGGTATTTTCTGGAATGGCTAAATTTTCCATTTTCTTCAAATATCCTCCTATACAGAATATCGTTAGATGTTGATGTGAAAAACAAACGATCGAAACATTTAGTTGTAATATGATTGACAGTAATATTAAGTAATATAAGTTTATAAATCATATCTATTATATGACAACGGACTACTATTTCAACATGGTTGAGACTGTTATATGATCACTTGCAAGTGAAGTGATGAAGTAATAATCTTTCTGCATTATATACAACTTCGTGTTGGTAAATTCTTTTAAACGTATTTTTGCACACATGTTCATCAACAGCTTTACAGACATATTTTTTACGAACTCTGATTTCCCAACTAACAGATATGTATGCTTAAAGAGAGATAACTTTAATTTACCTGAGTTAATTTAGCTGATGGGAACATCATATTTTGACAAAATCCGCCGTTTTAAATGCTTAGTAGTAAACAATAATAGCATTTCCACCCTTTCCATGATAAAATCATTTATTTTGTGTATGCAGATTCTATGTTCTCTGATAAGTTTTGCATTCATACTTTTACACCTCTCCGTGAACAACACTCTTTATAATAACGCTGTTCGCCTTGTTACTAGTAAATTGGAGAGTTAGCAGTTTTATTCACATTTCAAAACCCTTGCATGACCCCATGATTTCACTAAAATATGAGAGTTGGACCCATAAAACCAGCTTCACCTTCCAATTTTCTATGAATGACCTGTACCTATATTAAATAAATACTATTATGGTCTAGGATGACAGAAAAACAGATCTAACAATAATAAGATCAAAGGTATTTTCCAATAAATATTCATCCACTGGATGTAATGTACCTATAAATAGAGAAGTAATTGCATAGACTTCTTCAGATCTCTTTCTTGGATTAATGAGAGAAAACAGAAAATAGTTTGGAGAAAAGCTTGGGATCAGCATGAAATATATCTGGAAGATCACAAGTCACCGGCGAGTCTAAAAATGGCTGTAAATTTGGAGCGCTACAAGTCATATTCATATTTCATGCACGCCAGAGAATCATAGGCTTTTCCCGAAACCATGTTTTTCATTTTCTCATTAATTCAAGAAAGAGATCTGAAGCCGTCTTCAATTTCGAGTTTGAAACATTACTAACACACTACATCACCACAACTGACACAGTTTGGAGACACAGCCATGATAATATACAAGTATAATATGCAATTTATAAAACTCGGGTTTGCTTGATTAATGGTGTTTAGAGCCACTTTCAACAATATTTCAGTTGCATCGTGGTGATCACATTTATTGGTGGAGGAAACCGGAGAACCCGATGAAAACCACCCACCTGGTGCAAGCCACTAATTAATTGTATCCCATTATATTGCATCGAGTACACTTCGCTATTAACGATGGACGAACTCACAACTTTAATGGTGATATGCACCGATTGCCCAGGTATTTGTAAATCCATGTATCATACGATCACGACCACGACGGCCGCAATGACATTCGGATTGCCTCAGATCCAAATCCTAGCCTAGCTGCAGCAAAATAATTTACTGCCACTAGCAACCCCAATTTTTTTCAAAGCTGCTTCAATTTCGAGTAAGTACAATACCACCACACTACATCACAACACCAAACAAAGTATGAATATGCAGCCATGATAGCATACAAGTTAATAAAATCGGGAAAAAAAGATTACACCAGATCCAAACCCTAGCTAGGTGATGACCTATTGATGAAAATTGTGCTTTCATGAATTAGAGAATTCATGTTTATTCCAACATAGACTGGTAATTAACGTTACATTCAACACTATTTCAGCTATATCGTGTTGGTAAGTTTTATTTTAAACCAGAGTACCCAGAGATGAAAAGCACTAACCAGTAGCAATTCACTGGAATATTTTATGACATAACGTTGTATTGAGCACACCAACCCATGAACTTGGCTTGGTGCTGTTTGTTGACAATCTTCTTTTGTAATACATATGAATTACAATATTTATATACATTTCAGCATATATTGGTTTCTTATTGGTGGCTACATAGACTGGTAATTATGTGGACACATTCAGGATGATAGGACATTTTATTGTTGTTTTTTTGTTTATGATTAAATATCTTGTTTTGTTTGTCTCATGTTATGGCATTGAACAAGCAGTTGTAAATATGATTTTGAATATAATAGGTTGTGTATATCTACAATGTGCATTTACATGCACCCATACAGGAGTGAATACTAGATATCTGTATAAAAGACAAAAATATTTCACACAGCACAACTAATAGACAAGCACAATTTGTCATTTCAGAAAAATAAATCTGTATTTTAAAAAGTTAGAGAGCTTTCTCTAGAAACAACAGAAAACGAAAGCAATTCATAATTCAGTCAAATAGTGTGATAACAAAAATAATATTGGTATTATGTCCTCCGAAAAGATGCCCCACACATGCATGAATTGTTCACCATAAGAAATACGCAAGTATCCTTATGACGACTCACGAGTTCATCTTGAACGTTTAATCTTTTTGGGAATAAATTCTTATTTGGAGGGGGCGATTTCGATTTTGTTTGTATTCATAGCGAAACACATGAAAGAGTGTCTTAATATAAAACATGTTATAGTTAAATATCTGTATTTTGTCTCATCTTTTTCTTCACTTCTTGTTAAACACCTCTCAAATTGACTAATGCTGCACACGCAATAATGATGTCTGTGAATAATACAGTCACGTGTATTTAAACACGTGCAATTCGCCTAGTTGTTGTTACATCTTCAGAAGAAGGTGAAATTTACATTATATAAGTGTATGAATGTTAAGTTTACCATGACGGTGGTAACGGAGGTCATCTATAGTGAACCCCGATCTACTATCACCACATCTCCTGGTAGTGAATAGTTAAAAAATCCACTTTTATAGACAATAAACATGTCGATATGTCTTCTATTGAAAGCTTACTGAAATACACAAAATGTGCCCATGTAGTTCAATGCAGACCATGTATTTTAATGTGTTATATGACTTTTAGCTGCTGAAAGTTTCACCTAATTTATTTTTATCTTGTAGGTCTTTGTGTGATATTTAGTCTATGATAACTGTTCCCGATTGTAATTATCTCGGAAAATATTCGGGACAAAATGCTTGAGTTATTTCTCTAGACATCCACAAAACTGAATCTTTTAATTTTTCAGCAAGAATTGGCATCCATGAGTTGTATGTTTTACAGGCGAGACGCTTTGATATGCAAAGTCAGCGACCTCAGTCGCCAAATTTTATCCTTAATCCTAATATAATAGTACCAGGAAAAATTGCATAATGTACTTCAAGGTTACAGTATTTGTTTTTATTTTCTACAGTTTCCACAAAGGTAATAAACAAAGCGTTTCTGGTTACCCCTGTGTACAAGTAAAGAGACGTTGTCCGTGGTTACCCCTGTGTACAAGTACAGAGACGTTGTCCGTGGTTACCCCTGTGTACAAGTAAAGAGACGTTATCCGTGGTTACCCCTGTGTACAGTAAAGAGACGTTGTCCATGGTTACCCCTGTGTACAAGTAAAGAGACACTATCCGTCAGTAAATGTGATTTGACACACCTGTTATCAACTTCAATGTTGCTCTGAATCCACTTTTCTCCTGTCAACGTGTTGTTAGTGTGGGTAAAAGTTGACTACGTATCTGGAAATTTCCTAATGAACGATTCTCATTCTGATTCTAAATATTGGGTGACAATATGGTCCTATTTATTGCTTTAAACCATTCTACTGTAGAATGTTCATCTGTCGGCATAGTATGACATTATGGAATTTAAACGGTATTAAACATGGGCAATGATCGTGTACTTCTTTGTGAAATTAGCACATTGAATTCTTCCATAAATGCAATTTCTGTTTTTGCTGTTGTGCAACTGTTGACGGTACACGAACTTCTACCACCTTTCGTGTATTTCTGTCACTTTCCATTAAAAAAAAGGACAATTCATAAGAAGAAATAATGTAAATGGCTGTATCCTGGAACGCCAGGATTTTTGCAAGATCAAAGAATGTTGTCCTTCCTTATTAAGAGGGATTAAACGGTTTCATGAAAGGTGAAATATCAGGATAATCACAGGTAAATCAAAGGTAAGTTTGATTCTATTTTTGTCCTATCTATGTAAATAAAATCACATTAAATTCGAAAACATAATAATACATATTTATATTAAGCTGTAAAACTATATAAACACACATGAAATATGAAAACATAATAATGAATATTCATATTATTCTTCACAACTTTATAAACAGACATGAACTATGAAAACAATAACATGTAGAAATAGAACTTAATAACTTTTCCATTTTAAGAATATGGTCTATTTTCTTTCCTTTGAATGCTCAGTACCTGTTTTACTGTTTTAAATTGCATTATTTCTGTTAAAGTTTTAATCAATGTTTTATTTTCTTATTAACTGTTCTGATCACATAGAAATTTCAATGCATTTTTACTTCCTCTTACACACAATATTCATATTAAACCTTAAAACTATCTAAGCACACATGAAATATGAATAAAGAATAAAATTTAAAAACAGAGCTTAATAACATTTTCATTTTAAGCATATGGTCTATTTGCTTTCCTTTGAATGGTCAATGCATGTTTTACTGTTTAAAAGTGTATTATTTCTGTTTAAGTATTAATTTATGATTTATTTTCTTATTGAATTTTAATTTCATATAAAAATATGCATACCTCACTCTTACATAAAATATATTATTTCATATTTCATTAAATTTGTCATTTTCTTTATTTCCAATTTTCTTTTTAAATCAATATATATTACTTCACTTTCATTAGATTCCATCTACATATAGCATGTGATATTTCATTTATTAATCAATTTTCTGAAAATCAAATTACAACAAATATATTATTTCATTTCTCATTAAATTTGTCATTTTCTTTATATCATTTTTTTTCTTCTTAAATCATTATACTTTACCTCATTTTCATTGGATTTTAACTAAACATAGCACGTGCTATTTCACTTATTTATTAATTTTTAACAATTAAATAACATCCTCTAAATTGTCCCAAGATAATATTTTTTAGATTTTAATCACATGACACAAATATTCATTTATTGAATTCCGTCCTTTACCTGGAAGAAGAAGAAGAATTGCTAAAATAACAATTTACACTCTAAGTTGCCTTAAGCTTGTTGGGCTTCAGGGAACACCCTATGTATACAAACAAATTAATATTGTTTTATTTATCCACGTGCGTTTTTATTTCACTATGACAATTGACAGTGAATTAAGTGAGAGGTCAATGTTTTCTGGATCAATTATAGATAAATAACCGGTATATAGCATAAAAACAAACAACAACAAATAGTATGCGTATGTGGGAGCTCATGTTGAATGATCTTGTGATTTACTTTACATATCTTCTGTTTTATATCAAGATCATCTATTTATTCTAATTTTATTTATGATTTAGGAACTCTGATTCCATTCGAGATCTTCGTATTATATTGTCAATTTATTTTGCAATGTAAATATGGCGCCTTATTGAGGTGACGGAAATTGGGGCATATTTCCTTGTTGATCGTTGTATTTAGCATTGTTCACGTTTGTAAGTAATTTTGCAATAATTGTCCTTACAAGACATTACACTCCAAAAACCATCACATAGATACAATTGTGAAAGGAAAGTTTACACAGTTATCGGTATTCAATTTCCTCAGTACCAACAATACGAACATTCATCTCTAATCTCACCTGAACTAATTGAACATCAAAAACCAATACATATATATAATGTTGAAAATCAAGGCCCTGACATAGGTTAGCCAAAACAAGTGGCGGGCTTAAGCAGGTTAATGGGATCCCAACTGCCCCTCCCTCTGTTGATAACTGGATGTCCTACTGTAATACATTGATAAACAAAAGATCAAAAACAAAATACAACGAATCATTACAGGTTTAGTATATTCCATTATAAGTTATACTATATAATTAATACAAGTGTTTGTGGATGATATAGAGAATATATTTACATTGAAATCAAATACAGTTCAGTTAAATTCAATCTTTAATTAATTGTACATGCCAACAGTAGATCAACATCTAAAACAGGTTCAGTTAAATTAAGTTAGCAATAATTTTACATGTTAACAGTTGATCAACATCTAAAACAAATTCAGTCAAATTCAATCATCAATTAATTGTACGTCTTAATATTAGAGCAGATCAACATCTAAACACGTTCATCTTCTGAGTTATTTTACGGCTTTAGTCCTTGAAGACAAACATGATCATGCATGTATACTATGATCATGCTTCTCCATAACACCAGTGTATCATGCTTGTCCTAAAATAGAAATAATAATTTGTCAGTCAATATATATAAACTGTGTTGTCAACATTGCCGTGTATTATGACGCAGTTTTGTGCTGCCAACCTTTGATTGTATGCTGTCTGTGTTATTTTCTTGTTTATATATATGTATACAGCTGTGTACTGTCAACCTTTGATTGTATGTTGTCTGTGTGTTTTGGGTAAGTTTGTATGTATTATATACATATGTGTGCTGTCAACCTTCCCATGCGTGTTTTTGTTAATATGTAATCTATATTATGAATTTTATGCTCTGATGCTCATAGTTATTCTTTAGAAAATATCACTAGTATTAAATCATTTACTTAAACCAATGCAATGTGTTGATAACGAGTCAGAATAAATACCACATGTACATGACTTATTCTTAGAAACAATCATGTGGAACAAGAGGGTAAGGTTAAAGGTTTTACTTATAGTCAACCTGGGTACGGTGGTACTGTTGATGGTTTAGAACAGCCTCATCCATACATTCATAAGCATGGAAATCATGCCCATTGATATCATTCCTTTATTGGTGATTCATTCATATATTAAACTATAACCCACAATAAACACGGTTATATTGATTTTCCACCTGACCATGTAAAATTGTAGCATAATTATAGAAGAATTTGATTTGAAATTAAAACAAAAGATGCACTTACTTGTAAAAATATGACCTTTGAGATACTAAGGTGCATAATTTACAACAAATTATAGCGACACCTCTTTTTATACTTCTATATTAGAAGTGCCACCCTCGCCTCATGGAAACAATGCGGCAGGAAGATTATTGTTAAATGCAGAGAATATAGGCAGTTGTTATGATTCATTTAATTTTAGGCATAACTACTAATTTTAATGAATTCTTGGTTTGTTGCATAACATATAATGAATTAATATTTTACAACCTGTTGTGGGAGGAAAAGTGATAGATTGTTTACATTTTATGACCAACATTTATATTTTAAGAGTACCCGATGAATGTTTTTTCAGTAACACATCGTGTGCACGAATTTTGATATCTCAGTTTTATATGGTTTATGTTCAAGTTGCTAACAGCAGAGTTGATAATAAAACATCAACTAGCTGTAATGATTTAGATCTCTGTAATAACTCTTACATGCCATTAAAATCCTGGTACTATGCTCACCCCTCCCTTTAAAACATACTAACGTTGTGGTATAACATCAAATAGGAACCTGATTTAATCTAAATGTTAGGTACTAATTATATATTAATCCCTCCTTTCATATTAAACTGCATTTCAAACAAAAATATAATAATTTAAAATAATGCAATTGAAATGAACCAATAGTATGTCTATGTGCAGATTGATTACTGTATTTGTGATCTTCACTAGTATTTATACCATGTCTATTGTGGACGTACACGACAACACAAATAATAGATTTAGAGCAGTGAGTTTCTCTACCATACGACATGGCAATTTTAATATATTGAAATATCTATTGGTTTCGATGTGTTCATTACTTAGTTATCTTAAAACTTATTTATAAATTGTAGCATAGATTTCTGTTAGCTTTCAATGACTCAGACTGTTTTATTATAAGACTTCTGACTGGTACATTATGATCATCTGATTACCCTTTGGTATCTTCAAACTCTTCTTACTGTCAAATAAAATTATTTTTCTGTTGCATCGTTTATCTGTTTGGGATTAATCTTCTATTATATGTATACCTGACCAGTTAAAGTTTATCACACTTACCCACATTTGGCACACTCCCTGAAACAATACAAATATCAAAATCAATAATCTACATGGTAGTATTTGTTTATAATTCCACAATGGTCATATTCACTTAAACTATTAACAGTTTATTTTTTCAATATTCAATCAATAGCTTTATGGTAAAAACATATTGTCAAAATTGCAGGCGGATGTGTACTAAACAATTGCGTGTAATGTGAAACAAATAAATGCTACGATATAGCTGACGTTAAGCACCAAACCACAAATCATAAATGTACATAACTTATTATTAGAAGGAACATAATCAATATCCTTCCATTGCTTGGTACAGTAACACTATTGTATTGGTGTTGACCATGTTTATCATAGTGACACCTATAAATAGAAGATCGCGAGCGCGGATGGCTCAATGAGTTAGGTAGTTGGATTACCTAACAAATCATACAAACCTATCACTAGTACGGTATGGATTCGCGACCGGGTTTGTAAATTACAAAAAAGGTGCACTCGATTCACATCCGCAAGTGGTAAAGTTTGTCAGTTTCTTGTCCATGGTCGGTGGTTCTTTCCGGGTACTTCGGATTCTTCCACCACTAAAACTTGTCGCCGTGATATAGCTGAAATATTGCTGAAAGTGGCGTTAAAAACACCAAAATCAAATCAATATCAAATTAAATATAAGATGAGATATGTCGATCAAATTAAAATGTAATGCTGGAGGTATTTTTCTCACATACATAGAGTAATAACAATAATTTATACTGACGATTGTGATGATTCATATTTTCTACAACAAACATTTATTTGAACGTTAGTTAAATGCTGTGTGATGTTTGTTATTCCATAGATTTAATTGTTTATACTTATTTCCTGTCATGTATTCCTTCATTAACGCCATTCATTGTACTAATGCTACAATTTATAGTTTTCTGGAACTTTATGATTTTGATTTGTGTATATCAAATATCTGCTTATTGTTACACAAATAAGTTTACAGATGCGCTAACCATGTTTGCATAAATAAATAATATCTATTTTACATCAGATCTACTTTACATCTTGGTTGATATAATAACTCATAACAGCCTATGTACATTGTTATCATTGTTTAGTTTAAGTGTATGTCTTTTTCAGAACAACACAAGACACATAATAGAAGAAATAATTAGAGTATATTGTTGTTCGTTTTAGTGTAATATACTACCGTACAGTTATTATACTTACAAAAAAGCACCACTGTAAAATAAAATAAAACATACCTCTATATTCAATGTAACAGTGAAGTAATGGTGGTATCTAAATCAAGATATAAAATGATATGACAATAATCCTGATATATAAACGTCATCAGTGTAGCATACACTCATATTTAGGTATCCTCGTGTATTGTAAAGTCGAGACCCTAACACCATTTTGTTTCAAAACATTTCTAAAATAACTCCAACTATTCTATAAATAACATAGTCAAGAATAAACATACATGTAATCTCTTTTTGGTATCGATTACATTATTTTTGCATCCTTAGCAAGTGATTACAAATCCATCTGTAGTGTATTGTAAAGTGGAGACTCCATATTTGCATACGTTTGTGAATAAATGAAAGATGATACCATTTCAATTTTTTTAACTATGATTAAGATAACTATTTGTAATAACAATCACAGCTAAAAACATCTTTTTTCAGTGTCATATAATATAAAAAAAAGCTGGCATTACACCAAAATTGTCCATTTTGTCTCAGCAGAAAAACATATTTTTCACATAAAGTTTGTTCAGCTGTTCATTTTAGTTCCTTTTAGTTCACTATTTCAAACAGTCAAATGTCATGGAAATGGGGTTCACCCGCCCACATTCCCGACAGGTGGCACATGTGTACTATCAGGTATTCCATTCCAAGATGGCGCACGGCGATCAGCTGTGGTCTGTCGAAGCTCGAAAATGATCTACTACGCAGAAATGCATCGATACACGGTCGAACAACTGACTTGATTGAAAGGTACATATCACAGCGAAAGACCAAGCATACGATTTATGTTCGCTACTTTTTAGTATTATTCCTTATTTGTCTTGTATATTCTTTAAAACTGTGCAGCAATGAGAAAAAATGTCACTATGGTTTCAAAGCATACCTTTGTCTAAATATCCTTATACCCTTGGCTAAATTGACAATATATGCTTCCATACTAAAGTAAAAAAAAATTTCCTTAAATGTAATGCCAAAAAGGGGGGCAAAACTATTTTTTAAAAGTGAATTTTTAAAAGTAGGGAGGGCAATTGCCCGCAGCTCTTTCGCCCATGAAGAGGTATTAGTGAACATCGAACTGCAGACACATATGGAGTTCATGTCAGTCCGGATTTTTAGTTGTTTGTGCGTCTCAGTCTTCAGTTTTCTGGGTATTCGTAATTTTTTGTCATCCATTAACTATTTGTTTTTTTGTCATGTGATATCTGTATATGTATATCATATGTTGTTAGTAAAGTAATATATTGACCCTTTAAGACTGTTTAAGTGGAGGGGACTGCCGCTACTAACAGTAGCTAGAGAAAAAAAAAGGTTTAATGAATCACGAAAACATTAACATCTTTTTATTGAATATACCTGATGTAATCAATGTCAATAAATACACAATTTAAACATTTAACTATCCTATGATGAAGATTATAATACATGCACATCCGTAGTTAATAATATGTCTTAAATACAGTCCTTTGTACAAGATATTTTTGAAGTACTTGTTTGAGTGTTTTATTTATCTGTATGTGTACTTTGTGTAATATTATATTCAGTATGGCTTCTATGGTACAAGGTAGTGCATTTCAATAAATTTGAAAAGATGTCAGTTCAAATCTGACTGGAAGCTAATCTATGAGCTTTTTAATATGTGTTTGATCATATTGACTGTATAAACTAACTTCAACTAAGCAACTTGGGCGCAAGTCCCTAGCTTAATGAAAGTTTTGAAGGACTGCTCCTTTTTCAGTGTGATTTGTATATGACCATAGCAAATTTGTTGTGGTGGTATTATGTTATGGGTCTGTACACAAAATGGTTTCCTATCTCATCGGTGGTGTAATGGTTAGCATGCTCGCCTTGAGTGTGTTAGAATCATGGGATGGAGCCCCAGTCTGGTCAAACCAAAAACTATACAATTGGTATTTGTTGCTTCACTGCTATTACAGCATGCAACATTATGGAGTAAGAACAAAGACTGGCCGTTTAGGAATCGGAATATTCATTAATGTGCCCGAGTGGAGTGACATGTCTTCCCACTCACTTGTTTTCCTTGTTAAACACCAACAATTTTATTAGTGAAGGGGAGAGGGGATTGGGATTTTTTATATCTGTCAGTAGAGAATCCATTTTTTTTTCTTACATCAGGTAAATCATAAATAGTTGTTATGCATAATAAAGGTAATAACAAATTACCGAACTCCGAACAATCTTACAAAGGGAAAGTCAAAACTCATAATTATATAAACAGACAAAATCAGTCAACCGCCGGAAAACTGTGAAAACCGTAATGACCCTGACTTGGTACAGGCATTTCTAAAGAAATGGTGAGTTGAATCAGATTGTAAGGCGCCAAACCTCCCGCTCTCATTACGGTTCAAAGGTTCCGGCTGTCACTGTAACAGTATTTAAATACAGGAACAAAATAGGTAAAATAATTGTCAAAGCAGTACCATATTCGGTGACGCAAATGTCAAAAATATTTTTACGTCACACATTGACAAACAAATTTTCTTGACATTTTTTACTTCTTTATCTTTATACATTTTCACTATATGAAAATGCATCGCTTATAATTTGTCCTGCAGAGACGGAATATATTTCGACAAGATATTGGTATCGGAATATAAACTTTTTAAGAGATCGAATAAGGAGAATCTGTTAATAGCCCTGGTCCAGTAGCCTGTTTCTCAGATGAAGATGACGTTTCAGGAAATCAGAATAATTGCTACTGGCCCTTGCATAGCGAATCAATTGCGAGATGTAAACACCATATGCAGGAGAAGCTGGTATATTGCTGCACATGTTTGGAAAATTTATGATTTTAAAATTGAAGTCGTCCCGCTTATCATAAATTTTAGTACTGAGTTGACCACTGTCGTCAAATTCAAGGTATAAGTCCAAAAATGATGCGGACGAAGCTGTATCGGTGGTCTCTTTAACTTCCAGCTCTACATGAGGTAAAAGATGCATGCATACGTGACATAAGCAAAATAATTGTGCGCTTAGGGTTACCGGTAACCTTGTGAAAAAGGTTAGGTAAGGGTGACCAGGATTTTTTTCTTTGCATTGGATATATTGGGCATGTAGACGTTCCAAGACTGTGCTTGTTGAGAAAAACTAATAAAATAACTAGGATAGGCACTAAATTTTAAGTAGGGTCGAGTTAACCTAAACATGCAATATTTGTGTAGGGCTGAAGTGTATTCAGGTCTGCTCTAAATTTGGACATCGTGGAAAATAAACGATTGTTATTATAACCCCTCCCCCCGCTGTAGTAAAATGGTTAGTGCTTTATGTCTTATTAAATATATTGAACACTAAACTTAGAGGAGCCAGTAATATAAACGTTTTATTCAATCAACACTGAAAAACATCTAACATAATAATCCCGACACTCTGAAGCCGATGTCCTTGAAATGTTATGTGCCGAGCAAACCACGTCGTATTTCCCTGGCGTAGACGGACCTCTCGTCGCATGGCCAGTCTTGTTAAACACAGTATTTGTGGCATTTTACACGAATGTATATATAAATCAATATCGTAGTTTACATTAGTTACGCTATTGATGCTAGCCGAGGAGTTCCGAAAGTAATAACTGATAGAACACATACGCCACCTATTAGCGAAAAATCGTAGGTGAACCCCATTACAATGATCACAATAGATAGAACAAAATACAGTAATTAAAATAAATGTTATTAAAATATATTTTTACTAAATGATAAAAAAAATCACATAACAGTGGAACACAATTTTGAAATGTAAAAGAAAATAAAAACACATGTCAATTTTTTTTATTAGACAATCAATCCCTCTCAAACCATTCCTGGAACTAAAGAAAAGAGAAATTAAACACATGAGTGAAAATATTTTTTTTTTAAATAAAAGAAAATACATCTTCAAAACATTACAAAGGAAAAGAAATGATAGATAACACAAGAAATAAAAACAATACACACACTAATTGTCATAATTTATTCATATTTCATGCAAATAATGTGGGTCAATACAGTATACAGATCCTGGATCGTTTATGCTAACATATATTTCGTATCGTTTGCGTTTTTCGTTCGTTTCGTTTGCGTGTATCGTTCATTCATTTTTCGTTTTCTGTTCCTTTACGACTCGTTCGTGTAATTGGTTCGTTCGTGTCGTGTATCGTTCGTTTCGTGTATCATTCGTTTCGTTCCTCAGTTTAATTAGACGAACGCACGAAACGAAATACGAACGAATGAAACACGAAACAAACGAACGAACGATACACGATGCAAGAAACGAACGCACGTTTCACCAGATCACGTGACACTTATAAATAAACACTGTTTATTAACAAAAATGGCGACTGGCAAAGATAACAAGTTATCGATATCAACACGGCATTTAATTATAGAGTATTCAAAGAAAGGTAGAAAGGTGTGTCTGCAGTACATATCAAGAGACTACTACATGGTAAACACAATGTAACAACAACTACAGTCAATCTTCAAGTTTGTGAAACGGTTTAGCAGTACAGGCGTTCTGGCACCAGCAACACGGCGAGACAACAACAGATTTCCGAGGAAGTTAACGGACTTTCATAGAAAGTGCATTGACATGTGGCTCCGTCACAACAGTGAATTGACTTCGCAAGCCTTAGTAGACAGACTGTTCCGTGTTTTTCACGTTAGGGTGACAACTTCGTACATGTCCAAGGTACGCAAAGCCTTGGGTTGGTGCACAAGGACATTACAGTATTGTCAACTGATCAGCCACAAAACAAACTGTGTAGAGTACAGTGGTCATTGGATGCACTTAGATCCAAAGAAACACTTGAAAATGTCATATTTACTGACGAGACTTCTTTTGAGATGGGAGGCTTTTTTTCTACAAGAGAACTTCAGATTTGGATTTTCTGCCAGCTAAAAAAATGAAGCCGAAACATGCATACAAGGTATGTTTTAACTAATAAGTTTCTCAGAGAGGGGGCGAATTCAGAGGGGTTCCTGGGGGAATCCCACCCCCACTTTTTCGAACCAATAATTGGAAAAAAATGTTTTTATTTACAATATTAAAAATTACCCCCTAATTTGTTTTTCAAAATCCATTCCGGGTCCCCCTTTTAGGAATGTCTGGGTCCGTCTTTGCCTCACCTGTTTTTGGACCAAACATCTGAAACAAATGTGGGGTTTTCAAGCTGTGCGATCATATACATGTACGTGTAGCATCTGATCGACGGATATTCAGGGGCCCACTCGCCAATTGCGATGCCGCGCCAACGACTGCGAGATTCTAGTTTTATCCGATTTATACAGTTGTAGTCGTATGTACTCCTGGGCCAAAGCATAAATAAATAAGTAAGGGAACGACTGATCCAGCCATCGCATATACAGGTACCGATGGTCCCCTATATGCCAATAATATGGTGTTACCACGAGCTTCTCTCAGTGTTAAAAAATATTGTCATTAAGAGGGCCCCTCGGGAAAATTTAATCATAAATATAATCATTAAACACATTGATAACATAAACTATTTAATATAAATTGCATTATCCTATTACTTTACCGACTAATTTATCATTTATACATATTAATTGCGTATAAAATGTAAGATTAGTTCATTACATCAATTTGCTCAAAAGTCATTCAAATAATAACGCGATGCTATATTGTACTTCTATAGAACCAGGATCGTTTGTCATTGGATAATATATGGTTACGCTCCAATGATTCGTTCGTTCGTGTATCGTGCGTTCGTTTCGTGTGTCGTTCTTTCGCTTCGTGTATCGTGCGTTCGTTTCGTGTGTCGTTCTTTCGCTTCGTGTATCGTGCGTTCGTTCGTTTGCGTTTTCCGCATATTTCGTTCGTTCGTGTATCGTGCGTTTGTTTCGTATATCGTGCGTTCGTTTCGTGTATCGTGCGTTTTTCGTATCGTTCGTGTGAAGCATTCGTTTGTTTTTCCTTCTTTTCGTTTGCGTTAATACTAAGCACAATATACATTCTTTCTTTTACCCATATGCTAAAGTCATATGACCAAGTGTTTTGAAAGGCTACAAGTTGTTATTTTGTTTCACTCATTGTCAGACTTTTTACATGTTACAGGTTAAATAAATACGAAATCACATGTTTTGTGAGACTTTTTTCTCAATTAATTAAACCCACGAATCCAAATTCAGTCATATAACCTTTAACCAAAGCTTGTAAGCATATAGCAAGGCTCTAAAAACGGCACAGATATGTTTTTTTTAAAATGGGCATTAGGAAAAATGGCGGATACTGGCATCTTGAGGCTTTCTTATGTTATTTTACCTGTTTGAATATCATTTTTGTAAAGATACTTGGTAATTTCCAACTAGGTCATCACTATTATTGCTTGACAGTCACAGGTCACGTGCTCGCTACGACGTCAACTAATGAATATGCAAAATATACGACCCTTGACTTTACAATACTCTCGACTTTACAATACACGAGGATATATGAAGTCATTAGTAAATGATACTGTCATGTTATGTTGCAGTATGATTGCATAATAAAATCTGATATTTATGATAACTTTAGTCTGACATACACCATGGTGTAAGTAGTTTTATCAGTAAAACATGTGTGTTCATTCATCATTAAATCAGATATAGTGACCTGACATACAACATGGTGTAAGTAGTGTTATCAGTAACACTTGTGTGTGCATTCATCATTAAAAAAGACGTATTGATCTGCACACACCATGGTGTAATCAGTGTTATCAGTAAAACATGTGTGTACATTCATGCTTAAATAAGACATAGTGATCTGACATACAACATGGTGTAAGTAGTGTTATCAGTAGCACATGTGTGTACATTCATCATTAAGTCAGACATACTGATCTGACACACACCATGGTGTAAGTAGTGCTATCAGTAACACATGTGTATGCATTCTTCATTAAATCAGACATAGTGATTTAACATACACCATGGTGTAAGTAGTGCTATCAGTAACACATGCATGTACATTCATCATTAAATCAGACATAGTGATTTGACATACACCATGGTGTAAGTAGTGCTATCAGTAACACATGCATGTACATTCATCATTAAATCAGACATACTGATCTGGCATACAACATGGTGTAAGTAGTGTTATCAGTAAAACATGTGTGTACATCCATCATTAAATTTGACATAGTGACCTGACATACAACATGGTGTAAGTAGTGTTATCAGTAAAACATGTGTGTACATTCATCATTAAATCTGACATAGTGACCTGACATACAACATGGTGTAAGTAGTGTTATCAGTAAAACTTGTGTGTACATTCATCATTAAATTTGACATAGTGACCTGACATACAACATGGTGTAAGTAGTGTTATCAGTAAAACATGTGTGTACATTCATCATTAAATTTGACATAGTGACCTGACATACAACATGGTGTAAGTAGTGTTATCAGTAACATTTGTGTATACATTAATCGTTAAATCAACCATACTGATCTGACACACCATGGTGTAAGTAGTGCTATCAGTAACACATGTGTGTATATAAATCACTTAATCAGACATAGTGTTTTGACATACACCATGGTGTGAGGAGTGTTATCAGTAATACATGTGTGTACATGCATCACTAAATCTGACATATTGATCTGACAAACAACATGGTGCGAGTAGTGTTATCAGTAAGGCCTGTGTGTACATTCATCATTAAATCAGAAATACTGAGCTGACATACAAAATGGTGTAAGTAGTGGTATCAGTAACACGTGTATGTACATTCATCATTAAATCGACAAACTGATATGACATACAACATTGTGTAAGTAGTGTATGTATACTTGATCAAATCTAATTGGTGCATTTTTCCTGTTTCATAATGAGATAAAAAAAAAATCATGAACACAAAATACCAAGAAGACAGTATTATCATTACAATTGTATACCAAGATGGACGGGAATATAACAAAAGACATTCTAATTTGATGTCTTTCATTTGCTATATATCATTCCTGATATACTGTACTGTACTTCGCACATGCGCATTGTCGGAAAATTCATCGATATCATTTCTGACTCGCTTTATATGCTTTTTACATGAAGGTAGTAAAAACAATATGTTAGTTTTACCTCTTTACATATTCATTTACCAGACAAAAATACATCTACCGACATTGACTTTGGTACATGCTGGGTATTAATTTATAATACAATTTGGGGGAGGTTTGGCGCTTTAAAATCTGATTCAACCTACCATTTCTTTAGAAATGCCTGTACCAAATCAGGGTCATTACGGTTTTCACAGTTTTCCGGTTGTTGACTGATTTTGTCAGTTTATATACTTATGAGTTTTGACGTTCCCTTTGTAAGATTGCTCGGAGTTCGGTAATTTTGTTATTACCCTTATTTAGTAGTCTACTATTGTCAGCTGCTAACACAAAAATGCAACCAATCTGGACACTATCAGTAAATAAATGCTAGAGAAAGCGGAATGGGCAAGCAAGAATGAACAACACAGATAAACAAGTAACATTTAGCATAATAAAAAGGACGGGGATGTGCAACACAAATGACTTATCAGATGAGCAACAATGACTTCGCCAAAAATACAGCACGGGTATTTGTCTATATGTGAAAAAACCTACTGTCAACGTTAAGGTTAATGGATTTCGTAATAAGAAGCAGTTCTCATACAATCTTCCTCTCATATTATAATACAAGGAAGCCATATCATGTATGATTTGTTAGCATGACCAACTTTATTTTCGCATAAAATACAACAAACATATTGATATCGCTGCTAGAATCTGCTGCAAACTCTGACGTTCGTTTTTGGTAGTCAAACGCCTTACCTCGAAGTAATCGCTTTGTCATACAGAAAAAAATATGCAGTGTACCGTACCTTAAATTAACATATATTATTATTCAAACTAATATGCATCTCTCTCAGGTATAAGTAACCTTATCTAATTTAGTCAATGTAAACGTAAATACAATTGTTAATTCTCTCAGTCTTTATTACTTCACATGTAAGGTACGAGATATATCAGTCTCCCGTATCTATCTCAGAAATAACTCTTAGAAGCCACAATTGTTTGGAGCAGTAGCAACGGATACAATTGTCGTATATCATGCCAATCCATATTAAAACTCCCAACACATTATAATGTGTCACATAGCACCATACGGTGGTACACGTTGAAGAAAGATGCAGATATATGAATAAGGATGTGGCGATGGTCGCACACAAATCATGTAGCGCTATCTAAATCAACAAAGTTTCCACTCGTAAGTTCAATTAGATTGTAAAAATGAACAAAACATTAAACCAAGAAACTGGAGATACTATTTTCAGATATGTGAACAAAATAAGAAATGAAAAAGTGTGAATTAAAATGCATGGAATTTTGATTTTAACAAGCAAATGTAAGAAGATATAAAAAAGTCCAGCATGGGTTCTATTTCCATTAATCTAACAATATTCAAATCACGTTGTTTTGTATCCAATGATAAAGATTAAGTGCATGTACACAAGAACAAAAGAATATACTGCGGATTCTTAAAAATAATCAACTGTCAAAGCAATAATATGAGGTCAGAGAAATGCATTAAAAGGGGGGAATAATTCAAAAAATGTTCAACACCAATTACAAGAAGGATTATACACGTAGGACATTTTGAAGATAACTAAGGGGTAACTTTGATTCCATAAATCGAAGAAGAAAAGACATTGCAATGACCAAAAGGAAAGGAATATACAATGACATTACACAGAAAACAAAAGAGAGAGCAAGAGGTAACTACCTAAAACTGACAGTGAACTCGGGTGCTTCGTGCGGGTAAGCAGTTCCTTTTCCATATATGGCACCCATTGTGTTACTCTTGCTATCAACCCGGTGATAGCCATGAACAACAAACATAGCATATTCGTGGTCATTTGTAACACAGGTATTTCCTAACGGTTAACCAAGTCATGGTGGTGACCGTATAACTTTCCTAGAGATGACTTCATCTTAGCCACTAGAAACAATTAATTCAGTGGCTGCTTCATCGCCAGTGGTAACCCTCTATCAAGTAAGGCATAGTAGGAACCACGGGCTCAGGAATATTGGATCAACTGAGAGATATGTATTCCACATACAGGTGTTGTTGTAATGTTGTAGCATATACAAATATATCAATAGAAAGTTTACAATGGAAACATTGAAATTATCTCTTTTGTCGTAAATTACCGTTCTTAACGGGCCCTCACTGCCAATGTCAAGGTGTAGGTCAAGGTATGAAGTAGATTTCGCTGTATCTGTGGAATGCTTTATCTCAAGCTCAATGACATAAATGCATTTGACAAAATCATCAACCTTAATTAGTGATATGACATGATCTATATAGCGGAAATTGAAATTAAAAGACCGGATTAGATTCTTTTCATTTTCCTTGAAAAGCTCCTGTATAAAGTCTGCCTAGAATGAAAATAGGACTAGGTGGACAGGATAAAACATATCATTGGAAAGAAATGATATTGACGGAGGATGATATTTAGTATGGTGTTTCTACGTTACAATAAACAGTTAGGTCTACAACAAGTATCACTGATTATGTAGGAATGGTAGGTATATATTCCCTATCACCCTAAGGATGATCTGAAATATGTATGTCAGAAAGGTCTGAAGATACATAAGAGGTGCTCAGAAGTCGTAAATGACAGAAGACAAACAATGAAACGGCCAAAGAATAAATCGCCCAAAGGACAAACGATGATCTACAAAACACTGCACAGAAAGGTAATGATTTGTAATGGGTTCCAAATTCATACACCATTATTTATTTGTTTCATAGTTTAAAACTTTGATAATATAAACACCAACAATTTTCATTCTATTGACTGTGAAAGTACCTTTGTTCGTTATCACTAGTATTCGTGTTTTCTACAACATGCAGTGATCATTGGGTTCTTGAATTCGTGGCTGCGGGCACAATAGGCACCAGTCAATGGGACAATTGTATTTCGCTGGATTATAATTTCTACGTTTTACGTGAACCACAAAATCAACGAAATCCACGAAACTAAGAACCTCACGATTAATAGTGAATTCACAGAATAGGATATCCGTTATGTTATCACTATGCATAAATTGGTACTTATATAGTACATTTAGTTAGCTGTACTTGTTAATGTAGACGAGGAATCGTCATAGATATTTAAATGTCTATAACATATAGACCAACATTTTCTTTGTATACACCAACGCAACCGGTAGTTGTTTTTGTTTATAAAGGAAAAGTATTTCGACCACGCTGAAGGCACGAATTCCAAGTCTTAAGTGATACAAACCAACATCACTGCAAACATGGAGATAAAAGAACAGAAACTTGGACAACATACAAATAAGATTAATAACAAAATGAAACCACTACAAAAGAATAGGGTGTCGAGACGAATCGTCACAACTAAAGACGTGAAAACATATAATTTGACAACATGAACAACACAAACACCAATTAGAGTAGAAAAAAAGGGGGCGAACTCAAGTGTTTCTGAACGACAAACGGAAAATATTTGTGGTCATTTGTGACACAGATGTAGCAGCAAACCAAGAAGTGCTGGCAATCGCAGAGCTGTCGAAGAAGAGTTTGAAGATACCAAAGGGGCAATCAGAATCCGTATATCTAAGATGAAAAGACAACACAATGGCCAAAAGAAAAAGTAAAAACGGACAAACAACGATCTACAAAACATACACATAAAACTAAAGATCGAGTAACACGAGCCCCACTATAAACCGAGGGTGAACTCCAGTAGGGTAAGCAGTTCCTGCTCCACTAGTGGCACTCGTCGTGTTAATCTAGTCACACACCCGGTAATAAGTCGTGAATGAGGAAATGACCGAGAAGTGCTTACGACAAGTGGAAGATATTCGCGGTAATTTGTGACACAGATATTCCATAACGGTCAATCAAATCATGGTGGCGAAGGTGGCGAAGTGATGATTTCAACAGGGAACCATGAGCTAAGTAGTTTTCCTGTGGGTACCAACCCGCTATCAAAGCAATCATGATAGGAACCAAACGAAGGGGCAATCAGCAATGGACAGGAATACTGCTTCTCTTACAACAAAGTATTTTATGCAATAAATCATTTAACTTGTGATTCAAAGCTATTAGATGTGGTCGCAAGACAATATGTATTCTCAATACTAGAATAACACTTGTTGTAGCATAAATACGCATTTTTTTCTTTGCTGTTTTTATGCAGTAATCAACATAAAAATAGTGAACTTTTACAAACCATGGTCTAACATAAAGATTTTGATGTTATTCCATGATTTTGACGTCATAGGATCTGTCATTACATGATTTTGACGTCATAGATCTGTCAATCATGTAATTTCTGTTACAAACAATATATACCATGGATCTTACTCGGATTCGATGGTTTAAATAAGTTAATTCGTAAGATCCATGGTATATATTATGTATGTCCCATATCAGAATATGGTGGTACAATAATCATCATATACCCCAATAAAAATACAGTACTATTGAGATAAAAGAAGCGGTCCGTATTGGACATAACGGGGTTCTTTTTCAACCTGACTACTCAGGTAAAGGACGCGGTGCACAAAACGAAATGTGTTATTTCCAATACGGGCTGCTTGTTTTGTTTCAATAGTAATATATCCAACTTGTACAATAATAGTATCGTTGCAAAACAAATGGTATGCCATTTATTCCCACGACTTTTAAATGTATTTACTGATTTATATATCGTCAATCGCGCGTGCCTTTCATTCAATATCAAGCATTAAAATAGTGATCTGACATACACCATTGTGTAGGGAGTGTTATCAGTAAAGATGTGTGTACATTCATCATTAAATCAGATATACTGATCTGACATAGAACATGGTGTAAGTAGTGATATCAGTAATGCATGTGTGTACATTCCTCATTAAATCTGACGTAGTTTGCTGACATACAACATGGTGTAAGTAGTGTTAACAGTAACACATGTGTGTATATTCATCATTAAGATCTGACATAGTGGTCTTACATACACCAAAGTGTATGTAGTGTTATCAGTAACACATGAGTGTACATTCATCATTAAATCTGAAATAGTGTTCTGACATACAACATTGTGTAAGTAGTGCTATCAGTAATGCATGTGTGTACATTCCTCATTAAATCTGACGTAGTTTGCTGACATACAACATGGTGTAAGTAGTGTTAACAGTAACAAATGTTTGTATATTCATCATTAAATCTGCCATAGTGATCTGACATTCACCATGGTGTAAGGGGTGTAATCAGTAAAACATGTGTGTACATCCATCATTAAATCTGACGTAGTGATCTGAGATACAGCATGGAGTAAGTAGTGTTATCAGTAATACATGTTTGTACATTCATCATTAAGTCAGGCATAAACATCTGACATACAACATGCTCTAAGTAGTGTTATTACTAAAGCATGTGTGCACATTCATAGTTAAATGACATAGTGACCTGACATACAGCATTGTGTATTGAGTGCTAACAGTAACCCACGTGTGTACATTCATCATTGAATCTGACATAGTGATCTTACATACACCATGGTGTAAGTAGTGTTATCAGTAGCAAAGGTGTGTACATTCCTCATTAAATCTGAAATAGTATTCTGACATACAACATTGGGTAAGTAGTGCTATCAGTAATGCAGGTGTGTACATTCCTCATTAAATCTGACGTAGTGATCTGACATACAACATGGGGATAGTAGTGTAATCACTAACATATGTGTGTACATTCATCATTAAATCTGACGTAGTGATCTGAAATACAGCATGGAGTAAGTAATGTTATCAGTAAGACATGTTTTTACATTCATCATTGAATCAGACATAGTGATCTGACATACAGCATGGATTAGTAGTGTCATCAGTAATACACGTTTGTACATTCATCATTACGTCAGACATAGTCATCTGACATACAACATGCTTTAAGTAGTGATTTCACTTAAACATTTGTGCACATTCATAGTTAAATCCGACATACTGATCTAACATACAACATGGTGTAAGTAGTATGACCACTAACTTATCTGTGTACAGTTATCATTGAATCACTCTTAATGATCTGACATTCAGCATGGTGTAGGTAGTGCTATCAGTAAAATATGTGTCTACATTCATCATTGAATCAGACATTGGTATCTGACATACAACATTGTGTAAATAGTGGTATCAGTAACACATGTGTGTTCATTCATCAATAAATATGACATAATGATCTTACATATATCCTGGTGTAAGCAGTGGTCACAGCAATACATGTGTGTACATTCATCATTAAATCAGGCATAGTCATCTGACATACAACATGCTCTAAGTAGTGTTTTCACTTAAACATTTGTGCACATTCATAGTTAAATCTGACATAGTGATCTGACATACAGCATTGTGTAAGGAGTGTTAACAGTAACAGATGTGTTTACATTCATCATTAAATCTGACATACTGATTGTACATACAATATGGTGTAAGTAGTGTTATCAGTAGCAAAGGTGTGTACATTCATCATTAAATCTGACATAGTGATATCACATACACCCTGGTGTAAGTAGTGCTATCAGTAACACATGTGTGTACATTCCTGATTAAATCTGACGTAGTGTTCTGATATATAACATGGAGTAAGTAGTGTTATCCATTAAATATCTGTGCACATTCAGATTTAAATCTGATATAGTGATCTGACATCCAGCAAGACGTATGCAGTGCTATCAGTAACACGTGTGTGTATATTCATCATTAAGTCTGACATAGTGATCTGACATACAACATTGTATAGTGAGTGTTATCAGTAAAAATCTGTGTACATTCATCATTAAATCAGATATACTGAACTGACATAGAACATTGTGTAAGTAGTGTTATCAGTAACACATGTGTGTACATTCCTAATTAAATCTGACAGAGTGGTCTTACATACACCATAGAGTATGTAGTGTTATCAGTAATGCATGTGTGTACATTCCTCATTAAGTCTGACGTAATGTTCTGGCATACAACATGGTGTAAGTGGTGTTATCAGTAAAACATGTGTGTACATTCATCGTTGAATCCGACATAGTGATCTGACATACAACATGGTGATAGTAGTGTTATCACTAACATGTGTGTGTACATTCATCATTAAATCTGATAGAGTGATCTGAAATACAGCATGGGGTAAGTAATGTTATCAGTAAAGCATGTTTTTACATTCATCATTGAATCAGACATATTGATCTGACATACAGCATGGATTAGTAGTTTCATCAGTAATACATGTTTGTACATTCATCATTAAGTCAGGCATAGTCATTTGACATACAACATGCTCTAAGTAGTGTTTTCACTATGACATGTGTGCACATTCATAGTTAATCTGCCATCCAACAACACATGTGTGTACATTCGTCATTAAATCTGACATTGATCGTTCATACACCATTGTAAGTAGTGTTAACAGTAGCACGTGTGTGTACATTCATTATTAAATCTGATATAGTGACCTGACATACAACATTGTGAAAGGAGTGTTATCAGTAAAGATGTGCTTACATTCATCATTAAATCAAGCATAGTGATCTGACACACAACATGGTGTAAGTAGTGTTATCAGTAACACATGTGTGCACATTCATCATTAAATCTGAAAATGATGTGACACACAACATGGTATAAGTAGTGTTATCAGTAATACATGTGTGTACATTCATCATTAAATCTGACATAGTAATCTCACATATACAATGGTGTAAATAGTGTTATCAGTAGCACATGTGTGTACATTCATCATTATATCTGACATAGTGATCTGACACACAACATGGTATGAGTAGTGTTATCAGTAACACATGTGTGTACATTCATCATTAAATCTGACATAGTGATCTCACATACACAATGGTGTAAGTAGTGGTCGCAGTAGCACATGTATGCACGCTCCTTATTAATTCTGACATAGTGATCTGACATACAACATGGTGTAAGTTGTGCTAACAGTAACACATGTGTGTATATTCATCATTGAATCTGACATAGTGATCTGACATACACCATAGTGTAAGTAGTGTTTTCAGTAACACATGTGTGTACATTCATCATTAAATCTGACGTAGTTCTCAAAGTGGGAAGGTTTCTGTCACAATACAAAACAAATACTGAGAGTACAGACAAACAAAAGAGGTTTCATTTCTTCAAGGCCAACATCCCTTTCGCATATATGCATCTGAATTTGAGCTTAACTGATTTCTGTCATATAAGTATAACATTTGTTTACTTTATCATAAAGGCAATCATTTGTTTCCTCATTATTGCATACATAAACGTTAGAGATCTCCGAAGAGGCAATCAAAAATGGATAATCCAGAGAAAATGGCAACATAGGGTACACTAAGCGACGAAAAGAAAAACACAATATGCATTGGACACTACCAAGTGTAAGCAAACACATATAACGTAATTAAGACATGATTCCTCATACAAAAACCTGGTGGTAGCGACGAACCGAACATCGTTTGATATGCAGAAATCGTAACGGGCAACACAACGCGGAACTCAGAATGCAACGAGACATAACAGCACATTAAAAATCCAAAAAGATAAGTAAGTAATTGTATGTGCATTGAAATGTTAGATACAAAAAATATAATTTAATTGATATCTGTCTTTTACCGAAAATGTGAAGAATTATTTAAGCTAAAACGGCACATATCGATTGTAGTTTTCGTTGTGTATATTGACAACGGAACTACAATGCTATAACAGTCCATCAACATCAGGACATCCGTAGAATTTCTAGGTTTAATGTAGTTCTGTTTATGACTAAAACTGTCTACACCAAAACAGTTTTGCCTGAAATCCCAGAAGATGCTTATTTTTCCCTATGCTACCAATCCATTTGTTACAGAAAATGAGACACTTCCAATATTTGAAAGAAATCAAATACATATATGTAAGCATGTATGTCGAGCCAGTAAAAAAATTACGACCATCCGATTACAGATAACAACTTGTGTGTTACTTCATCATAAACAATAATTACACTTAGTCATTTTGGGATAATAATTACTGGTACAGTAAAGAATGAGTTCACAGTTTATCAATGATGTATTATTAAAGACTATGGTTAATCTCCCTCGGGCATATACAACTCATGATGTCTAGGATCTTCGATTTTCTTCCACTTGTGACATTTGAGTTATCGAGGGTATCATCCACCCATCAGTCAGTGTCTTGGATTGGCAGGCATTATGTGATATTTAAATTAATGCTATTTATAATTCATAGCTAATGCAATTATTATGACTTTACGATAACGAATATATTGTATAATAATGTCAATGTCATAATGATATTTAGTACAAGATATAATATACTGGATGTTGCATGTCAGTAATGTATATGTTATATATTGTGTAAGTCATGATATGTAAGATAATCTACACATGTACCATAAAACATAAGATGTAAACATATTAGATACACAAGTACTTACCTTACAGGTGATTATAATATTTAATTAAATTAAAAAAACTATAATGAACATAACACTTACCGGTAGCTGAAAAAGAAATAAAAGTAAGTCATTAGTTATGGTTTAAAACTGTCATAAATAAACCTACACTACAATAATAATGAACTTCCAATGTATTGATGGTCTATACAATGGAAACATTATACAGTGCAGGTGAAATAAAAACAATTGATATAATATTACTACAATAAATAACATAGATATGTTACTCATAGACGGCATTACATCAATAAATATAAATGTGATAGTGAAATGTTAAACGAGTTGTGTACAAATACATGTACTCAAACAGAAGTATAACATCGGTGTATTACATGTATAGCACACGGAATCTCAAACCATATCAAGTGTGTTGTTGCATAAGTATCATATGGTCATCATATATGCAGGAAAAGTATGAAAATTAACGTAAACAAATCAACTGAACAATATTACACATCACTATAATATGTAACAGTTGTAAACCATTAATATACATATTTTATATTTCTGTCAATACATATATTGCAGTCAATCTAACATTTGAACATTTATCATAAAAAACTATTGCAACATAATTTATTTTTCTGCAAGCATTTAAGGAAATGGAGAAAAACAATTCTAGCAATGGGGAAAAGTCATTTCTTTTATCGAAAAACACGATTTTTGAGGAATGCTTACAGTTATACATAGACTACCATACAGTAGTGATGCAAAGGGAGATAATAAAGGTTGATTGCACAAATGTTTTCAAACAACAAGCACAATATCTTTGAATAAAAAAGGTAGTCATGACTCCCAATTGAACAAAATGATATAGATGGAAGCATTTAGGAATATACACAAGAAAAATCGGAATATCAGATTCGTTTTCAAAACGTTTGGCTTAATATGTGGTCTGTATAAAACTGAAATAGTGCCAAGTTGTCAGTATTATATTGTGTGTGGTGTTATGTGATATGTTGCTTAATTAATGTACAACAATTAGATAAGTTATTACAGACATATATGAAACAAACAAAACACAAAAGCAAAATACACATACATTCTGTACATAAGAACTTTACGTCCGACTTTAATTATGTAACGTCATAAATTTACACAGCTTAAATTCACGGTATTAATAGAAAAAAAAGATACACGTGAAACAAAATAAGAAAATATGAAGAACAGCAATAACAAATATGTTTCTTTACTTGATTGTGTGTCTAAGTGTAATACACGCTAGAGATATACCAACGGGGTAATCAAAAATGGACAATCCAGAGAAACTGGCAGATAGGGTACACACACCGATGACAAACAAAACACAAGCACAACACATTATGTGTTGGACACCACTATCCGCAAACAAACACAACTAACGTAAATAAGACATGACCTCTCCTACTAGCACCTAGAGGTAAAGATGAACTGAACATTTAATGCGGGACTAGTAACGGACATCACAACACGGAACTCAAACACATAAATTGATCATTATAAAAATATAATTAAAAGATTAGCAACCCGGACACCACCAAAAGCATCCGAGGGTGAAATGTTAAGTTAAACTCTATTGTTTATGGAACGCATTTTTTGCCGATACGCTTTAATAAATTGTTGAAAAATATGATAAACAAATGACTCATTGGGACAGATTTTGCTAAATGTATGAAGAAAATTCCTAATTGTTAATTTGTATGGAACAAATTATGTGTACGACATCCAATATTGTGGTATGTTTCCAATAAATACATATATATCTAATTCAGTGGGTGCGAAACGTTTCTGGAATAACCTTCATAAAGTACGCCCAAATAACAAAGTCAAATAATATAAAAGTCTTTAGGAGCAACAAAACCAGAGGAAACAGACAGAATAGACAATTCAAATCAAATGGTTAATTTCAAGTGTCAAATGGTATTATCAGAAATAACTGATATTGATCCCTTAGAATTATATTAGGAATTAAAACCTGCAGAAAATTATCCCATCTTTGCTTATTCACCTATGTAAGAACCCTATTTACGTATATTTTATCTCCGTGGTATTGAATAATAATATAATTCCATATATAATATTGATTAAAAAAAAACCATTTTATATTTTTCATACCTTCCAACACGTGGGTCAAAAACGAAATTATATAGGAAGTAAACAAACAAATCTAAAATTAGAAACACTCACGAAATAACTCTCATATTCCGATTGATCAATCATAATGGTATTGTACTAAAACGACTAACACTATTTCTATAACATGCTACTAATATTAACGAGGGAAGGATAAGGTATTGATATTTTATGTTTCTCTCACAAACAAATGAACAGATTTCAAATAACGATTTTAATTGGAAGAAGAAAAACAGGAACCATATTAATATTAAATGACAGTTTTTTCCGAGGAAACCGAGCGTCTCTGTGGAGTAATGCATTAAACTTTCTAAAAATGGATTAGCTGATTTGCTATTGGTCTTCCCAATCTTCTAGTGATGCTAGATCTCCGTGAGACAGGATGCTGAAGACCTAGTTATGATGGACCGAATTAACAGACTATCATCTGTAGTCAATCTTGTCTCGGATGAAGTTGCTGTTTTTGGTGTGTTTTTGATAAAGGTCTGAAACGGTATATTGCAATAGAAATACATCAGAGACGCCGGGGAGAAAATGATGCGCTAACATTCAGACCTTTAAGTAGCATATCAGTTTAATTCCTGCTTGATGAACTTTACTGTTGTGAAGGCTAACATCAAAGAGAACAAAAAGATGTCCTCTTAGTAGGGTCAGAACATGAAGACATATGTTTATATGCTGGAGTTATGGAATAGGGTAGTGAGTGAGCGGTTGCTATTTAACGTAAAAATGAGCAATATCATGGCGAGATAGGTTGCAGTTCGTTGAGCTTATGATGATGGCCGTTAATACTAAGTGATCACGATTTGCTTAATTTATATTGTGCTTGTTCATTCAAGCAAGAGTCTGTGGGAAGATAAGTCACCAGAACACATGATCATAATTCTGCGACACCACTTTCCTCTTTCTCCTTAAAGTTGTGTACTTGGCCTAAAATCAGCAAATACCACTTTCTAGCCATTGGTTTGACCCGTCCCCGACTCGAACCCACGATGTACATCACTCGGGGCGAGCTCGCTAATCATTGCACCAATGATGTGGCTAGGGATATAATAGATATGAAGCAAACAACTTCAAATTCATATAACACTAGCTTGCCGATAAGAAAAAATAATGTTCAAATTATAAATCCGCATTGATAAATAAGTCAAAATTTATTCTGAAAAATAGTTGACACGCTTTTGAAGTTGCCATGATAGCTATCAAGCAAAGACATAGATGTACCTTTCAATAAATAGAGATGTTCAGAGATGCTTTAATTGGCAGTATATCTATTTTTGATAATTACGATATTTTGCTATGATAAAGTATGGTGTTGTTGTATTCCGCAAAGACGCTCGTGGCACACAATTACCAACCATTTTTTTTTTACTTTCTGCATACATATTCATGTTCAATAAAACTATTTTGTTATTTCATCTCTTTTTACCTTTACTTAGCCTGTTCATGTCCATATTAACGCAATATTTTGTAAATAGCAACTCACATGTGTCGACCCTATATAATATTATTATCCGCAATGCAAGCGAGTTCGAAAATTTAAAAATCGTACAGCTGCAACCTTCCGGTACGTTTAGCGCACCTTATTTCCTTATGTCAATTGTACTAGGACGTGCATCAATACCTCAACCATACCATTTCGTTTGTGTTCTTGTTTTATAAATACGATAGCTCACTTCTCCAAACTGTTAAGATTTTACGATTGTTTCTGTGTTGTCCATTATAGATTTTCTCTTCTGTTTTAAGATTTTACAATTGTTTCTGTGTTGTCCATTATAGATTTTCCCTTCTGTTTTAAGATTTTACAATTGTTTCTGGGTTGTCCATTATATATTTTCCCTTCTGTTTTAAGATTTTTCCATTGTTTCTGTGTTGTCCATTATAGATTTTCCCTTCTGTTTTAAGATTTTACAATTGTTTCTGTGTTGTCCATTATAGAGTTTCCCTTCTGTTTTAAGATTTTACAATTGTTTCTGTGTTGTTCATTGTAGATTTTCCCTTCTGTTTGGTTCGAATTGTGCCCCTCTTCTAGCCGATTTATTTTTATACTCATACGATTCGGAGTTTCTTCAAAAGCTTGTAAAAGATAAGAAGATTCATGAGGCTAGAGCCTTTAGTTTCGCATACAGGTATATTGATGACGTTTTATCTATCAATAATTCTAGATTTGCAGAATTTCTTCCATTGATATATCCTCCAGAGCTGGAAGTTAAAGAGACCAGAGATACCGCTTCGTCCGCATCATTTTTGGACTTATATCTCGAATTTGACGACAGTGGTCAAATCAGTACTAAAATATATGATAAACGGGACGACTTCAATTTAAAATCATAAATTTTCCAAATATGTGCAGCAATATACCAGCTTCTCCTGCATATGGTGATTACATCTCGCAATTGATTCGTTATGCAAGGGCCAGTCGCAATTATTCTGATTTCCTGAAACGTCATCTTCATCTGAGAAACATGCTACTGGACCAGGGCTATACAAAGATTCGCCTTATTCGGTCTCTTAAAAAGCTTATATTCCGATACCAAGATCTTGTCGAAATATATTCCGTCTCAGAAAAGATTATAAACGATGGATTTTTTCATAGTGAAAATGTATAAAGATAAGTGGTCAAAAACAAAAATGTCAAAAATATTTTGCTATCAATGTGTGACGTAAAAAAAAAATTGACATTCACTTCACTGAGTTTGGTGCTGTTATGACAACTGTTTTACTTGTTTTGTTCAAGTATTGTTATAAATACTGTTATAGTGACAGCCGGAAACTTTGAGCCGTAATGAAAGAGGGAGGTTTGGCGTTTTAAAATCTGATTCAACCCACCATTTCTTTAGAAATGCCTTTAGCAAGTCAGGGTCATTATGGTTTTCACAGTTTTCCGGTTGTTGACTGATTTTGTCTGTATATATATCTATGAGTTTTGAATTTCCCTTTCTAAGATTGCTCGGAGTTTACAATTGTTTCTGTGTTGTCCATTATAGATTTTTCCTTCTGTTTTAAGATTTTACAATTGTTTCTGTGTTGTCCTTTACAGATGTTCCCTTCTCTCTAATGTTTACTTAGTCAGGTACGTTCTGATTATTTTACATGTCAGGTTAGATTTTTCTGATTTGTGATTTGTTGTCGCAGACACTAATTCGAGAATTGGATAAATTAAGAACAGAGATAAATCAAGGTTCCGTGTATGACGTACTGGAGAATACACATTAATTGTAGAATTAAATAACGTAATAACGAGATCCGTGAGAGTAGAGTTGATTATTTTCAAAAAATCTACAAATTAGAATGCATTCTCTTACTTAATACATTTCCATAATCAAAGGCATTTTTATTTTATATTGTTACATGTTTGATATTAACAAAACCAAATTAGATAGCAAATAACAAATATCAAAAGGAAAAACTTCCATTGGCATACTCCTATCCATTCACGCTTACATGTCGTTAATTCAAGTTCTCTAAGTTATCAGCTATGTTCTGTATTATTTGTGATTACTTGTGGTCGGCTCGTTGTTTGTTTGTATTGCGAGAATATACTGAAAAGTTGATGTACTCGTCAGTTCTGACGATACATTGTCAAGAGTCACATGCATATTATTTATATAGAGTAGGAGTATAATCACCGTAGCCTGCCTGTTAGACAGATGTTTTCAAAATGTCTAGCATGGGTTCTATTCCCGTACGTTCAATAATATTTAAAACATGTTTTTGGCATACAATGATAAAAACTAAAGTGCATATACACTAGAACAAAATAATAATCAACATCCCGAACAATAACGTGAGGTCAGCAAAATGCATTGAAAAGGCTGGATAATTCTAAAATTGCTTAACATCTATTACAAGGAGTATAAACTTAGGAAATGATTGAAGATATGAAAGAGGTATCCAGCAGTAGTAAGACGAAGAGGAAGGACAACGTAATGACCAAAAGAAAACGAACAAACAATGACGCAGACAACAAAAGAGGGAGCAACATAAACCCTCCATAAAACTAGGGATGAACAACTATGTTGCTCACAAGGGTATGGAGTTCCTGTTCGTAAACTTCCCAAGATATGACTTCATCTTAACCAATAGATACAATTGATTCAGTAGCTACTTCATCGCCAGTAGAAAGCCTCTATCAAGTAATCATAATAATAAATACAGGTTCAGGAATATCTGGTCAACTGCGAGATATGTATTTCACATGTAGGTGTTGTTTTAATGTTGTAACATATACAAATATATAAATAGAACGCTTACAATGTAAATATTGAAAGCATCTTATTTGTCGTAAAATTCCGTTCTTAACAGGCTCTCACTGTCAATGTCAAGGTGTAGGTCAAGGTATGAAGTAGACTTCTCTGTATATGTGAAATGCTTTATCTCAAGCTCAATGGCATAGATGTAATCGACAAAATCATCAACCTTATTTAGTGATAGGAGAGCATCTATATAGCGGAACTTGAAATTAAAGGATCGGATTAGATTCTTTTCATTTTCCTTGGAAAGCTCCTATATAAAGTCTGCATAGAATGAACAAAGGACATGGTGGACAGGATAAAACAGCTCATTGGAAATAAATTATATTGACGGAGGAAGATGCTTGGTACGGTGTTTCTACGTAACAGTAAACAGTCATGTCTACAACAATTATCACTGATTACGTAGGCATGATAGGTATAGGTTCCCTATCCTCCTAAAGTTGATCTGTAATATGTACATAAGAAAGGTTTGAAGATACATAAGAGGTGATCAGAAGCTGTCAATGGTAAAAGGGCGAAAATAAAACAGTTAAAGGATAAAAGGACAAAAGGGTAAACAGTGATATACAAAACACTACACAGACAACTACGGATTTATAACGAGTTCGAAATTCATACGCCATTATTTATTTGTTTCATAGCTTCAAACTTTCATATCATACACACCAACAGTTTTCAATTATATATACAGTGAAAGTGACATCGGTAACCTCGGTGTATTATATGTATCATAATACCTCACATTTAATAAATTAATACGATTGTGAAATATTATATATACATGTAATCAAACAGAACTATGATAGTGTTGTATTACATGTATAACATAAGGAAACTCAAACCAGCATCAAAATTAAATATAATATACATATAATCATGTCATCATATACAGAGGTACATTACGGGTAAAATAACCTTAAAATAATCAACTGATCAATATTGAATAAAACAATATTGCAAGGTTGATATATAGGTCGTCAAATAATGAAAATATTATATTGTGTAGATACTATGGAAATAATTCAAGCGATGTGTTTGCTACTGAAAAGGGCATTAAACCAATAAAGTTAAACGTGTTGACGAAATGACAAACGAGTTGTGTACAAACATGCGTAGCCAACATCTGCTGTGTATTTTATATATTACACGTAGATACTCACACCAGATGTTACTATGTTTCTCTATGATTAGAATGGTGTCATCGTTTATTCAGGTAAAATGGAAGATTACACTAAAAAAAAACGCCAAAAACAAAACAAATAAATAAACAAACAACAAACAAAACAAAAAGACAAAAAACAAACAAAACGATATTATGTAACATTTCTATCCCATTTAATTTGTGTCCTTATTCATTTTTTTTTATATTAGGGACAATTGTCAACATATATTTGGAAACTTACTGGATAAATTTATAGTGTAGCATGTAATAAACAACAAAAAAACACCAACATTAGTTAAGTGGACAAAACAGGTGGTAAACCATGTGTTAATATCAAACATTGTAGAGACGACAACATAAACATGGCTAATCTACAAATACAACCTGCTGTTAAACCTAGTGTTAAACTTGCAGCTAAACTCATACATTTACTCAGATAATACTTAAGTACTTTTGTCAACACGAGGAAGCGTTTTTTTTTTAATAATTTGCAACTCGTTTCGGTTGTATTTCTACATGATCAAAGGTCAGACATTTATTCGATAATGACTTAAATTAAGAACATATATAAATAAATATTACGTATATTACGTAATGGAGAATACACACTAAGTGTAGATTAAACAAATAATCAACGAGATCCGTAAGAGTGTATTCTCTTACTTAATACATTTTCATATGGAAAAGCGTTTTTATTTTATATTTTGTACATTTTTGTTAGTTGCAAAGACAAATCAGATAGCAAATAACAAAATTAAAACAAAAAAATTGTATTAGCATAGGTCCGAGCGATTCACGCTTATATTTCGCTATTTCAAGTTCTCTAAATTATTGCGAGACTATACTTTCTAAGTTCATGTACTCGTCAGTTCTGAACAAACATTGTCAAGAGTCATATTTACATATTAATTATATAGATTAGTAGTATAATCACTGTAGCAAGGTTATTAGGCAGAAGTTTTCAAAAAGTCCAGCATGGGTTCTATTCCGATTAATCGTAAAACAATCTTAAAATATAATCAACTGTCAAAGTAATAATATGAGGTCAGCAACATTCATTAAAAAGGTAGGATAATTCAAAAACTGTTCAACACTTAATACAAGAAGGAATATAAACGTGGGACATTTTGAGGATACCAAATGGGTAAACAGTTCCTGCTCCACTAGTGGTACCCGTGATATTAATCTAGTTACAAACCCGGCAATAGGTCGTGAATGAGGATAGGACCGGGAAGTGCTTACAACAAGTGGAACATATTCGTGATAATTTGTGACAGATATTCCATAGCGGTCAAACAAGTCCTTTCCACTTAGCAACAGGGAACCATGAGCTCAGTAGTTTTCCTGTTAGTACCAACCCGCTATCAAGGAAATCATGATAAGAACCAAACGAAGGGGCAATCAAGAATGGACAGGAATATTGCTTGTCTTATAACAAAGTATTTGATTGAATACATCATTTAACTTGTGATCCAAAGCTTTTATATGTGGTCGTAAGACAATTTGTTTCATCTAAATAATAGAAAAGCACAGATGTTTATTTGGAATGTGATATCCCATATCAGACTATGGTGGTACAATAATCACCAGATACCTTATTAATATATTTCACCGGCTGTGAATAGCTGTAAGTAAAATATGCAGTACTATTGAAACAAAAGAAGAGATCCGTATTGGACATAGCGGGTTCTTTTTCAGCCTGAGTACTCAGGTGAAGGCCATGGTGCAGTTAGGTCTACAACAATTATCACTGATTACGTAGGAATGGTAGGTATATATTCCCTATCACACTAAAGATGATCTGAAATATGTATGTCAGAAAGGTTTAAAGATACGTAAGAGGTAGCCAGAATCGTAAATGACAGAAGACAAACAATGAAATGGTCAAAGTATAAACCGTCCAAAGGACAAACGATGATCTACAAAACACTGCACAGAAAGCTAATGATTTATAAAGGGTTCCAAACTCATACACCATTATTTATTTGTTCCATAGCTAAAAACTTTGATAACATACACACCAACAGTTTTCAATTATATATACTGCGAAAGAACTTTTGTTCGTTAGCACCAGTATCCGTGATTTTAACAAAATACAGTGATTCTTGGGTTCTTGAATTCGTGGGTTCAAACACAATAGGCAACAGTCAATGGGAAAATTGTATTTCGTTGGATTTTAATGTTTAAGTTATACGTGAACCACGAAATCCACAAAGATAAGAACCTCACGATTAATAATGAGTTCACAGAATAGGATAACCTTTATGTTATCATTATACATAAATTGGTACTTATATAGTACTATTAATCAGTTGTAATTGTTAATGTAGACCGGAATTCAGTACAAATATTTAAAAGTCTATTGCATATAGACCTACAATTTATTTGTATACATCAACGCAACGGATAGTTGTTGGGTTTTTTTTATAAATGAAAGGTATTTCGACCACGCCGAAGGCACGAATTCCAAATATGAAGTGACACAAAACAACATCAGTGCAAACATGGCGATAAAAGAACAGACACTTGGACAACATGAAATCGTTTTCCATGTCAGCATACTTAACACACTACAAATAAGATTAATACCAAAATGAATCCACTACAAAATAATAGGTAGTTGAGACGAATCAAACGTCGTTTTTGCGCAGAAATCTTAGCTGATATCACTACGACACAACTAAAGACATGATATAATTTGACAACATGAACATCACGAACCCCACTTAGAGTAGAAAAACAAACGGGGGCGAACTCAAGTGTTCCGGAACGACAAACGGAAAATATATGTGGTCATTTGTGACACAAAATTAGCATCTAATCAAGATGTGGTGGCGATCGTAAAGCTTTCGCAGAAGAGTTTGAATATACCAATTTGGTAATCAGAACCCGTATATCGAAGACGAACAGACAACACAATGGCCAAAAGAAAAAAGCACAAAAGGACAAACAACGATCTACAAAACATACATATACAATTAAAGATCGGGTAACACGAAACCCCCTAAAAACCGGGGGTGGACTCCTGTAGTATATACAGTTCCTGCACTCCTAGTGGCGCCCGTCGCATTAATCTAGCTACAAATCCGGTAATAAGTCGTGAATGGGGATATGACCGGGAAATGCTTACGACAAGTGGAACATATTCGTGGTAATTTGTGACACAGATATTCCATAACGGTCAACCAAGTCATGGTTGCGAAGTGATGATTTCCACTTAGCAATAGGGAACCATGTGCTCAGTAGTTTTCCCTTGAGTACCAACCAGCTATCAAGGAAATCATGATAAGAACCAAGCGAAGGGGCAATCAAGAATGGACAGGAATATTGCCTGTCTTACCACAAAGTATTTTATTGAATACACCATTTAACTTGTGATCCAAAGCTTTTATATGTGGTCGTACGACAATATGTTTCATCTAAATAATGGAATAGCAGAGATGTTTATTTGGAATGTGATATCCCTTATCAGACTATGGTGGTACAATACTCACCAGATACCTTATTAATATATTTCACCGGCTGCGAATAGCTGTAAGTAAAACATGCAGTACTCTTGAGACAAAAGAAGAGGTCCGCATTGGACATAGCGGGGTTCTTTTTCAGTCTGAGTACTCAGACGAAGGCCGAGGTGCAATTAGGTCTACAACTAAAATTATGTATTACATATTATTAGATATAAATATTATACATAGCCAATTGAGGAAATAATTTATAGCAACAACTCGTAAGGGAACATGCAAAGGGCTATGAATCTCGCAAAAATCAACCAACCGTGAAATCAGTATAATATGCGCATGCTTAGATCATGGCCATTCACGATGCCAAATATGAATAAAATGCGACAAAAGACAAATGACTAGTTGCGCACACAAGATGCGCGGACGGACGTATGGTCAAACAAACATGAAAAGGGCTATAGCTCCTCGCAAAAATCAACCATCTGTAAAATCGGTATAATATGCACATGCTAAGATAATAGCCAATCAAGATAACAAATATGAATAAAATGCAACAAAAGACAAATGCCTAGCTGCGTACACAAAATGTGCGAACGGACATATCATCAAACAAACTTGAAAAGGGCTATTACTTTCGCAAAAATCAACCATTCGTGAAATCGGTATAATATGCACATGCTCCTCAGATCATGGCCAACTAAGACATTAAATATGAATAAAATGTGACAAAAGACAAATGCCTAGTTGGTACACAAGATGTGCGGAAGGACGTATGGTCAAACAAACATGAAAAGGGCTATTACTCTCGCAAAGATAAACCATCCGTGAAATCGGTATAATATGTGCATGCTCAGATCATGGCCAACCAAGATACAAAATATGAATAAAATCCAACAAAAGACAAATGACTAGCTACGTACACAAGGTTTAGGGACGGACGGACGGACGGACGGACAAGTGTATTCCAGTATACCCACCACTCTGCGAGTGGGGGTATGATTATCACTGATTACGTAGGAATGGTAGGTATATATTCCCTATCACACAAAAGATGATCTGAAATATGTCTGTCAGAAAGGTATGAAGATACGTAAGAGGTGTTCAGAAGTCGTAAATGATAGAAGGACAAACAATGAAACGACCAAAGGACAAACGATGATCTACAAAACACTGCACAGAAAGCTAATGATTTATTAAGGGTTCCAAATTTATACACCATTATTTATTTGTTTCATAGCTAAAAACTTTGATAGCATACACACCAACAGTTTTCAATTATATATACTGTAAAAGTACCTTAATAAATATTCACCATATGTTCGCGTCCCATTATTGAATAATCCAGGTCGAGGTTGGAATAGATATGACATATGGCAATTGGGATACAGTCCTTTTAATCTAAGTGAATTATATATTGCTTTAGAAAAATATTCACGTAAAGATATTGCAAAATTACTAAACGATGGATTGACATCTGGTTTTTGTTGATCAAAAATTGTTAGCTGTTGTATCAAAAACAAACAAAAGCAATGATATTAGGAAAATAATAACGATGTCCCTATTAAAACAAATTATAGAGGCATTACCAAATATTTGTAGTTCGTGCTTTGAAGCTACTTTATTTTCTAGTATTTTTCATTACCATTATTTGGCTGTTTTGAGAATAGAAGAAGTAGTTCAACCTGGAATATCAGATCATACTTTAGAAGTTGATGCAATTTTGCATAGATTATATGTAAAACATAATCAATGTATCAATGAATTCATCAAAAACTGATCAGAATGGCAAAAAATAAACTTTCCAAATTTCAAAGAATACTAAAAAAAAACATTTACCCATTTCAGAACATTGAATTATTTTTGAAGATGCGTCCTAAGATTAAGGGACCATTATTTATTCATTTAAGCCACAGAGGTGTAAATCGTTTTCAATTATGTTCCATTTTAAAATTTGCAATACGTTTTGCTTGATATAATCCGGGTCAATACAGTAGACATTCTTTCATAATTTGAGCAGCAACTACTGTTGTCATGTTGGGTAAAACTGATGATCAAATAAAGCAAATGGGTAAGTGGAAATCTAACACCTTTCAAAAATACATTACGTTAGGTTTTTAGATATCAAAAAACATTTTCAGGCTCTCCAGATATATGGATTGAAAATCAGCCATGCAGAGGAACATACTAAATATATGCTAGAAATATGGGATTAAAAATATATGGATTAAATGTGATGTGGGCTGGAATGCCCAGTATGCGAAGGTCATCTATCGTAGCTGTAGTTCAAAGTATGATTAACTGTTTTGGACTTCCAAAATCTGTTATTCTTCACTGTGGTGGAAATGACATAGGCTGTATGTCTACAGGTTCCTTATTTTTTTTCACTTAAAATGTTCATTGTACACGATAAACAAACTATGTCCTGGTAGAAATATCGTTTTTTCGACTATTTTACCTAGAAAGGAATGGTATTATTCCATCAATCACAAGGCAGTGAAAGATATTCCTAAGCGCTTAAATAGAGGCATAAGATCCTATTTGTTACAACATAATGGGTGTTATATTAAATATGATGATTTGGATGATTGTTACGATGTTGTTTATGCACATGATGGTGTACATCTGTCTTTTTAATGAAAGGACATTTTTATTAACGCACTACAGGGAGCTATTGAACAATTCATTTTAACTCTCCATAAAAGGCGATATCCAGGTGTTTAGATTACATCAGTAAATCATGTTGATTCTAATTGTTCATAATGCAACACTTTCATTTTGAACTGTCTTTTGTCGTTACGTTAAATTGTATTTGGCATGCTAATGTTGGCGGAATTTTAGAGGAATTTATCGTCATTTAAAATTGCTGTTATGGATTACCCAGCAACCATTCGGTGATAACTCTCTGGATTTCCCTTATAGTTCTATTCGTCAACACGTTGTGATTCTTTATACATTTACTATTAAATTGCTATGACAAAAAAGCAGCGAAACGATTTTATATGTTGTTGTTCATACATGTATTGTTGAGTTTATGCAGTTGATATTGCATTTGATTTACACATGTTCAAAGATATTTAAATTTGAGTACAATTTATTCCATTTAAATAATGGTTGCAGTTGATTGTACAAACTTACATATAAACTTCCACACATATATTACATTGTCATGGATACACAAACAATTTTATATTCATTGGTTTTCCTATATTTTATATATAATAATATCTTAAATCAATTGAAAAGATAATTTACTGACTTAAAGCTTAAAACATGCATCATGCTATTGTAATATGAATGCAATATTTTCCTTTGATCTTTTCATGGTTAATATACCAAAATGTAAGCAACAGCTAAGAAGTATGAAATAATACACGCATATACGTGATATTGAACACTTTAAATCTGGGCTGTAGCTTTATTACTCGAAGAGAGCCGTGCAATAATCAACGACCTACATGTAGATGTGATATTGCACGGTATAAGCTCCACCTTCATTCTTGTCAGTCCAGTGGGAACACCTTTATAAGAAGATATTTATGTCATGGCAAAATGTTGTTAATCTTAACCGTGAAAACAAATTGATTTGATTGTTGAACTCATCTATCTAAATTTACTGCAGTTAAAAGAACATTCACTGTTTTAAAGGACGATTCAGACAATACCTGTTAATAAAGTCTCTATTAAATGAACAACCAACTCTAAGTTTTGTCTTTAAGCTTAATATTGAAAACTTATTTAAAAAAGGGAAGATAATGTAGCAGTTAACGGAAAAAGAATCAGTTAGGTTACGATTAGGGTACAGAAAAGGAGGTGATTTTGAGGAAATTAACATATACATTTCGACAAAAGGACAATTTGTAAACAAAGAAAGAAATAAAAATACCTGAATATATTATGTCAAACAGCGATATCATTATAATATTTAAACCTGAACTGAAAGAAAATCTCATTCTCAGACAGATATATTATCATAATACTTCATCTAATATTAATAATGAAATGCATTCTATTATTCTAAAATTGAATTTAATAATTGGTGTGTAAAAAAAAAATGTACAAATTCTAATTTATTGGGAAATTTAAAATAACGTTTATTGTAAATGGAAGTATATTTTTATGTTATTTAAATAAAAAAACAACGTTTTCCGAGGTCGTGCAGGGGTTTCGATTTTTCGGTTTTCTAAAATTGACACCTGTCAATTCATGTTGCAAATCATGTATATCACTCCCTCCTCGTTAAACTGTTAAGCAATCTCACGCTTCCCGTTCGATTGTTTAACACGTTTAACTCGGAAAACCATGGTACAAATATTAGGTAGCTGAGAAATCCATGGTATACATATTAGATAGCTGAGAAAACCATGGTATAAATATTAGATAGCTGGGAAAACCATGGTATACATATTAGGTAGCTGGGAAAACCATGGTATAAATATTAGGTAACTGAGAAAACCATGGTATAAATATTAGGTAACTGAGAAAACCATGGTATAAATATTAGGTATCTGAGAAAACCATGGTATAAATATTAGGTAACTGAGAAAACCATGGTATAAATATTAGGTAACTGAGATACACGTGGAATTGGATGCCCACGATAATGGCTGACACATATTTCATATGGAAACCGATTTCGCTCGTCAACTTTATCTACACAGCTTTCGTCAGTAAAGGAAAGACTTGTCATTTGACAAAGGTATGTAATATATATATACAAACATATCTTTGCAAGCATTAAAATGCCGATAGACAAACACCATGGTATAAATATTAGGTAACTGTGAAAATCATGATATAAATATTAGGTAGCTGATAAAACAATGGTATACATATTAGGTTACTGAGAAAACCATGGAATAAATATTAGGTAACTGAGATACACGTGGAATTGGAAGACCACGATAATGGCTGTAGCATATTTGATATGGAAACCGATTTCGCTCTTCAATTTTATCAACGCAGCTTTCTTCAGTAATGGAATGACTTGTCATTTGACAAAGTTATGTACTATAGATACAAACATATCTTTGCAGGCATTCGCATTCCGCTAGAAAAACACATTTTCCACACTAACATTGTATCAAATTATACATGGGATTTTGGCATGTTCATCTACAAAACACATTGTACCGGTGGAAATGATATATCTGAACGAAATAAATTGATATTGCTTCTCGTTTCTGTTCTACACAGTTGAACGTGTATTTCTATTGTTTTCTCAGTTAACTATATGTACAAACGATAGATCTTAAGCAGATGACATTTCTCTGGTCCTGACATATGTTCTACTGGTCCGAAACGAAATTTACCTGGAACCATATTCTATGATGTAATTGCTGTAACTCTTTTCACAGTTGTGTGTGATACATATACCATAAATCTTATAAACGCGTCTTTTAGACATTAGACATATAAGTGAGCAAACGTCCTGTTATGAATCGAGTTACTGAAGCATCAAATATCGACTTAATATGTCTACTGGTCCGATGGTATAGTTCGACCATTAATCCCAAGAAATGCATTGTTTAGCATAAAGCTGAATATTTAGAAAATAACAAAACAAAAAGCATCAACATCGTTCACTAATTAAACAAACATTGTGTATGTCTTTATTTCAAACGCAATGCAACAATGTATCCATATTTTCCTTAACATTTGTCAATTTCTAAGATTTCTGTATAAATTATTTGGTTTTCCAATCTTTTGAATTTGGTGATTTTCCCTGAACCTTGTCGTGTCCACTCAATTTTATTTAAATTCTAGTATCAATATCCAACAATCCTTAGATTGTATTATTATGTTTTATGTTGAAACGTTGTTTATTTTCTTGGACGGAGAACATCACATGTCTAAGTGAGAATAGTTTGAAGATACCAAAGGGGTAATCAGAAGCCGTAAATCAAAGACGGACATGCAATACAAATGGCAAAAGAGAAATCACAAAAGGGCAAAGAACGATCCATAAGACATTATACAGAAAACTAATGATATAGCAACATGCACCCAACTAAAAACAGAGGTGCTTCGGAAGGGTAAACAGATACTGCACCACATGAATCGTGTTGGACACCAGTATACGAAAATAAATACAAATGACACAAATAAAACATGACCTGAATCATACATCAATTGTACGTGGAAATCGTAGCGGACATCACCAGACGGAACTAAACGGGCGAATTTAAATGTTCCGGAACGACACACGAACATTGATGTGGTCATTTGTGACATAGATACAGTGATGACTTCAACGTAGCTACAGGGAGCCCTTGTTTCAGTAGTTTGTCTATTAGCAGCAACTCGCTGTCAAAGAATCCTTGATAGGCACCAAGCGAAGGGGCAATGAAGAATGAACATGAATATAGCATTTCTTTGCAAAAGTATTTTATTGAACAACTCATTCAATTTGTGATCAAAAGCACTTAGAAGTGGTCATAGGCCTATATGTTTCATTTAAATAATGGAGTAACACACATTTATTTGGAAAGTGATGTCCCATATCAAACTATGGTTGTGCAATAGTTATCGGGTATCTTATCACTTTCACTATCTGTGTATTGGATATAACGGGTTTCTTTTTCAGACTGATTACTCAGGACAAGCTTTGTGTGCTTAAAGAAATTCGCTATATCGGATACGAGCAGCTTGCTTTGGTTCAATAATAATGCAATTTTAAAATCAGTTAATTGATTTATATTATATATGGGAACAACTTCCCATAAAAGGCAAATTGTAAGGTTCCATTCAGTGACCTCTATATATAAGTTTAAGTGTATATCAATGTCTGAAGAAGATTAAACTTAGTGAGTACGATGATATCTCATTAATTTTCCTTTTCAATCAACACCATCGTGGTAACAACAACTTAAGATTAAATTAGATCTTATAGAGATTACGAATTCTACATGTTGATGACTATCTTTGACATGATGTAAGTAGTATTGAAGATAGCAGTATTGGGTTTTAGTTAACCTGTGTTAAGCTATTTAGTTTGTTTACTCTCAAAGATCTAAATTATTCTCTAATATTCAAGCGTGCCTGGGGAAGATTATTTAAACCAATATTTTATTTTATTAAAGTTAATATGTGTCCTCAGTTAAGTGAGGTTTACTGTTTGAGAAAGCCTAGTACCATAAGAGTTACTCAGTTGCTTCATTTGGACTTCCACAATTATCGTTGATATATGAATTAATACTAATAATAGATCTACTCTTTCTCATTCTGATGAGTGAATACAACAATGAGGACAACATCAGTAGAGAGTTTGATGCGGATAAAATGGTCGGTTTGAGCGAGTGATATTATCCAGAGGTTGTCAATCATAAAACATGTATTAAAATCTAAAATGTATTGATATTGATAGCTGCTGATCATTGACCTTTTAGGAAAGTTTATTGTGTAAGTCTATTTAAGTTGTTCGGTCGTTTGAATTTATATTTAATCATGTTTCTGATATGTATGTACATGTACCATACAATCTGATATTGGTTCATTGAGCATTCCTAATTATCGTTAACATATGAATTAATAATAACTATTAATCAACTCTTAGTCAGTTTCTTGATTGAATACAACACTGCGGACCAAGCCAGTAGAGAAGCAATCCGGATACAAAAGGGTATTTAGATTTAAAGGCTATTCATTTTCATATTTGTTGATCAGTTACTTTTGGAAAATTTATTGAGTATATCTTTGTCAATGTTTATTTATGTTTCTCATATGTGTATAAATGTATGATAATGTATGAGATCCGCATTTTCAAATATTATTTTTTTTAACTAATTTGAGAAATCTATAAATTGTTGTATATGTTTTACCATCTTGGTACCAACAACTTAAGATTATATTATATATTATAGATATTACGAATTCTACTTGTTGATGACTATTATTGACATGATGTAAGTAGTATTGTAATATACAGTTAGTATGCATTGTATATATTGTTAAAACTAATGCCATCTTCCTCAGACATAGATAGCAGTATTGGGTTTTAATTAACCTGTACTAAGATATTTAGTTTGCTTACTCTCAAAGATCTAAAGTATTCTCTAATATTCAAGCGTGCCTGGGGAAGATTACATAAACCACGCCTTCCAATATTTTATTTTATTAAAGTTAATATGTGTCCTCAGTTAAGTGAGGTTTACTATTTGAGAAAGCCTAGTACCATAAGAGTTACTCGGTTGCTTCATTTGGACTTCCACGATTATCGTTGATATATGAATTAATACTAATAATGGATCTACTCTTTCTCATTCTGATGAGTGAATACAACAATGAGGACAACATCAGTAAACAGTTTGATGCGGATAAAATGGTCGGTTTGAGCGAGTGATATTATCCAGAGGTTGTCAATCATAAAACATGTATTAAAATCTAAAATGTATTGATATTGATAGCAGTTGATTATTGACCTTTTAGGAAAGGTTAATGTGTAAGTCTATTTAAGTTGCTTGGTCGTTTGAATTTATATTTAATCATGTTTCTGATATGTATGTAATTGTACCATACAATCTGATATTGGTTCAGTCGACTTTTCTAATTATCGTTAACATATGAATTATAATAACTATTAATCAACTCTAAGTCAGTTTCTTGATTGAATACAACACCGAGCACCAAGCCAGTAGAGAAGCAATCCGGATGCAAAAGTGTATTTAGATTTATATGCTATTTATTTTCACATTTGTTGATCAGCTAATATAGGAAAATTTATTGAGTATATCTTTTTCAATGAATCGGTATATATATGTTTATTCGTGTTTCTCATATGCATATAGATGTATGATAATGTATGAGATCCACATTTTCAAATATTATATTTTTACTAGTTTGAGAAATCTATAAATTGTTGTATATGTTTTACCGTTATTCAAGTATATGAAGCTGTATATGTAATGGTACCACATTGAATTACTAGTATATTCTTTTAGTTGTATACAAATGAAAACTATCTGCTGATCTATGGATCAAAATATGGACTGATAAAAATACAATGTAACAAAGGAATAATATGAATGTGTTATTATTTATATTTAGTAATAAAATCACATACATTCATTATCAAATGTGCCAAAATGATCTGCGATTTGAGTTTAACTGATTTATGTCATATAAATATAACATTTGCTTAGTTTATAATAAAGGCAATCATTTTTTCCCCTCATTATTGCATACATAAACGTTAGAGATCACCGAAGAGGCAATCAAAAATGAATAATCCAGAGAAGATGGCAACATAGGGTACACTAAGCGAAGAAAAACAAAACACAATATGCATTGGACACTATTATGTGCAAGCAAACACATATACAGTGTAGGTGAAATAAAAACAATTGATATAATATTACTACAGTAAATAACATAGATATGTTACTCATACACGCATTACATTAATAAATATAAATGTGCTAGTGAAATGTTAAACGAGTTGTGTACAAATACAGGTAATCAAACAGAAATATAGCATCCGTGTATTACATGTATAACACAGATCAACACACGGAATATTACATCATATCAAATGTGCTGTTACATAAGTATCATGAGGTCATCATCTATGCAGATAAAGTATGAAAATTAACGCAAACAAATCAACTGAACAATATTGCACATCACTATAATATGTAACAGTTGTAAACCATTAATATGCATATTTTATATTTCTGTCAATACATATATTGCTGTCAATCTAACATTTGAACATTTATCATAACAAAACTATTGCAACATAATTTATTTTTCTGCAAGCATTTAAGGAAATTGAGAAAAACAATTCTAGCAATGGGGAGACGTCATGTCTTTAATCGAAAAATACGATTTTTGAGGAATGTTTACAGTTATACATATACTACCATACAATAGTGATACCAAGGGAGATAATAAAGGTTGATTGCACAAATGTTTTCAAACAACAAGCACAATATATTTGAATAAAAAAGGTAGTCATGACTCCCAATTGAACAAAATGAGATAAATGAAAGCATCTAGGCATATACACCAATAAAATCGGAATATCAGATTCGTTTTCAAAACATTTGGCTTAATATGTGGTCTGCATAAAAGTGAAATTGTGCCAAGTAGTCGGTATTATTTTGTGTGTGGTGTTTTGTGATACATTGGTTAATTATTGTACAAAAACAAGATAAGTTATTACAGACATATATAAAACAAACAAAACACAAAAGCAAAATACACATGCATTCTGTGCATAATAAATTTACGTCCGACTTTAAATATGTAACGCCATAAATTGACACAATTTAAATTCACGGTATTAACAGAAAAGAAGATACACGTGAAACAAAATAAGAAAATATGAAGAACAGTAATAACGAAGCTGTGTCTTTACTTGATCGTGTGTCTAAGTGTAATAAACGCTAGAGATATGCCAACGGGGCAATCAAAATGGACAATGCAGAGATACTGGCATATAGGGTACACACGCCGATGACAAACAAAATACAAACACAACACAATATGTGTTGGACACTACTGTCCGCAAACAAACACAACTAACGTAAGTAAGACATGACCTCTCCTACTAGCAACTACAGGTAAAGATGAATTGAACATTTGATGCGGGAATCGTAACGGACATCACAACACGGAACTCAGACACATACATTACCAAAAGAAATAATAAAAAGATTAGTAACCACGACACCACAGAAAAAAAAGAGAGGGTGAAATTTTATGTTAGACTCTATTTTATATGGAACGCATTTTTTGCCGAGACGCTTTAATAAATTGTTTAAAACTATGATAAACAAATGACTCTTTGGGACAGATTTTGCTAAATGTATGAAGAAAATTCCTAATTGTTAATTTATATGGAAACAAGTATGTGTTTCGACATACAACATTGTCGTATGTTTCACATAAATATGTATGTTTCCAATAAATACATATATATCTAATTCAGTGGGCCCGACACGTTTTTGGAATAACCTTCATAAAGTACGCCCAAATAACATTGTCGTATGTTTCACGTAAATATGCATGTATATAATTCAGTAAAATAATATAAAAGTCTTTGGGAGCATCACAACTAGAGGAAACAGACAGAATAGACAATTAAAATATAATGGATATGTTCAAGTGTCAAATGGTATTGTCAAAAATAACTGATATTGATCCCATAGAATTAAAAGATTAGGAATTAGTAGTATATCATCTTAATTCCTGTTTCGAGTCATTCATCAATCTTTCTAAAATAAAATACCTTATTTGCTATTGGTCTTCCCAATCTTCTAGTGATACTAGATCTTCGTGAGACAGGTTGCTGTCAACCTAGTTATGATGAACCGAATTAGCAGGCAGTCACCTGTAGACAATCTTGTCTGGGATGAAGTTGCTGTTTTAGGTGTGTCTTTGATAAAGGTCAGAAACGGTATATTGTAATAGAAATAAATCAGAGACGCCGGGACTAACAAACAGTACTTCGAGTGTAACATTCGTCTTGCTATCCCCGATGAAGGAGAAAATGGTGCGTTAACATTCAGACCTTTTAGTTGTATACCAGTTTAATTCCTGTTTGATGAACTTTAGTGTTGTGAAGGTTGACATCAAAAAGAACAACAAGATATCCACGTAGAAGGGTCAGAACATGAATACAGATGTTTATATGCTGGAGCTATGGAATAGGGGAGTGAATGAGTGGTTGTTATTTAACGTAAAAAGGAGCAATTCTTCAGCAATATCATGGCGAGATAGGTTGCAGTTCGTTGTACCAATGATGCGGTTAGGGATATAATAGATATGAAGCAAACAACCTCAAATTCACATAGCACTAGCTTGTCGATAAGAAAAAATAAAGTTCAAATTATAAAACCGCATTAATAAGTCAAAATATATTCTGAAAAATAGTTGACAGGCTTTTGAAGTTGCCATGCTAGCTATCAAGCAAAGCAATAAACTCCCCTTTCAATAAATAGAAAGGATCAGAGATGTTTTAAATGGTAGTATATCTATTTTTGATAATTACGATATTTTTTATGATAAATGATGGTATTGTTGTATTCCGCAAAGACGTTCGTGGCACGCAATTACCAACCACTTTTTTTAAAACTTTCTCCGTACATATTCATGTTCAATAAAACTAGTTGGTTAGTTCATCACTTGTTTCCTTTACCTAACCTGTTCCTGTCCATATTAATGCAATATTTTGTAAATATTAACTTACATGTGTCAACCGTATATACCCTTATTATCTCCAAGTCAAGCGAGTTCGAAAATTAAAACATCGTACAGCTGCAAGCTTCGGGTACGTTAAGCGCACCTTATTTCCATTATGTCAACTGCACTAGGACGTGTATCAATACCTCAACACGTACCTTTTCGTCTCTGTTCTTGTGTTATGAATACGATAGCTCAGTTCTCTAAAATGTTAAGATTTTACAATTGTGTCTATGTTGTCCATTATAGATTTTCCCATCTGTTTTAAGATTTTACAATTGTTTCTTTGTTGTTCATTATAGATTTTCCCTTCTGTTTTAAGATTTTGCAATTGTTTCTGTGTTGTCCATTATAGATTTTCCCTTCTGTTTTAAGATTTTACAATTGTTTCTATGTTGTCCATTATAAATTTTCCCTTCTGTTTTAAGATTTTACAATTGTTTCTGTGTTGTCCATTATAGATTTTCCCTTCTGTTTTAAGAATTTACAATTGTTTCTGGGTTGTCCATTATATATTTTCCCTTCTGTTTTCTCTAACGTTTACTTTGTGAGGTATGTTCTGATTATTTTACATGTTTCTGATTCGTGATTTGTTGTCGCAGACACTAATTCGAGAATTGTTTAAATTAAGAACAGAGATAAATCAAGGTTCCTTGTATTACGTACTGGATAATACACACTAATTGTAGATTTAGATAAAATAATAACGAGATCCGTGAGAATCGAGTTGATTATTTTCAAAAATCTACAAGTTAGGTTGTATTCTCTTACTTACTTAAATATAAAAGGAAAAACTTCCATTGGCATACCCCTATCCATTCACACTTACTTGTCGTTAATTTAAGTTCTCTAAGTTATCAGCTATGTTCTGCATTATTTGTAATTACTTGGGGTCGGCTCGTTATTTGTTTGTATTGCGATAATATACTGAAAAGTTGATATACTCGTCAGTTCTGAAGATACATTGTCAAGAGTCACATACATCTTATTTACATAGATTAGTAGTATAATCACCGTAGCCAGGCTGTTAGACAGACGTTTTCAAGATGTCCAGCATGGGTTCTATTCCCGTACGTTCAACAATATTTAAAACATGTTTTTTGGCATAAAATGATAAAAACTAAAGTGTATATACACTAGAACAAAATAATAATTAACTGTCCGAACAATAACGTGAGATCAGAGAAATGCATTAAAAAGGGTGGACAATTCAAGAACTGTTTTACATCTATTACAAGAAGGAAATGATTGAAGATAGCAAAGGAGTATGTTTGTGTTACTCTTGCTACCAACCCGGCGATAGTCATGAACAACAAACATAGCATATTCGTGGTCATTGGTAACACAGCTATGACGTAGCGGTTAACCAAGTCGTGATGGTGGCCGTACACTTTCCAAAATATGACTTCATCTTAACTAATAGAAACAGAAACAATTGATCCAGTAGCTACTTCAACGACAGTAGAAAGCCTCTATCAAGTATTCATAATAGGTAATACAGGCTCGGGAATATCTGATCAACTGAGAGATATGTATTTCACATGGAGGTGTTGCTTTAATGTTGTAACATATACATATACAAATATATAAATAGAAAGCTTACAATATAAGTATTGAAATCATCTTATTTGTCGTAAAGTCCCGTTATTAACCTCACTGTCAATGTCAAGGTGTAGGTCAGGTATGAAGTATACTTCGCTGTATATGTGAAATGCTTTATCTCAAGCTCAATGGCATAGTTGTAATCGACTAAATCATCAACCTTACTTAGTGATAGGACATCATCTATATAGCGGAACTTGAAATTAAAGAACGGTTAGATTCTTTTCATTTTACTTGAACATCTCCTTCATGAAGTCTGCCTAGAATGAACGTAGAACAGGATAGATAAATGATATTGACGGAGGAAGATGCTTAGTAGGGTGTTTCTACGTAACAGTAAACAGTCATTCTACAACAATTATCACTGATTACGTAGGCATGATAGGTATAGGTTCCCTATCCCATAAATATTATATGTAATATGTACATAAGAAAGGTTGGAAGATGCATAAGAGGTGATCAGAAGCCGTCAATGGCAAAAGGACGAACATACAACGGTTAAAGGATAAAAGGACAAAAGAACAAACAGTTATATACAAGACACTACACAGACAACTACGGATTTATAACGAGTTCGAAATTCATACGCCATTATTTATTTGCTTCATAGCTTCAAACTTTCATAACATACACATCAACAGTTTTCAATTATATATACTGTGAACGTGACATCGGTAACCTCGGTGTATTATATGTATCATAATACCTCCCATTTTATAAATTAATACGATTGTGAAATACTATATATACACGTAATCAAACAGAACTATGATATTGTTGTATTATATGTATAACATAAGGAAACTCAAACCAGCATCAAAATTAAATATAATATACATATAATCATGTCATCATATACACAGGTACATTACGGGTAAAATAACCTTAAAATAATCAACTGATCAATATTGAATAACAAATATTGCATGGTTGATATATGGGTCGTCCAATAATGAAAATATTATAATGTGTAGACACTATGGAAATAATTCAAGCGATTTGTTTGCCACTGAAAATGGCATTATACCAATAAAGTTAAAAGTGTTGACGGAATGACAAACGAGTTGTGTACAAACATGCGTAACTAAAATTTGCTGTGTATTTCATAGATTACCCGTGGATACTCACATCAGATGTTACTATGTTTTTCTATAATTATAATGGTGTCATCGTTTATACAAGTACAATGGAAAACTACACCAAAAAAACAACAACAAAAACAAAACAAATAAACAAACACAAAACAAAACAATAAGACAAAAAAACAAACAAAATGATATTATGTAGCATTTCTATCCTATTTAATTTGTGTCCTTATTCATACTGTTTTATATTAGGGGAAATTGTCAACATACATTTGTAAACTTACTGGATAAATTCATAGTGTAGTATGTAAACAAAAAAAAAACACAAAAAATAGCTACGTAGACAAAACAGGTGGTAAACCATGTGTTAATATCAAACATTGTAGAGACGACAACATAAACATGGCTAATCTACAAATACAACCTGCAGTTAAACCTAGCGTTAAACTTGCAGCTAAGCTCATACATATACCCAGATAATACGTTTGTCAACACGGGGAAGCGCTTTTTTTATTATTTGCAAATCGTTTCGGTTGTATGTATGTATGATCAAAGCTCAGACATTTATTCGAGAATGACTTCAATTAAGAACATATATAAATCAATATTACGTATATTACGTAATGGAGAATACACACTAAGTGTAGACTAAACAAATAATCACCGAGATCCGTAAGAATGTATTCTCTTACTTAATATATTTCCACATGCAAAAGCGTTTTTATTTTATATTTTGTACATTTTTGTTAGTTACAAAGACAAATCAGATAGCAAATAACAAAATTAAAACAAAAAATTGTATTAGCATAGGTCCGATCGATTCACGCTTATATTTCGATCTTTCAAGTTCTCTAAATTATTGGGAGACTATACTTTACAAGTTCATGTACTCGTCAGTTCTGAACAAACATTGTCAAGAGTCATATATACATATTAATTATATAAATTAGTAGTATAATCACCGTAGCAAGGTTGTAAGGCAGAAGTTTTCAAAAGGTCCAGAATGGGTTCTATTCCCATTAATCGTAAGAAAATCTTAAAAAATAATCAACTGTCAAAGTAATAATGAGGTCAGAGAAATGCATTAAAAAGGTGGGATAATTCAAAACTGTTCAACACCTATTACAAGAAGGAATATAAACGTAGGACATTTTGAGGATACCAAAGGGGTAAACAGTTCCTGCTCCACTAGTGGTACCCGTGGTATTAATCTAGTTGCGGTAATAAGTCGTGAATGAGGATAGGACCGGGAAGTGCTTACAATAAGTGAAACATATTCGTGGTAATTTGTGACATAAATATTCCATAGCGGTCAACCAAGTCATGGTGGCGAAGTGATTATTCCCACTTAGCCACAGGGTATATATTCCCTATCACCCTAAAGATTATCTGAAATTTGTATGTCAGAAAGATCTGAAGATACGTAAGAGGTGTTCAGAAGTCGTAAATGACAGACGGACAAACAATCAAACGACCAAAGGATAAACCTTCCAAAGGACAAGCGATGATCTAGAAAACACTGCACAGACAGCTAATAATTTATAAAGGGTTCCAAATTCATACAACATTATTTATTTGTCTCATACCTTAAAACTTTGATAGCATACAAACTAACAGTTTTAAATTCTATATACTGTGAAAGTACTTTTGTTCGTTAGTACCAGCATTCGTGATTTCAACAAAATGCAGTGATCCTTGGGTTTTTGAATTCGTGGTTTCAAGGCACAATATGCAACAGTCAATGGGAAAAATATATTTCGTTGCATTTAGATTTTTAAGTTTTAAGTTTTACGTGAATCACGAAATCCACGAAAATAAGAACCCCACGATTAATAATGATTTCACAGAATAGGATAACCTTTATGTTATCATTATACATACATTGGTACTTATATAGTACTATTAATAAGATGTGCATGTTAATGTAAACCACCACTTAACTTGTGGTCCAAAGCTCTTAGATGTGGTCGTAAGACAATATTGTTTCATTTAAATAATGGAATAGCACAGATGTGTATTTGGAATGTGATATCCCACATATTACTATTGAGACAGAAGAAGAGGTCTGTGTTGGACATAGCGGGGTTCTTTTTCAGCATGAGTACTCAGGTGAAGGCCGAGATGCAGCTAGGTCTACAACAAGTATCACTGATTACCTAGGAATAGAAAGTATATCTTCCCTATCACCCTAAAGATGATCTGAAATATGTATGTCTGAAAGGTTTGAAGATACGTAAGAGGTGTTTTGGATTGACTATTGATACCGAATCCAGGTCTGCTAAAATACCAGTGAAAAAAATTAAGAATTACTTAAACGGTTAAATGAAGTTGCATTTTCTAAAGAGGTAACTTTGAAACAATTGCAATCATTGTGTGGTAGCATAACGTTTTGTACTCGTGCATTGCCAGCTTGCCGAGCATTCAGCAGACGTCTATATTTAGATACTGCTAAAACTAAAAGGCCACATCATTTAATTAAGGCTACAAAAGAAATGTATGAAGATTTGTTAATGTTGAAATACTTTGTGGAACAATTTAATGGCAATTCATTTATATTAGATGATTGGATTTCTAATTGTGATATATAACCTTATACTGATAGCATTGGTGGGGATTCCAAGGTATGTGGTGCCTATTGTAAACAGAAATGGGCTTACTTGCAGTTTCCTGCTGTATGGGAAAGTATTGATCTTTAGATAAAGATATTACATTTCTAGAAATTATTCCAATCGCATTATCAATATTTCTCTGGCACAAATTATGTTATAAGAAGAAAATTGTTTATAACATTGACACTATGGCTGTAGTTTCTATTTTGAATTAAAAAACATCAAAATCAGCAAGGGTCATGGTTCTACTTATATTCATTGTGTATTGGTCACTTGTAGGACATCTTCATTTTAAAGCTGTACATATATCCTCCGTTAATAATGCCATAGCTGATTCATTGTCTCATGGATAATTTCAGAGGTTCAGAGAGTTATCTCCGGCTGCAGAACTGAAGCCAATGCCGATGCTTTGGGGATATTGGAGCCTTTTAAAACAGAGTTGTACAGTTTAATTGATAAATCCATGGAAACAAATGCATGGATAGTGTACCAAAATGCTAAAAATACACTTGGAGATTTCAGACAAAAATTTAAACTTGACCAAATATGGCCTCCTCATATTACTCATATAATTAATTGCATACACCATATGCCAACTGATAATTATTCTGCTGCACAATCAGGTCTTAATTTTCGTAATAAAATACATGAACCTATTGATTATACTCAATCATTTGTTGTTCAAAAATTGTTAGCTGTTGTATCAAAAACAAACAAAAGAAATGATATTAGGAAAATAATAACGATGTCCCTATTAAAACAAATTATAGAGGCTTTACCAAATATTTATAGTTCGTACTTTGAAGCTACTTTATTTGCTAGTATTTTTCATTACCATTATTTGGCTTTTTTGAGAATAGAAGAAGTAGTTCAATCTGGAATATCAGATCATACTTTAGAAGTTGATGCAATTTTGTATAGATTATATGTAAAACATAATCAATGTAACAATGAATTCATCAAAAACTGATCAGTATGACTAAACATAAACTTTGCAAATTTCAAAGAATATTAAAAAAAACATTTACCCATTTCAGAACATTGAATTATTTTTGAAGATGCGTCCTAAGATTAAGAGACCATTATGTATTCCTTTAAGCCACAGAGGTGTAAATCGCTTTCCATTCTGTTCCATTTTAAAATCTGCAATACGTTTTGCTTGATATAATCCGGGTCAATACAATGCTCATTCTTTCAGAATTGGAGCAGCAACTACTGCTGTCATGCTGAGTAAAAGTGATGATCAAATAAAGCAAATGGGTAGGTGGAAATCTAACACCTTTCAAAAATACATTAGGATAGGTCTCTAAATATCAAAAACATTTTCAGGCTCTCCAAATATATGGAATAAAAATCAGTCATGCAGAAGAATACACTCAAAATAGGCCCACTGCTAGAAATATGGGATTAAAAAGATGTTTTAAATGTGCTGTGGGCTGGAATGTCCAGTATGCGATGGTCATCTATCGTACCTCTAGTTCAAAATATGATTAACTGTTTTGGACTTTCAAAAGCTGTTATTATTCACTGTGTATATCTACTGGTTCCTTATTTTTTTTCTTTTCAAATGTTCATTGTACACGATGAACAAATTAAGTCCTGGTAGCAATATCGTTTTCTGAAATATGGTATCTAGAAAGGAATGGCATTATTCCATCAATCACAGGGCAATGGAAGATATTCCTAAGCACTTATATAGAGGCATACTATCATATGTGTTACAACAAAATGGGTGCTACATTGATCATGATGATTTGGATGACTCTCACGATGTTCTTTATGTACATGATGGTGTTCATCTGTCTTTTCTATGAAAGGACATTTTTATTAGCGCACTACAGGGAGCTATTGAACAATTCTTTTTAACTCCCCAATAAAAGGCGATATCCAAGTGTTTAGATTACATCAGTAAATCATGTTGATTATAATTGTACATAAAGCGACATTTTCGTTTTGTACTGTCTATTGTCGTTACGTATAATATTCTTTGGCATGATAATTTTGGCGGAATATTGGCGGAATTTATCGTCATTTAAAATTACTATGACCCAGCAACCGTTAGGTGATAACTGTCTGGATTTGCCTTTTAGTTCTATTCGTCAACACGTTGTGACTGTTTATACATTTACTATTAAATTGCTATGACAAACAAGCAGCCAACCGATTTTAGATTTTGTTGTTCATATATGTATTGTTGCATTTATGCAGTTGGCATTGCATTTGATTTACACATGTTCAAAGATATTTAAATTTGAGCACACTTTACTCCATTTAAATAATGATTGAAGTTAATTGTACATTTGTTGTACACACACTTGCATATAAACTTCCACACATATATTACATTGTTATGGATACACAATAAAAACAACACATTTGATATTCCTTTATTTTCCTATATTTTATATATAATAATATCTTAAATCAATTAAAAAGATAATTTACTGACTTAAAACTTAAAACATACATCATGCTATTGTAATATGAATGTATTATTTTCCTTTGATTTTTTCATCGTTGATTTACCAAAATGTAAGTAACAGCTAAGAAGTATGAAATAATACACGCATATACGTGATATTGAACACTTTAAATTTGGGCTGTAGCTTTATTACTCACAGAGAGACATGCAATAATCAATGACCTACATGTAGAGGTCATATTGCACGGCCCTCACCTTTTCAGTGCAGTGGGAACGCCTTTATAAGAAGATATTTATTTCTTGGCAACATTTTATTAATTTTAATCGTGAAAACAAACTGATTTGATAGTTAAACTCATCTATCTAAATTTACTGCAGTTAAGGGAACATTCACTGTTTTAAAGGACGATTCAGACAATATCTGTTAATAAAGTATCTACTAAATGAACAACCAACTCTAGGTTTTGTCTTTAAGCTTAATATTGAAAACTTATTTAATAAAGGGAAGATAATGTAACATTTAACGAAAAAAGAATCATTTAGGTTACGATAAGGGTATAGAAAAGAGGGTGATTTTGGGGTAATTAAAAAATACCTTTTGACAAAAGGACAATTTGGAAGCAAAAAAATAAATTAAAATACCTGACTATATTATGTCAAACAGCGAGATCATTATAATATATTAAGCTGAACTGAAAGAAAATATCATTCTCAGACAGATATACTATCATAATACTTCATGTAATATTAATAATGAAATACATTCTATTATTCTTAAATTAAATTTAATAATTGGTGTGAATAAAAAAAGGTGGTACAAATTATAATTTATTGGGAAATTTAAAATGATGTTTATTGTAAAATCAACGCAGCTTTCTTCAGTAAAGGAAAGACTTGTCATTTGACAAAGTTATGTACTCTAGATACAAACATATCTTTGCAGGCATTCACATTCGGCTAGACAAACATATTTTCCACACTAACATTGTATCAAATCATACGTGAAATGTTAGCATGTTCAGCTACAAAGCACATTGTACCGGTGGAAATGATGTATATGAACGAAATAAATTGATATTACTTCTCGTTTCTGTTCTACACTCCTTTTGTAGTTATTTTATAATTTGGATTAATATAAAATGACTATATAAACAGCGATAGATCTTAAGCCGATGACATTTCACTGGTCCTGACATATGTTCTACTGGTCCGCAACGAAATTTTACCTCGAACCATATTATATGATGTAATTGTTGTAACTCTTTGTACAGGTGTGTGTGATACATGTACCATAAATCTTCTAAGCGCGTCTTTTAGACATTAGACATCTAAGTGAGCAAACGTCCTGTTATGAATCGAGTTACTGAAACATTAAATATCGACTTAATATGTCTATTTGTCCGACGGTATAGTTCGACAATTAATCCCAAGAAATGCATTGCTTAGCATAAAGCTGAATATTGAGAAAATAACAAAACAAAAAGCATCAACATCATTCACCAATTAAACAAACATTTTGTATGTCTTTATTTCAAACGAAATGCAAAATATATTAATATTTACCCTAACATTTGTCAATTTCTGAGATTCGTCGTGTCCTCTAAATTTTATTTAAATTGTAATATCAATCTCCCACAATCCTTAACTTGTATTATAGCATATTATGTTTTATACTGAAACGTTGTTTATTCTTTCAGACGGAGAACATCACATGTTTAAGTGAGAACAGCTTGAATATACCAAAGGAGGTAATCAGAAGCCGTAAATCAAAGAAGGAAATACAACACAAAGGAAAGCGAAAAATCACAAAAAGGACAAACAATGACCCATTAAACATTTTATCCTGGTATGACAGCATTTACCGACCAATATAGCCTGCCTAATATATTTTTTTATATTGGTCAGTTATAAATAGAACATTTTTTGATATTGGTCAGTTATAAATAGAACATACAAATGTAAAACGGGGCACATCGGGGGATATTTTTTCAAATACATACACAAAATTATTTCAAATATTTTTATCATCGTCCGGTAAACGTTTATTTACGATTTAAAATTGCAGGATAAATACAATACATGTGCACTGTCGAAGCATATAGGTAAATATGTGTATTCGGCGCGAAACGCGGGAAAAGGCTCGGCAAAGCCTCGCCTTTTTCCCGCGTTTCTAAGCCTCATACAAATATTACCCATATGCTTCGACAGTGCACAAGTATTGTGTATATACAGAAAACTAATGATAGAACAACATGAACCCCACTACAAATCAGGGATGTTCCGAAAGGGTTACACCACATGAAATCGTGTTGGACACCAGTATGCGAAAATAAATATAAATGACATCAATAAAACATGACCCGAATCGATCATCGATTTTACGTGGAAATTGTAGCGGACATCCCAAGACGGAACTAAACGGGCGAATTTAAATGTTTCAGAACATCACACGGAACATTGATGTGGCCATGTGTGATATAGATACAGTGATTACTTCAACTTAGCCACAGGGAACTCTTGTTTTAGTAGTTCGGCTATTAACAACAACCCGCCATCAAGGAACTCATGATGGGAACCACACGAAGAGGTAAACAAGAATGGACATGGATATAGTTTTTCTTAAAAAAAAACATTTTATTGAACAAATCATTAAATTTGTGCTAAAACCGTTTAGAAATGGTCATAAGCCTACATGTTTCATCTAAATAATGGAATAATACACAGTTTATTTGGTATGTGATGTCCCATATCAAACTATTGTTGTGGAATAGTTATCGGGTATCTTATGAATATCGCCGGCTGCGCATAACGGGTTTCATTTTCAGACTGAGTACGCAGGTCAAGGTCGAAGAGCGCTTAAAGAAATTCGCTATTTCCGAAACGGGCAGCTTCTCTAGGTTGAATGATAATACAACAAATACAATTTTAAAATGAGTTTATTGGTTTTAATAATATATGGAGACAGGTTCCCAAAAAAGGCACAATTTAAGGTTCCATTCAGTGAAATCAATATATACGTTTAAATGTATATCAATGTCTGAAGAAGATTAACCTTAGTGAGTACGATGATAGCTCATTAATTTCCATTTTCAATCAACACAATAGTGGTACCATCAACATAAGATTAAATTAGATCTTATAGATATTACGAATTGGTTTTTTTCTGGTATTTCAAAATATGTAATTAGCAAGAGGTTTACAATTAATTGATATTTTATTTATACGTGTGATCTGTTCAATTACCGTTTTTTTCCGGAAAGGTAGCTAAATCTACGCACATTAACAACAACCCGCCATCAAGGAATTCATGATAGGAACCAAACGAAGGGGGAAACAAGAATGGACATGAATATAGTATTTCTTAAGAAAAAGTATTTTATTGATCAAATCAAAACCTCGTCCTCAGACATAGATAGCAATAGAAGGTTTTAGCTAACCTGTATTAAGCATGATGTAAGTAATATTGTAATATACAGTTAGTATGTATTGTATATATTGTTAAAACTAATGTCATCTTCCTCAGACATAGATAGCAGTATTGGGTTTTAGTTAACCTGTACTAAGATATTTAGTTTGCTTACTCTCAAAGATCTAAATTATTCTCTAATATTCAAGCGTGCCTGTTGAAGATTATTTAAATCAATATTTTATTTTATTAACGTTAATATGTGTCCTCAGTTAAGTGAGATTTACTTTTTGAGAAAGCCTAGTACCATAAGACTTACTCAGTTGCTTCATTTGGACTTCCACAATTATCGTTGATATATGAATTAATACTAATACTGGATCTACTCTTTCTCATTCTGATGAGTGAATACAACAATGAGGACAACATCGGTAGAGCGTTTGATGCGGATAAATTGGTCGGTTTCAGCGAGTGATATTATCCAGAGGTTGTCAATCATAAAACATGTTTTAAAATCTAAAATGTATTGATATTGATAGCTGTTGATGATTGACCTTTTAGGAAAGTTTATTGTGTAAGTTTATTTAAGTTTGAATTTAAATTTAATCATATTTCTGATATGTATGTACATATACCATACAATCTGATATTGGTTCAGTGGACTTTCCTAATTATCGTTAACATATGAATTAATAATAACTATTAATCAACTCTAAGGCAGTTTCGTGATTGAATACAACACCGAGCACCAAGCCAGTAGAAAAGCAATCCGGATACAAAAGGGTATTTAGATTTATATGCTATTTATTTTCACATTTGTTGATCAGCTACTATAGGAAAATTTATTGAGTATATCTTTTTCAATGAATCGGTATATATATGTTTATTCATGTTTCTCATATGCATATAGATGTATGATAATGTATGAGATCCACATATTCAAATATTATATTTTAACTAGTTTGAGAAATCTATAAATTGTTGTATATGATTTTCCCTTATTCAAGTATATGAAGCTGTATATGTAATGCAACTACATTGAATTACTAGTATATTATTTTAGTTGTATGCAAATGAAAACTATCTGCTGATCTATGGATCAAAATATGGACTGATAAAAATACAATGTAAGAAAGGAATAATATGAATGTGTTATTATTTATATTTAGTAATAAAATCACATACATTCATTATCAAATGTGCCAAAATGATCTGCGATACACCCTGGTGTAAGTAGTGATATCAGTAAAACATGTGTGTGCATTCATCATTAAGTCAGCAATAGTGATTTGACATTCAACATTGTGTAAGTAGCTTTATCAGTAACACATGTGTGTACATTCATCATTAATTCAGTAATAGAGATCTGACATACAACATGGCGTAAGTAGTGTTATCAGTAACACATGTGTACATTCCTCATTAAATCAGACATAATGTTCTGACATACATTATGGTGTAATTAGTGCTATCAGTATGACATATGTGTACCTTCATCTTTAATCACACATACACATCTGACATATGCCATGGTGTAAGTAGTGCTATCAGAAACACATGTGTGTACATTCATCATTAAATCAGACATATTGATCTGACATACAATATGGTGTAAGTATTGTGTTCAGTAAGACATGTGTTTGCATTCATTATTAAATCTAAAATTGTGATCTGACATACACCACGGTGTTATCAGTACCAAATGTGTGTACATTCATCATTAAACCATTCACAGTGATCTGTAATAAAACATAGTGTAAGTAGTATTATCAGTAACACATGTGTGTACATTCATGATCAAATCTGACAACATGATTTAAGATACAGCATGGTGTAAGTAGTGTTATCAGTAGCACATGTGTGCTCATTCATCATTAAGTCTGATATAGTGATCTCACATATACCATGGTGTAAGTTGCTTTATCACTAATATATGTGTGTACATTTAAAATTAAATCTGACACAGTGATCTGACACACAGCGAGGCGTAGCCAGTATTATCAGAAAAACATGTGTGTATGTTCATCATTGACTCAGACAAAGTTATCTGACATACACCATGGTGTAAGAAGTGTCATCAGTAAAACATGTTTGCATATTTATCATTAAGTCTGACATAGTTATCTGACATACAACGTGGTTCAAGTAGTGTTATCAGTACCACATGTGTGTCCATTCATCATTGAACCAGACATAGTGATCTGATATACAACATGGCGTAGGTAGTGCTATCAGTAAAACATTTGTGTACATTGATGATTATATCTGGAAATAGTGATCTGACATATACCATGGTGTAAGTAGTGTTCTCAGTAACACATGTGTGTACATTCATCGTTGAATCAGACATACGGATCTGACATACAGCATGGTGTAAGTAATGTTATCAGGAACACGTGTGTGTACACACATCATTAATCAGACATGGTGATTTGACATATAACATAGTGTAAGTAGTGTTATCAGTAACACATGTGCGTATATTCATCAATAAATATGTTATAGTGATCTGTCATACACCATGGTGTAAGTAGTGGTTTCAGTAAAACATGTGTGTACATTCTTCATTAAATCAGGCATAGTCATCTGACATACAACATGGTTAAAGTAGTGTTATCATTTGGACATGTGTATACATTCATCATTAAATCAAACAGAGTGATTTGACATTCACCATGATTTACGTAGTGTTATCAGTAGCATAAATGTGTGCATTCATCATTATATCTGACATAGTGATCTTACATATACCATGGTGTAAGTAGTGTTATCACTAACATATGTGTGTACATTTAAAATTAAATCTGACACAGTGATATGACATACAACAAGGCGTAGCTAGTGTTATCTGTAACAGATGTGTATTCACTCGTCATTAAATCTGACATAGTGATCTTACATATACCATGGTGTAAGTAGTGTTATCAGTAGCAAATGTGTGTGTATTCATCATTGAACCAGACATAGTGATATGACATACAACATTGCGTAGGTAGTGTTATCAGTAGTACATGTGTTTACACTCATCATTAGATCTGACATATTGATCTGACATACAACATAGTTTAGGTAGTGTCATCAGTAACACATGTGTGTACATTGATGATTATATCTGGCATAGTGATCTGACATGCAACATGGTGTAATTATTTGTATCAGTAACGCATGTGTGTACATGCATCATTATATCTGACGTATTGGTATGGCATACAGCATGGTGTAAGTAGTATTATCAGTAACACTTGTGTGTGCATTCATTCATAAGTCAGACATATTGATCTGATATACACTATGGTGTAAGTATTGTTTTCGGTAAGACATGTGCTTGCATTCATTTTTAAATTTTACATAGTGATCTGACATACACCATGGTGTAAGTAATGCTATAAGTACCAAATGTGTGTACATTCATCATTAAATCATTCATAGTGATCTGCAATAAAATATAGTGTAAGTAGCATTATCAGTAACACATGTGTGTACATTCATTATCAAATCTGACAACATGATCTGAGATACACCATGGTGTAAGTAGTGATATCAGTAACACACGTGTGTACATTCACCAATAATTCTGAAACATTGATATGATATACACCATGGTGAAAGTAGTGTTATCTGTAAATAATGTGTGTACATTCATCGTTGAATCAGACATAGTGATCTGATATATAGCATGGTACTGTTATCAGTAGCACATGTGTGTTCATTCATCATTAAGTCAGATATAGTGATATCACATATACCATGGTGTAAGTAGTGTTATCACTAATATATGTGGGTACATTTAAAATTAAATCTGACACTTTGATCTGACATACAGCAATGCGTAGCCAGTGTTTTCAGAAAAACATGTGTGTATATTCATCATTGAATCAGATAAAGTTATATGACATACGCCATGGTGTAAGAAGTGTTATCAGAAAAACATGTTTGCATATTCATCATTAAGTCTGACACAGTGATCTGACATACCGTATGGTGTTAGTAGTGTTATCAGTACCACATGTGTGTACATTCATCATTGAGCCAGACATAGTGATCTGATATACAACATGGCGTAGGTAGTGTTATCAGTAAGACATGTATTTGCATTCATCATTAGATCTGACATATTGATCTGACATACAACATAGCTTAGGGAGTGTTATCAGGACCACATGTGTGTACTTTGATAAATAAATCTGTTATAGTGATCTGTCATACACCATGGTGTAAGTAGTGTTCTCAGTAGAATATGTGTGTACATTCATCGTTGAATCAGACATACGGATCTGACATACAGCATGGTGTAAGTAGTATTATCACTTGGACAATAAATCTGCTCTAGTGATTTGCCATACACCATGGTGTAAACAGTGTTATCAGTAACACATGTGTGTACATTCATCATTAAATCAGGCATAGTCATCTGACATACAACATGGTTTAAGTAGTATTATCACTTGGACATGTGTGTACATTCTTCATTAAATCAGACAGAGTGACCTGACATCCGCCATGATTTAGGTAGTGTTATTAGTAGCATATTTGTGTACATTCATCCTTATATCTGACATATTGATCTAACATACAACATGGTGTAAGTAGTGTTATCAGTAAAACATGTTTTTACATTCATCATTAGATCTGCCATATTGATCGGACATACAGCATGGTGTAAGTAGTATTATCTATAACACATGTGTGTGCATTCATCCATAAATCGGACATATTTATCTGACATAAACTCTGGTGTAAGTATTGTTTTCAGTAAGACATGTGCGTACATTCATCATTAAATCGTTCATAGTGATCTGCAATAAAATATAGTGTAAGTAGCTTTATCAGTAACACATGTGGGTACATTCATTATCAAATCTGACAACATGATCTGAGATACACCAAGGTGTAAGTAGTGATATCAGTAACACACGTGTCTACATTCACCAATAATTCTGAAACATTGATCTAACATACAGCATGGTGTAAGTAGTGTTATCATTAATATATGTGTGTACATTTAAAATTAAATCTGACACAGTGATCTGACATACAGCAAGGCGTAGCTAATGTTATCAGTAATGCATGTGTGTATATTCATCATTGCATCAGACATAGCTATATGAAATACACCATGGTGTAAGCAGTGTTATCAGTACTTTCTTCATTTAATAAGTCAGAGTGATCTGACATCCAGGATGGTGTAAGTAGTGTCATCTGTAACAAATGTGTGTTCACTCATCAATAAATCTGACATAGTGAACTTACATATACCATGGTGTAAGTAAAGTTATCAGTAGCAAATGTGTGTGTATTCATCATTGAACGAGACATAGTGATCTCACATACAACATTGCGTATGTAGTGCTATCAGTAAGACATGTGTTAACATTCATCTTTAGATCTGACATATTGATCTGACATACAACATAGTTTAGGTAGTGTTATCAGTAACATGTGTGTGTACATTGATGATTATATCTGGCAGAGTGATCTGATATGCAAAATGGTGTAAATAGTGGTATCAGTAACACATGTGTGTACATTCATCATTCTATCTGACGTAGTGATCTGACATACAACATGGTGCAAATAGTGTTATCAGTAACATATGTGTGTACATTCAACGTTGAATCTGACATACTGGTCTGGCATACAGCATGATGTAAGTAATGTTATCATTAACACGTGTGTGTACATTCATCATTAATCAGACGTAGTGATCTGACAAATAGCATAGTGTGTGTACATTCATCATTCTATCTGACATAGTGATCTGACATACAACATGGTGTAAATAGTGTTATCAGAAACACATGTGTGTACATTCATCATTACATCTGACATTGTGATCTGACATACAACATGGTGTCAGTAGTGTAATCAGTAGCACATGCGTGTACATTCTTCATTCAATCAGTCATAGTGATCTGCTAAAAAGCAAAGTGTTATTAGTGTTATCAGTAACACATATGTTTACATTCATCATTCTATCTGACGTAGTGATCTGACATACATCATGGTGTAAGTAGTATTATCAGTGGCACACGTGTGTGCATTCATCATTAATTCTGAAATAGTGATGTGACATATAACATGATGTAAGTAGTGTTATCAGTAAGACGTGTGTGTACATTCATCATTAAATCTGTTATGGTGATCTGTCATACACCATGGTGTAAGTAGTGGTCTCAGTAACACATGTGTGTACATTCATCGTTGAATCAGACATACGGATGTGACATCCAGCATGGTGTTAGTAGCGTTATTCGTAACAGATGTGTGTTCACTCATCATTATCTCTGAAATAGTGAACTTACATATACCATGGTGTAAGTAATGTTATCAGTAGCCATTGTGTGTGCATTCATCATTAAATCTGTAATAGTGATCTAGCATACACCCTGGAATAAGTAGTGGTCTCAGTAATGCATGTGTGTACGTTCATCATTAGATCTCACATAGTGATCTGAAATACACCATGGTGTAACTAGTGTTTTCAGTAGCGCATGTGTGTGCATTCATCATTAATTCTGAAATAGTGATATGACATATACCATGATGTAGGTAGCGTTATCAGTAAGACATGTGTATACATTCATCATTGAACCAGACATAATAATTTGAAATAAAACATGGCGTAGGTAGTCTTATCAGTACCACATGTGGGTACATTCATCATTGAACCAAACATAGTGATTTGACATAATACATGGCGTAGGTAGTCTTATCAGTACCACATGTGTGTACATTCATCATTGAACCAGACATAGTGATTTGACATAAAACATGGAGTAGGTAGTCTTATCAGTAAAACATGTGTGTACATTCTTAATCAGTTATATTGATCTGTTAAAAACATAGTTTTATTAGTGTTATCAGTAGCACATGTGTGCACATTCATCATTAGATCTGACATGGTGATCTAACATACAACATGGAGCAAATAGAGTAATCAGTAGCACATGTGTGTGCATTCATCATTAATTCAGAAATAGAGATATGTCATACACCATGGTGTAAGTAATGGTCTCAGTAACACATGTGTGTACATTCATCGTTAAATCAGACATACAGATCTGACATACAGCATGGTGTAACTAATGATATCAGTAACACATTGCTGTACATTCATCATTACATTTGTTATAGTGATCTGTCATAAACCATGGTGTAAGTAGTGGTCTCAGTAAAACATGTGTGTACATTCATCATTAAATCAGGCATAGTCATCTGACATAAAACATGGTGTAGGTAGTGTTATCACTTGGACATGTGTGTACATTCATAATTAAATCAGACAGAGTCATCTGACATCCATTATGATGTAAGTAGTGTTATCAGTAACACATGTGTGTACATTCGTCATTAAATCTGACATCGTGATTAGACATAAAACATGGTGTAAGTAGTGCTATCAGTAACATATGTGTGTATATTCCTCATTAACTCAGACATAGTTATCTGACTTACAGCATGGTAAAAGTAGTGTTATCAGTAGCACATGTGTGATCATTCATTATTAAGTCTGACATAGTGATCTTACATATACCATGGTGTAAGAAGTGTTATCAGTAGCACATGTGTTTACATTCATCATTAGATCTAACGTAGTGATCCGACATACATCATGGTGTAAGTAGTGGTCGCAGTAACACATGTATGCACGCTCCTTATTAAGTCTGACATAGTGATCTGACATACAACATGGTGTAAGTTGTGTTAACAGTAACACATGTGTGTACATTCATCATTATATCTGACGTAGTGATCTGACATACGACATGGAGGAAATAGTGTTATCAGTAGGACATGTGTGTGTATTCATCATTAATTCTGAAATAGAGATCTGTCATACACCATGGTGTAAGTAGTGGTCTCAGTAACACATGTGTGTACATTCATCGTTGAATCAGACATACGGATCTGACATCCAGCATGCTGTAAGTAATATGATCAGTAACATGTGTGTGTACTTTCATCATTAATCAGACATAGTGATCTGACATATAACGTAGAGTAAGTAATGTTATCAGTAACACATGTGTGTACATTCATCATTAAATCTGTTATAGTGATCTGTCATACACCATGGTGTAAGTAGTGGTCTCAGTAAAACATGTAGTGTTATCACTTTGACATGTGTGTACATTCATCATTAAATCAGACAGAGTGATCTGACATACAACATGGTGTAAATAATGTTATCAGTAACGCATGTTTGTACATTCCTCATTAAATCTGACATCGTGATCTGACATAAAACATGATGTAAGTAGTGCTATCAGTAACACATGTGTGTACATTCATAGTTAAATCTGACATAGTGATCTGACATCCAACAAGGTGTAAATAGTGTTAGAAGTAACACATGTGTATACATTCATCATTAAATCTGACATAGTGATCTTGCATACACCATCGTGTAAGCATTGTTTACAGTAGCACATATGTGTACATTCATCATTAACTCTGACATAGTGATCTGACATACAACTGTGTGTAGGGAGTGCTAACAGTAACACATGTGTGTACATAGATTCATCAAAGTGGGAGGGTTTCTGTCACACTACAAAACAAGTACTAAGAGTACAGACAAACAAAAGAGGTTTCATTTCTTCAATACAAGCAGGCCAACAACCCATTCGCATATATGCATTGGAATTTGAGTTTAACTGATTTCTGTCATATAAGTATAACTTTTGCTTAGTTTATCATAAAGGAAGTCATTGTTCTCCTCATTATTGCTGAAATAAATGTTAGAGAACACCGAAGAGGCAATCAAAAATGGAAAATCCAGAGAAAATGGGAACATAGGATACACTAAGCGAAGAAAAACAAAACACATTATGCATTGGACACTACTATGTGCAAGCAAACGCATATAACGTAATTAAGACATGATTCCTCCTACAAACAACAGGTGGTAACGACGAACCGAACATCGTTTTTTTAGAGAAATTGTAACGGACAACACAATGCGGAACTCAGAATGTAACGAGACATAATAGCACAACAAAAACACAAAAAGATAAGGAAGTAATTATCTGTGCATTGAAGTGTTTGGTACAAAACAAAATTGATATCTGTCTTTTAACGGACATGTTAAGAATTATTTAAGTTAAAACGCCACATATCAATTGGAGTTTTCGTTGTGTATATTGACAACGGAACTTCAATGCTATAACAGTCCATCAAAATCAGGACATCCGTACAATTTCTAGGTTTAATGTAGCTCTATTTATGACTAAAACTGTCTACACCAAAACAGTTTTACCTGAAAACCAAGAGGATGTTTATTTTTTTCCTATGCTACCAACCCATTTGCTACAGAAAATGAGACACTTTGGATATTTGAAAGAAATCAAATACATATATGTAAGCATGTATGTCGAGCCAGTAAAACAAACTACGACCATTCGATTACAGATAACAACTTATACATTGTGGGATGATAATTACTGGTACAGTAAAGAATGAGTTCACAGTTGATCAATACTGTATTATTAAAGACTATGGTTAGTCTCCCTCGGGCATATATAACTCATGATGCTTAGGATCTTTGATTTTCTTCCACTTGTGAAATTTGAGTCATCGAGGGTATCATCCACCCATCAGTCAGTGGCTTGGATTGGCAAGCATTATGTGATATTCAAAGTAATGCTATTTATAATTCATAGCTAATACAATTACTATTACTTTACGATCACGAATATATTCTATGAAAATGTCAATGTCATAATGATATTTAGTACAAGCTATAATATACTGGATGTTGTATGTCAGTAATGTAGATATTATATATTATGTAAGTCATGATATGTAAGATAATCTACACAGGTACCGTAGAGCATAAGATGTAAGCATATTAGATACACACGTACTTACCTTACAGATGATTATACTGTTTAATTAAATTAAAAGAACTATAATGAATATAACACTTACTCAATGCTGAAAAAGAAATAAAAGTAAATCATTAGTTATGGTTTAAAACTGTCATACATAAACCTACACTACAATAATAATGAACTTCCAATGTATTGATGGTCTATACAATGGAAACATTATACAGTGCAGGTGAAATAAAAACAATTGATATAATATTACTAAAGTAAATAACATAGATATGTTACTCATAGACGGCATTACATCAATACATATAAATGTGCTAGTGAAATGTTAAACGATTTGTATACAAATACATGTACTCAAACAGAAGTATAACATCAGTGTATTACATGTATAACACAGATCCATATCAAATGTATTATTGCATAAGTTTCATATGGTCATCATCTATGCAGGTAAAATATGAAATTTAACGCAAAACAATCAACTGAACAATATTGCACCTCACTATAATATGTAACAGTTGTAAGCCATTAATATATATATTTTATATTTTTGTTGATACATATATTGTAGTCAATCTAACATTTGAACATTTATCATGAAAAACTATTGCAACATAATTTATTTTTCTGCATGCATTTAAGGAAATGGAGAAAAGAAAATTAGCAATTTTTAGACGTCATTTCTTAATCGAAAAACACGATTTTTGAGGAATGTTTACATTTATACATAGACTACCATACAGTAGTGATGCAAAGGCAGATAATAAAGGTTGATTGCACAAATGTTTTCAAACAACAAGCACAATATATTTGAATAATAAAGGTAGTCATGACTCACAATTGACCAAATGAGATAAATGGAAGCATTTAGGCATATACACAAGAACAATCGGAATATCAGATTCGTTTTCAAATATGTGGTCTGTATAAAAATGAAATAGTGCCAAGTAGTCGGTATTATATTTTGTGTGGTGTTATGTGATACATTGCTTAATTATTGTACAAAACCTAGATAAGTTATTACAGACATATATAAAACAAGCAAAAAACAAAAGCAAAATACAAATACATTCTGTACTTAAGAAATTTACGTCCGACCTTAAATATGCAACGCCATAAATTGACACAGTTTAAATTTAAATTCACGGTATTAACAGAAAAGAAGATACACGTGAAGCAAAATAACAAAATATGAAGAACAGCAATAACGAAGCTGTGTCTTCACTTGATCGTGTGTCTAAGTGTCATAAACGCTAGAGATATACCAACGGGGTAATCAAAATGGACAATCCAGAGAAACTGGCAGATAGGGTACACACGCCGATGACAAACAAATTACAAACACTACACAATAAGTGCTGGACACTACTATCCACAAGCAAACACAACTAATGTAAATAAGACATGACCTCGCCTACTAGCAACTAGAGGTAAAGAGGAACTAAACATTTAATGCGGGAATCGTAACGGACATCACAACGCGGAACTCAGACACATAAATTACAAAAAATAATAATAAAAAGATTAGCAACCAGGACACCACTGAAAAAAAAAACAAAAAAAACAAAGGGTGAAATTTTATGTTAGACTATATATTTTATATGGAACGCATTTTTTGCCGATACGCTTTAATGAATTGTTTAAAACTATGATGAACAAATGACTCTTTGGGACAGATTTTGCTAAATGTATGAAGACAATTCCTAATTGTTAATTTATATGGAAACAATTATGTATTCGACATACAACATTGTCGTATGTTTCACATAAATATGCATGTATATGATTCAGTGGACGCGACGTTTTTGGAATAACCTTCATAAAGTACATCCATATTAAAAAGTCAAATTATATAAAAGTCTTTGGGAGCAACAAAGTTAGAGGAAACAGACAGAATAGACAATTAAAATATAATGGATATGTTCAAGTGTCAAACAGTATTGTCAAACATAACTGATATTGATCCCTTAGAATTAGATTAGAAATTAGTAGTATATCAGCTTAATTCCTGTTTCGAGTCATACATCAATCTTTCTAAAATAAAATACCTTATTTGATATTGGTCTTCCCAATCTACTAGTGATACTAGATCTCCGTGAGACCGTTTGCTGTCAACCTTGTTATGATGGACCGAATTAGCAGGTAATCACCTGTAGACAATCTTGTCTCGGATGAAGTTGCTCTTTTTGGTGTGTCATTGATAAAGGTCAGAAACGGTATATTGCAATAGAAATACATCAGAGACGCCGGGACTAACAAACAGTACTTCGAGTGTAACATTCGTCTTGCTATCCCCGATGAAGGAGAAAATGGTGCGCTAACATTCAGACCTTTTAGTAGTATACCAGTTTAATTCCTGTTTGATGAACTTTAGTGTTGTGAAGGTTAACATAAAAAAGAACAACAAGATATCCACGTAGAAGGGTCAGAACATGAATACAGATGTTTATATGCTGGAGCTATGGAATAGGGGAGTGAGTGAGTGGTTGTTATGTAACGTAAAAAGGAGCAATTCTTCAGCAATATCATGGCGAGATAGGCTGCAGTTCGTTGAGCTTATGATGATGGCCGTTTATGATAAGCGAACACGATTTGTTTAATTTGTATTGTGCTTGTTCATTCAAGCAATAATCTGTGGGAAGATAAGTCACCAGAACACACAATCATAATTCCACGACACCAGTTTCCTCTTTCTCCTTAAAAGTATCTACTTAGACTAGAAACAACAAATACCACTTCCTGGCCATTGCTTTGACCCCCCCCCCCCTACTCGAACTCACGATGTACATCACTCGGGCCGAGCTCGTTAATCATTGCACCAATGATGCGGTTAGGGATATAATAAATATGAAGCAAACCACTTCAAATTCATATAACACTAGTTTGTCGATAAGATAAAATAAAGTTCAAATTATATAACCGCATTAATAAGTCAAAATATATTCTGACAAATAGTTGACAGGCTTTTGAAGTTGCCATGCTAGCTATCAAGCAAAGCAATAAACTCCCCTTTCAATCAATAGAAAGGATCAGAAATGTTTTAAATGGTAGTATATCTATTTTGGATAATTACGATATTTTTATGATAAATTATGATGTTGTTGTATTCCGCAAAGACGCTCGTGGCACGCAATTACCAGCCACGTTTTCTTAACTTTCTGTATACATATTCATGTTCAATAAAACTATTTGGTTATTTCATCACTTTTTCCCTTTACTTAACATGTTCCTGTTCACATTAATGCAATATTTTGTAAATATCAACTTACATGTGTCGATCCTATATACCCTTATTATCCTCAAGTCAAGCGAGTTCGAAAATTATAAAATCGTACAGCTGCAAGCTTCGGGTACGTTAAACGCACCTGATGTCCATTATGTCAATTGCACTAGGACGTGTATCAATACCTCAACACGTACCTTTTCGTCTCTGTTCTTGTGTTATGAATACGATAGCTCAGTTCTCCAAAATGTTTAGATTTAGCAATTGTTTCTATGTTGTCCAGTATAGATTTTCCCTTCTGTTTTATCTAACGTTTACTTAGTGAGGTATGTTCTGATTATCTTACATGTCAGGTTAAATTTTTCTGATTTGTGATTTCTTGTCGCAGACACTAATTCGAGAATTGGTTAAATTAAGAACAGACATAAATCAAGTTTCCTTGTATTACCTACTGGAGAATACACACTAATTGTAGATTTAGATAAAATAATATTGAGATCCGTGAGAGTCGAGTTGATTATTTAAAAAAAATTAAAAGTTATGATGTATTCTCTTACATAATACATTTCCATAAACAAAGGCTTTTTTATTTTATATTGTTACATGTTTGATATTAACAAAGCCAAATTAGATAATAAATAACAAATATAAAAGGAAAAACTTCCATTGGCATACTCCTATCCATTCACGCTTACATGTCGTTAATTCAAGTTTTCTAAGTTATCAGCTATGTTCTGTATTATTTGTAATTACTTGTGGTCGGCTCGTTATTTGTTTGTATTGCGAGAATATACTGAAAAGTTGATGTACTCGTCAGTTCTGACGATACATTGTCAAGAGTCACATACATATTATTGATATAGATTAGTAGTATAATCACCTTAGCCAGGCTGTTAGACAGATGTTTTCAAAATGTCTAGCATGGGTTCTATTCTCGTACGTTCAACAATATCTAAAGCATGTTTTTGGCATACAATGATAAAAACTAAAGTGCATATACACTAGAACAAAATAATAATCAACATCCCGAACAATAACGTGAGGTCAGAAAAATGCATTGAAAAGGTTGGATAATTCAAAAATTGCTTAACATCTATTAAAAGGAGTATAAACGTATGAAATGATTGAAGATAACAAAGGGGTATCCAGCAGTAGTAAGACGAAGACGGAGGGACAATGTAATGACCAAAAGAAAAAGAACAAACAATGACGCAGACAACAAAAGAGGGAGCTACATAAACCCTCCATAAAACTAGGGATGACCAACTCTGTTGCTCACAAGGGTATGCAGTTCCTGTTCAGTATTTGGCACCCATTGTGTTACGCTTGTTACCAACCCGGCGATAGTCATGAACAACACACATAGCATATTCGTGGTCATTTGTAACACAGCTATTCCGTAGCGGTTAACCAAGTCACGGTGGTGACAGTAAACTTCCCAAGATATGACTTCATCTTAACCAATAGATACAATTGAGTCAATAGCTACTTCATCGCCAGTAGAAAGCCTCTAGCAAGTAATCATAATAATAAATACAGGCTCAGGAATATCTGGTCAACTGAGAGATATGTATTTCACATGGAGGTGTTGTTTTAAAGTTGTAACATATACAAATATATAAATAGAAAGCTTACAATGTAAATATTGAAAGCATGTTATTTGTCGTAAAATTCCGTTCTTAACAGGCCCTCACTGTCAATGTTAAGGTGTAGGTCAGGTATGAAGTAGACTTCTCTGTATCTGTGAAATGTTTTATCTCAAGCTCAATGGCATAGATGTAATCGACAAAGTCATCAACCTTATTTAGTGACAGGAAATCATCTATATAGCGGAACTTGAAATTAAAGGACCGGATTAGATTCTTTTCATTTTCCTTGGAAAGCTCCTATATAAAGTCTGCATAGAATGAACAAAGGACATGGTGGACAGGATAAAACAGCTCATTGCAAATAAATGATATTGACGGAGGAAGATGCTTGGTACGGTGTTTCTACGTAACAGTAAACAGTCATGTCTACAACAATTATCACTGATTACGTAGGCATGATAGGTATAGGTTCCCTATCCTCCTAAAGATGATCTGTAATATGTACATAAGAAAGGTTTGAAGATACATAAGAGGTGATCAGAAGCCGTCAAAGGTAAAAGGACGAAAATAAAACGGTTAAAGGATAAACGGACAAAAGGGCAAACAGTGATATACAAAACACTACACAGACAACTACGGATCTATAACGAGTTCAAAATTCATACGCCATTATTTATTTGTTTCATAGCTTCAAACTTTCATATCATACACACCAACAGTTTTCAATCATATATACTGTGAAAGTGACATCGGTAACCTCGGTGTATTATATGTATCATAATACCTCACATTTTTTAAATTAATACGATTGTGAAATATTAGATATACATGTAACCAAACAGAACTATAATATTGTTGTATTACATCTATAACATAAGGAAACCAGCATGAAAATTAAATATAATATAATTATAATCATGTCATCATATACACAGGTACATTACGGGGAAAATAGCCTTAAAATAATCAACTGATCAATATTGAATAAAACAATATTGCATGGTTGATATATGGGTCGTCAGGTAATGAAAATATTATATTGTGTTGACACAATGGAAATAATTCAAGCGATTTGTTTGCCGCTGAAAAGGGCATTATACCAATAATCTTTAAAATGTTGACGAAATGACAAACGAGTTGTGTACAAACATGCTTAGATAACATCTGCTGTGTATTTCATATATTACACGTGGATACTCACAGCAGATGCTACTATGCTTCTCTATAATTAGAATGGTGTCATTGTTTATTCAGGTAAAATGGAAGATTACAAAAAAAAACCACCAATAACAAAACAAATAAATAAACAAACACAAAACAAAACAAAAAGATAAAAAACAAACAAAACGATATTATGTAACATTTATATCCCATTTAAATTGTGTCCTTATTCAGACTGTTTTATATTAGGGACAATTGTCAACATATATTTGTAAACTTACTGGATAAATTTATAGTGTAGCATGTAATAAACAACAAAAAACACCAACATTAGTTAAGTGGACTAAACAGGTGGTAAACCATGTGTTAATATCAAACATTGTAGAGACGAAAACATAAACATGGCTAATCTACAAATACAACCTGCAGTTAAACCTAGCGTTAAGCTTGCAGCTAAACTCATACATATACTCAGATAATACTTAAGTACTTTTGTCAACACGAGGAAGCGTTTTTTTTTAAGTTATTTGCAAATCGTTTCGGTTGTATGTATACATGATCAAAGGTCAGACACTTATTCGAGAATGACTTAAATTAAGAACATATATTATAGTATTATTACGTGATGTTTTTCATATTGGCCTAGTTATAGGTCCGAGGTCTGCTGTATTGACCTAAGGCGAAGCCGAACGCCAATATAGCAGACCAAGGACCTATAACTAGGCCAATATGAAAAACATCACGTAATGAAACCTTTATTAATTAACCAGTCCAATATCTCTCGGGACTTTTCCTTGCAATTGTCGATATATCTAGCGGATTCCGATCTAGTTGTTATTGAACTGACTGGAAATGGGTCAATACTGAAAATATCCGTATTGGACTGGTTTTTGCCGTATTGGCCCAATGAAAGTTTTATATTGTATTGACAGATTTGATCATATAATGGTTAATAAATCAAGGTTAATTAATAAAAATCATTATTAATTAACCTTGATTTATTAAGCTTAATATTGTCAAATCTGTCAATACAATATAAACACTTTCATTGGGCCAATACGACAAAAACCAGTCCCATACGGATATTTTCCGTATTGGCCCGATTACGGTCCGTCCAATAACGGCTAGGTCGGAATCCGCTAAACGTTTCGACTATCGCAAGGAAAAGTCCCGAGAGATGTCAGTCGTCTGCTGAAGTTGAAAATGGAGAGACGCAGACCAAACAGAGACTTGAAAAACTCTGACGATGTGCAGGATGCACTTATTGAAGGTTATTTTAGATGCAACGATCTGTCAAGAATGGAAGCAGATGATATATTAATGAATATATCTGAAATTGAAAACCTAAATTACGAGTATGTTGACCTTGATATGCTGAACTTACCCAGAGGTTTGTCAACAAACCTGAAGTTGAACAAGGATTCCGACAATCAGAAAGAAAATGTACCAAACAAATGTTTCGTATGGTAACAGATGAAGAAACTGGTGGGGTTTTTTAGAGGAAAATTTCAATAAAAAACACTAAGACAAAGACAAAAAGTGATATGAAAGTGATCACAGACTTGTTCACTTTTATTGGTGAGGAAAGAGCACCGACCGGGACAGATACCCCCAAAGACATTGACAGTATTATGGCTATATTCTTCCTGGGTGTACTAAAAAAGGATGTTACTGAAAATGAACCAGATTCTCTGAGTTCCATGTACTACAACCTTGACAGACGCTTGAGAGACATGAAATCTGTAATCAGGTATGTACTGACATTTTTGTCATTCAAAATATAAACATTCATCATAAATTTGCCTGATATTTATATGAATATTAATTATGCATTGTGAATAATGAAAATAATATCATGAGTGCCGAACAACACAGTGTGTTTCAGAACTTTATAATTAGGACCCCGCCAAGTTTTGGCGGATACCCCCCTATAGTAATCACTCTGCCCGTCCACACTTTCTGTCGTACACTAACTCATCAACCTATGATCTTTCAAAGCATTTTTTACAGATACATTGTAATTCGTCGGTTAATCATATATCATTCTACTTGTGTTATCTTGAAACCGTTTATACTACATTGATAGTACCAGTTGCAACATGTAAAAATGAAAAAGTAATTAACAAATATGAATATATATAGTAAATTATTTTTTTTATATTTCATTTTCAGACAACCCAGAAGCTTTAATTAATGCAGTCTTTCTACACAATGGTGCATAATTTGGGCTAAGAGGAAGACAAGACCATGTAAATATGACATGGTGTGATATACAACTGAAAAGTACTTCTGGAGGACAAACATGACAATCCATTGGCCCTCTTTTGTGGGGCAACCGTTTCGGGTGGTGTAATTTACATTAATGTATACTCTGGAGATAGAAAGATGACAATTAACTGTAGTCAGTAACTGTAACATGGACTCTTAAGTCATTTCTAACAATATTTGATTCTTAATATTTCTAATTCAGATATTCTGCAGTTTGTTTGATTCAGTGTTGTTGTTTTATTGTTTTTCTTGAATTTGCTTGAATGAGTCATGCATTGCCTACAAAACTTGTCATTTGATGGAAATCACATGTTTTCAAATAGGCCTATATAGTTTACATCATATTGGACTGGTTAATTAATAGAGGTATCATTACGTGATGTTTTTCATATTGGGCTAGTCATAGGTCCGAGGTCTGCTGTATTGACCTAAGGCGCAGTCGAAGGTCAATACAGCAGACCAAAGACCTATAACTAGGCCAATATGAAAAACATCACGTAATACGTAATACTACTATACTATTACGTATATTACGTAATTGGAGAATACACACTAAGTGTAGATTAAAAAAATAATCAACGAGATCCGTAATAGTGTATTCTCTTAATAAAGGTATCATTACGTGATGTTTTTCATATTGGCCTAGTCATAGGTCCGAGGTATGCTGTATTGGCCTTGAAAAGTTCCTGTATAAATTCTGCCTAGAATGAACAAAAGAAATGATGGACAGGATAACAACATATTCTTGGAAAGAAAAAAATGATATTGACGGAGGATGATATTTAGTATGGTGTTTCTACGTAACAATACACAGTTAGGTCTACAACAAGTATCACTGATTACGTAGGAATGGTAGGTATATATTCCCTATCACCCTAAAGATTATCTGAAATTTGTATGTCAGAAAGATCTGAAGATACGTTAGAGGTGTTCAGAAGTCGTAAATGACAGAAGGACAAACAATGAAACGGTCAAAGGATAAACCGTCCAAAGGACAAACGATGATCTACAAAACACTGCACAGAGAGCTAATGATTTATAAAGGGTTCCAAATTCATACACCATTATATATTTGTTTCATAGCTTAAAACGTTGATAACATACACACCAACAGTTTTCGATTCTATATACTGTGAAAGTACTTTTGTTCGTTAGCACCAGTATTCGTGCTTTCAACAAAATGCAGTGATCCTTGGGTTCTTGAATTCGTGGTTTCAAGCACAATAGGCAACAGTCGATGGGAAAATTGTATTTCGTTGGATTGTGATTTTTAAGTTTTACGTGAACCAGGAAATCCGCGAAAATAAGAACTCCACGATTAATAATGATTTCACAGAATAGGATACCCATTATGTTATCACTATGCATAAATTGGTACTGATATAGTATTATTAATCAGTTGTACCTGTTAATGTAGACCGGAATTCAGTACAAATATTTAAATGTCTAGCATATAGACCTAAAATTTATTTGTATTCACCAACGCAACCGATGGGTGTTGTTGTTTTTGTTTATAAATAAAAAGTATTTCGACCACGTTGAAGGCACGAATTCCACGTCTGATGTGAAACAAAGCAACATCAGTGCAAACATGGAGATAAAAGAACAGAAACTTGGACAACATGAAATCGTGTTCGACACCAGCATGCATAACACACTACAAATAAGATAAATAATAAACTGAAACCACTACAAAAATATATAGTCGAGACGAACCAAACGTCGTTTTTACGCAGAAATCGTAGCTGACATCACAACATCACAACTAAAGACGTGAAAACATATAATTTGACAACATGAACATTACGAACCCCACAATATAATACAGAGATATATAAGAATACTCTTATTAATTTATCTTAATACTGTAAATATTAAATGTCATGTATTGTATGAAAATAAACATCAATTACATGCCAATATTTTGTAGAACGCCAAATTGTACTTTTGTTAATGTTGGTCAATCCAAATCTAAATTTTACAGAATGCCTTTTCATATAGGCCTACTCGGTTACATTTAAGAACGAATTGCCCGTGCAACGTTTCACTAAAAGGCTAAGACAATCGGTCGTATCCCTCACTTGCAAGTTGATTACCAAGGAGGAAACTTTATTACCCATGGTATTGCTGCTCTGACTAAAGACGCCTCGATGTAGAGGTGTTAGAACAGGTCAGATTCGATCGCCAATTCAAGGGCGTGTGCCAAGAGGTAGAGTGGATGCACACGATGAACCAGTAAATAGACCAGTTGATAGGCGTATATGACGAGGTGTTGATGAACATTCAGCATTGCAGCAAATAGAACCACATGCGCAGCCACCATCTAAGGAGATGGAATCGTCGGGCGTTCAATCAGTTATAAATGGTGAGGATCGTAACGTAAACAATGTATATAATACAGATGCTATGTTGATTACATGTGACAATGAAACTGATATATTTATATCAAAGTCCACTAAAGATAAAATTTGGAATTTTTGAATATATTGATTTGTCATTACCTGTACGACACAATTTCAATTCCCAAAGTGTAAAACATAATTTCCTATCACTTGCAGATGGTAAATTACTAATGCATGTCACAAAGTTATGAGTAAGCTGATAGTGTTGGTGGGGCTTCCAGGTCCCTAGTGTAAAAATAAATGGGCTTACTTGCACTGACCTGTTGAATCGCATTTTCAATATTTCTCTGGCACAAGTTATTTTATAAGAAGGAAATTATTCTTTGCATTGACAATGTACTGTAGTTTCTATTTTGAATTCAAAAACATCAAAATCAGCAAGGGTCATGGTTCTACTTAGATTCATTTGTAGGATATCTTCATTTTAAAGCTGTACATATATCCTCTGTTAATAATGCCATAGCTGATTCATTGCCTCGTGGACAATTTCAGAGGTTTAGAGAGCTAACGCGCCTGCAGAACTAAAGCCAATAACGATGCCTTGGGAATTTTCAAGACAGAGTTCTACATAATAATTTACAAGTCCATTAAAAAATACATGGAAAGTGTACCAAAATGCTAAACATACACTTGAACATTTTAGACAAAAATTTAAGCTTGACCAAATATGGCCTTCTCATATTACTCATATAATTAATTGCATACACCATATGACAACTGATATTTATTCTGCTTCACAATCAGGTCTTAATTTTAGTAAAAATATCCATGAACATATTGATTATACTCAATCATTTGTTGTTCAAAAATTGTTAGCTGTTGTATCAAAAACAAACAAAAGAAATGATATTAGGAAAACAATAACGATGTCCCTATTAAAACAAATTATAGAGGCATTACCAAATATTTGTAGTTCGTACTTTGAAGCTACTTTATTTGCTAGTATTTTTCATTGCCATTATTTGGCTTTTTGAGAATAGAAGAAGTAGTTCAATCTGGAATATCAGATCATACTTTAGAAGTTGATGAAATTTTGTATAGATTATATGCAAAACATAATCAAAGTAACAATGAATTCATCAAAAACTGATCAGTATGGCAAACAATTAACTTTGCAAATTTCAAAGAATATTGAAAAAAAAGGTTTGCCCATTTCAGAACATTGAATTATTTTTGAAGATGCGTCCTAAGATTAAGGGACCATTATTTATTCATTTAAGCCACATAGGTGTAAATCGCTTTCCATTCTGTTCCATTTTAAAATCTGCAATACGTTTTGCTGGATATAATCCGGGTCAATACACATTCTTTCATAATTGGAGCAGCAACTACTGTTGTCATGTTGGGTAAAACTGATGATCAAATAAAGCAAATGGGTAAGTGGAAATATAACAGCTTCCAAAAATACATTACGTTAGGTTTTTAGATATCAAAAACATTTTCAGGCTCTGCAAATATATGGATTGAAAATCAGCCATGCAGAGGAACACACTAAGAATATGCTAGAAATATGAGATTAAAAAAAATGGATTAAATGTGATATGGGCTGGAAAGCCCAGTATGCGATGGTCATATATCGTAGCTGTAGTTCAAAGTATGATTAACTGTTTTGGACTTCCAAAAGCTGTTATTATTCACTGTGGTGGAAAAGACATAGGCTCCATGTCTACTGGTTCCTTATTATTTTCATTTCAAATGTTCATTGTACATGATTAGCAAACTATGTCCTGGTAGCAATATCGATTTCTCAAATAGTTTACCTAGAATGGAATGGCATTATTCCATCAATCACAGGGCAATGCAAGATATTCCTAAGCGCTTAAATAGAGGCATAAGATCCTATTTGTTACAACATAATAGGTGCTACATTAAACATGATGATTTGGATGATAGTCACGATGTTCTTTATGTACATGATGGTGTTCGTCTGTCTTTTCTATGAAAGGACATTTTTATTAACGCACTACAGGAAGTTATTTAACAGTTCATGTTATCTCTCCATAAAAGGCCATATCCAAGTATTTCGATTACATCAGTAAATCATGTTGATTATAATTGTTCATAATGCGACACTTTCTTTTTGCGATATCTTTTGTCGTTATGAGTTAAATTGTCTTTGACATGATAATTTTGGCGAACTTTTGGCGGAATTTATCGTCATTTAAAATTGCTACTATGGATTACCCAGCAACCGTTTGGTGATAACTTTCTGGATTTCCATTTTAGTTCTATTCGTCAACACGTTGTGATTGTTTATGCATTTACTATTAAATTGCTATGACAAAAAAGCAGCCAAACGATTTTAGATTTTGTTGTTCATACATGTATTGTTGAGTTGATGTAGTTGATATAGCATTTCATTTACAAATGTTCAAAGATATTTAAATTTGAGTACAATTTACTCCATTTAAATAATGGTTGCAGTTGATTGTGAAGCACCCGGGAGCTGATGAGCAGTTTGTTCACGATCACATTAAGTCATTTTCAGTAGTAGAAAGTCACAATACCCGAAAAGATGCCAACCGAAAATACTTAGCACCAGAACTCAACATAAAAAAAGATGTATGAATTATACAAGGAAGAATGTACAAATAGTGATCGTAAACCAGTCATACAGACATTTTATCGGAAAATGTTCAATACTCAGTACAACTTTTCATTTTTGTTATCCAAAGAAAGATCAATGTTCAGTATGTTCACTGTATGAACAACATCGAATAGAAGGAATTGTTCCAGAAGATGTTGATCAGAACTATCAAGTCCATCAGCAACGAAAAGAAGAATTAAGGTCAGATATATCTAAAGATAAGAATCGTGCAGAAGACGACAAACGCGTACATGTATCTACCTTTGATTTGGAAACCGTTCTTTCTGTTCCCTGCAGATTAGGTGGAGATTTATATTACAAACGAAACCTATCTTGCTACAACTTGTCATTCTACAATATTGAGAACGAGAATGGTCGGTGCTTTCCTTGGGATGAAACACATGGTGGACGCGGTTCTTGTGAAGTTGGAACATGTTTATATTTATATATTAGTTCGATTGCTGGAGATGTATCACCTGTCAAGGAACTTACATTTTATTCAGATACATGTGGAGGTCAAAACCTAAACAAATTCGTTGTAGCAGCACTGCACTGCACATCAATGAACATACTAAGCGTATAAATAGTAAATCACAAGTTCTTTCAGTCTGGCCATTCTCAAATGGAAAGTGATTCAATGAAAGTTGCTACGAACGAAGAAAGGGTGTCATGAGAAAAAGTTAAATGGATACAAATACTAAAATCGGAACCAGAATCCATCTTTTTCAACTACAACTTCAACTGTGAGAACTTCATACAAGTAAATGTAAAGGGAAATACCAGAAAGTTGGGCAGACCTGCAAAAAATCAAGATGAGCTCCCTCCTAGATACAGTTCGAAATTAGCAATATCAGCTGCAAAGAAAAAAGACTTACTGTTCTTGTGTAAAAGTGGCGTCATACCTGAACTTTACCACAATTACTACAATTCCCTGCGAACTGATTGTAAAGCAAAGGACTGACTACCAATGTCAGACATATTAGAGAGTGACTGTGCAACTGATGAAAATTAAACTTTCATTGAGACTATATGCATGTCAATACAAATAATATTCTGTAACAATTAAGTATGTATTTCTAGAAAATAAACTATAATTAGATTTATAGTTTGCTATCATTATGGAACAGCATAGACATTACATTTAATCTGGAGTTCACAGAAACATAGAATAAATGGATAGATAAATTATTGTTGCTGAACGCCAAGTGAACAGTGTTTTAGCTATAGTTGTACAAGATCAATGCTATGATTCAGATTTTCAAACTGCTAGCACACTGAAGCTGAAGTTCGCATGATTGCGACAAGTCACCTTACACGATCTGACTATATTTACTGACTCCGAATCGACCAGTCTTTACTCTCTTATTTCTTAATGTAATATACTTAGCACAAATTAAACAAATATCAGCTTTATTCAAATCTTTGGCTTTACCCGATTATGAATCAAACCCTGATTTCTCAGCTGGCAAGTCGAACATGACAACCATTACACCACCGATGTGGTACAGAGAATAGGATACATATAAACATCAGTCAAAAACGTATACTTTTTTGTGACATGTATGTGAGAAAACAATGCTCAATTTACATATGAAATATATAATAATTGAACAAAAGCAGAACGGACGCCTTAGCACTGTAGATGTGAACAAATGAAGACTTGGCAACTTCATAGAATTCAAAGTAAGCATAAGTTGTGTGCGATATAGCATCTTATTCTGTTTTCAGTTTATGTTCAACTTTTAAACAGAGGTATAGTGTGATATCTTAAGATAGCACCATTTTCTTATGAACATGTAATAAACTCATAGAAAGATAAAAGGTGCTATCTGACAAATATCCCTCGTATGGAAAAAGCGTTTAAGTAATTTCATAAACTTTACATTATAATTCATTTTAATAAGTAATTGAAAATAGGACTTCTCCTTATTTTTCATGTTTTCATAAAAACGTTAAAATCTTCATTCCTACAAAAATTCGGAAAATGCAGATTTGTTGTACACACACTTGCAAATAATCTTCCACACATATATTACATTGTTATGGATACACAATAAAAACAACACATTTGATATTCATTTGTTTTCCTATATTTTATATATAATAATATCTTAGATCAATTAAAAAGATAATTTACTGACTTAAAACTTAAAACATACATCATGCTATTGTAATATGAATGCATTATTTTCCTTTGATCTTTTCATGGTTTATTTACCAAAATGTAAGTAACAGCTAAGAAGTATGAAATAATACACGCATATACGTGATATTGAACACTTTAAATCTGGGCTGTAACTTTATTACTCGCAGAGAGCCATGCAATAATCAACGACCTACAAATAGATGTGATATTGCACGGCCTTCACCTTTTCAGTCCAGTGGGAACGCCTTTATAAGAAGATATTTATTTCTTGGCAACATTTTATTAATTTTAACCGTGAAAACAAACTGATTTGATATTTGAACTCATCTATCTAAATTTACTGCAGTTAAGAGAACATTCACTGCTTAACAGGACGATTCAGACAATGCCTGTTAATAAAGTCTCTACTAAATGAACAATCAACTCTAAGCTTTGTCTTTAAGCTTAATATTGAAAACTTATTTAAAAAGGGGAAGATAATGTAACATTTAACGAAAAAAGAATCATTTAGGTTACGATAAGGGTACAGAAAAGGGGGTGGTTTTGGGGTAATTAACAAATACCTTTCGATAAAAGGACAATTTGGAAACAAAGAAATATATTATGTCAAACAGCGAGATCCTTATAATATGCAAAGCTGAACTGAAAGAAAATCTCATTCTCAGACAGATATACTATCATATTACTTCATGTAATATTAATAATGAAATACATTATATTATTCTAAGATTGAATTTAATAATTGGTGTGAATAAAAAAAGGTGGTACAAATTATAATTTATTGGGAAATTTAAAATGATGTTTATTGTAAATGAAAATACATTTTTTTGTTATTTAAATATTGTAATTTATTCACCTGGAAGAATGCGCCAAGGTGATATTTGTTAATAGGCAGAATAAGATAATAAAGGGAAAAAAAACAAAGTTTTCCGAGCTCGTGCAGAGGGGTTTTATTATTTGGTTTTCTAAAATTGACACCTGTCAATTCATGTTGCAGAACATTTATATCACTCCCTCCTCATTAAACTGTTAAGCAATGTCACGCTTCCCGTTCGATTGCTTTGCACGCTTAACTCGGAAAACCATAGTATGCATATTAGGTAGCTGAGAAAACGATGGTGTAAATATTAGGTAACTGAGAAAACCATGGTATAAATATTAGGTAGCTGAGAAAACCATGGTGTAAATATTAGGTAACTGAGAAAAGCATGATATCAATATTAGGTAACTGAAAAAAAAACAATGGTATAAATATTTGGTAACTGAGAAAACCATAGAATAAATATTAGGTAACTGAGATACACGTGGAATTGGAAGATCACGATAATGGCTGTAGCACATTTGATATGGAAACCGATTTCGCTCGTCAATTTTATCAAAGCAGCTTTCTTCAGTAAAGGAATGACTTGTCATTTGACAAAGTTATGTACTATAGATACAAACATATCTTTGCAGGCATTCACATTCCGCTAGAAAAACACATTTTCCACACGCACATTGTATCAATTTATACGTGGAATTTTGGCATGTTCAGCTACAAAACACATTGTACCGGTGGAAATGATGTATATGAACGAAAAAAATGATATTGATTCTCGTTTCTGTTCTACACTCCTTTCTTAGTTGTTTTATAATTTGGCTTAATATACAGTGAAACGTGTATTTCAATTTTTTTCAAATGACTCTATATACAGCGATAGATCTTAATCAGATACCATTTCACTGGTCCTGACATATGTTCTACTGGTCCGCAACGAAATATACCTGGAACCATATTCTATGATGTAATTGCTGTAACTCTTTTAACAGGTGTGTGTGATACATGTACCATAAATCTTCCAAAGGGTCTTTTAGACATTAGACATCTAAGTGAGCAAACGTCCTGTTATGTATCGAGTTACTGAAGCATTACATATCGACTTAATATGTATATTGGTCCGACGGTATAGTTCGACAATTAATTCCAAGAAATGCATTGCTTAGCAAAAAGCTGAATATTGTGAAAATAACAAAACAATAAGCATCAACATCATTCACCAATTAAACAAACATTTTGTATGTCTTTATTTCAAACGAAATGCAAAATATATTGATATTTACCCTAACATTTGTCAATTTCTGAGACTCGTCGTGTCCTCTAAATTTTATCTAAATTGTAATATCAATCTCCCACAATCCTTAGATTCTATTATAGCATATTATGTTTTATGCTGTAACGTTGTGTATTCTTTTAGACGGAGAACATGACATGTTTAAGTGAGAACAGCTTGAACATACCAAAAGAGGTAATCAGAAGCCGTTAATCAAAGAGGGAAATACAACACAAAGGACAAGCGAAAAATCACAAAAGGACAAACAATGACCGATAAAACATTATACAGAAAACTTATGATAGAACATGAACCCCACTACAAAGCAAGGATGCTCCGGAAGGGTCAACAGATCCTGCACCACATGAAATCGTGTTGGACACCAGTATGCGAAAATAAATAGAAATCACATAAATAAAAAATGACCCGAATCGAACATCGATCTTACGTGGAAATCGTAGCGAACATCACAAAACGGAACTAAACGGGTCAATTTAAATGTTACGGAACATCACACGAACATTGATGTGGCCATTTGTGATATAGATACAGTGATGACTACAACTTAGCCACAGGGAACCCTTGTTTTAGTAGTTCGGCTATTAACAGCAACCCACCATCAAGGAACTCATGATAGGAACCACACGAAGAGGTAAACAAGAATGGACATGGATATAGTATTTCTTAAAAAAAAGTATTGTATTGATCAAATCAAAACCTCGTCCTCAGACATAGATAGCAATAGCGGGTTTTAGTTAACCTGTATTAAGCATGATGTAAGTAATATTGTAATATACAGTTAGTATGTATTGTATATATTGTTAAAACTAATGTCATCTTCCTCAGACATAGATAGCAGTATTGGGTTTTAGTTAACCTGTACTAAGATATTTAGTTTGCTTACTCTCAAAGATCTAAATTATTCTCTAATATTCAAGCGTGTCTGTTGAAGATTATTTAAACCAATATTTTATTTTATTAAAGTTAACATGTGTCCTCAGTTACGTGAGGTTTACTTTTTGAGAAAGCCTAGTACCATAACAGTTACTCAGTTGCTTCATTTGGACTTCCACAATTATCATTAATATATGAATTAATACTAATAATGAATCTACTCTTTCTCATTCTGATGAGTGAATACAACAATGAGGACAACATCAGTAGAGAGTTTGATCCGGATAAAATGGTCGGTTTGAGCGAGTGATATTATCCAGAGGTTGTGAATCATAAAACATGTATTGAAATCTAAAATGTATTGATATTGATAGCTGTTGATCATTGATCTTTTAGGAAAGTTTATTGTGTAAGTTTATTTAAATTTGAATTTAAATTTAATCATATTTCTGATATGTATGTACATGTACCATACAATCTGATATTGGTTCAGTAGACTTTCCTAATTATCGTTAACATATGAATTAATAATAACTATTAATTAACTCTTAGTCAGTTTCTTGATTTAATACACCACCGAGGACCAAGCCAGTAGAAAAGCAATCCGGATACAAAAGGGTATTTAGATTTATATGCTATTTATTTTCACATTTGTTGATCAGCTACAATAGGAAAATGTATTGAGTATATCTTTTTCAATGAATCGGTATATATATGTTTATTCATGTTTCTCATATGCATATAGATGCATGATAATGTATGAGATCCACATGTTCAAATATTATATTTTTACTAGTTTGAGAAATCTATAAATTGTTGTATATGATTTTCCCTTATTCAAGTATATGAAGCTGTATATGTAATACTACTGCATTGAATTACTAGTATATTATTTTAGTTGTATACAAATGAAAACTATCTGCTGATCTATGGATCAAAATATGGACTGATAAAAATACAATGTAAGAAAGGAATAATATGAATGTGTTATTATTTATCTTTAGTAATAAAATCACATACATGCATTATCAAATGTGCCAAAATGATCTGCGATACACCCTGGTATAAGTAGTGATATCAGTAAAACATGTGTGTGCATTCATCATTAAATCAGACATAGAGATGTGACATTCAACATGGCGTAAGTAGTGTTATCAGTAAAACATGTGTGTACATTCATCATTAAATCAGTAATAGAGATCTGACGTACAACATGGGGGTAAGTAGTGTTATCAGTAACACATGTGTACATTCCTCATTAAATCAGACATAATGTTCTGACATACATTATGGTGTAATTAGTGCTATCAGTATGACATATGTGTACCTTCATCTTTAATCACACATATGCATCTGACATATGCCATGGTGTAAGTAGTGCTATCAGAAACACATGTGTGTACATTCATCATTAAATCAGACATATTGATCTGACATACAATATGGTGTAAGTATTGTGTTCAGTAAGACATGTGTTTGCATTCATTATTAAATCTAAAATTGTGATCTGACATACACCACGGTGTTATCAGTACCAAATGTGTGTGCATTCATCATTAAACCATTCACAGTGATCTGTAATAAAACATAGTGTAAGTAGTATTATCAGTAACACATGTGTGTACATTCATTGTCAAATCTGACAACATGATTTAAGATACACCATGGTGTAAGTAGTGATATCAGTAACACACGTGTGTACATTCACCATTAATTCTGAAACATTGATATGATATACATCATGATGTAAGTAGTGTTATCTTTAAATAATGTGTACATTCATCGTTGAATCAGACATAGTGGTCTGACATACAGCATGGTGTAAGTAGTGTTATCAGTAGCACATGTGTGCTCATTCATCATTAAGTCTGATATAGTGATCTCACATATACCATGGTGTAAGTTGTTTTATCACTAATATATTTGTGTACATTTACAATTAAATCTGACACAGTGATCTGACATACAGCAAGGCGTAGCCAGTATTATCAGAAAAACATGTGTGTATATTCATCATTGAATCAGACAAAGTTATATGACATACACCATGGTGTAAGAAGGTTATCAGTAAAACATGTTTGCATATTTATCATTAAGTCTGACATAGTGATCTGACATACAACGTGGTTCAAGTAGTGTTATCAGTACCACATGTTTGTCCATTCATCATTGAACCAGACATAGTGATCTGATATACAACATGGCGTAGGTAGTGCTATCAGTAAAACATGTGTGTACATTGATGATTATATCTTGCATAGTGATCTGAAATATACCATGGTGCAAGTAGTGGTCTCAGTAACACATGTGTGTACATTCATCGTTGAATCAGACATGGTGATCTGACATATAGCATAGTGTAAGTAGTGTTATCAGTAACACATGTGCGTATATTCATCAATAAATCTGTTATAGTGATCTGTCATACACCATGGTGTAAGTAGTGGTTTCACTAAAACATGTGTGTACATTTAACATTAAATCTGACACAGTGATATGACATACAACAAGGCGTAGCTAGTGTTATCTGTAACAGATGTGTATTCACTCATCATTAAATCTGACATAGTGAACTTACATATACCATGGTGTAAGTAATGTTATCAGTAGCAAATGTGTGTGTATTCATCATTGAACCAGACATAGTGATATGACATACAACATTGCGTAGGTAGTGTTATCAGTAGTACATGTGTTTACATTCATCATTAGATCTGTCATATTGATCTGACATACAACATAGTTTAGGTAGTGTCATCAGTAACACATGTGTGTACATTGATGATTATATCTGGCATAGTGATCTGACATGCAACATGGTGTAATTATGTGTATCAGTAACACATGTGTGTACATTCATCATTAAATCATTCATAGTGATTTGCAATAAAACATAGTGTAAGTAGCATTATCAGTAACGCATGTGTGTACATTCATTATCACATCTGACAACATGATCTGAGATACACCATGGTGTAAGTAGTGATATCAGTAACACACGTGTGTACATTCACCAATAATTCTGAAACATTGCTTTGATATACACTATGGTGTAAGTAGTGTTATCTGTAAATAATGTGTGTACATTCATCGTTGAATCAGACATAGTGATTTGATATACAGCATGGTGTAAGTACTGCTATCAGTAGCACATGTGTGTTCATTCATCATTAAGTCTGATATAGTGATATCACATATACCATGGTGTAAGTAGTGTTATCACTAATATATGTGTGTACATTTAAAATTAAATCTGACACATTGATCTGACATACAGCAAGGCGTAGCCAGTGTTATCAGAAAAACATGTGTGTATATTCATCATTGAATCAGACAAAGTTATATGACATACACCATGGTGTAAGAAGTGTTATCAGAAAAACATGTTTGCATATTTATCATTAAGTTTGACACAGTGATCTGACATACCGCATGGTGTTAGTAGTGTTATCAGTATCACATGTGTGTACATTCATCATTGAGCCAGACATAGTGATCTGATATACAACATGGCGTAGGTAGTGTTATCAGTAAGACATGTGTTTGCATTCATCATTAGATCTGACATATTGATCTGACATACAACATAGTTTAGGGAGTGTTATCAGTACCACATGTGTGTACTTTCATCAATAAATCTGTTATAGTGATCTGTCATACACAATGGTGTAAGTAGTGTTCTCAGTAGAATATATGTGTACATTCATCGCTGAATCAGACATACGGATCTGACATACAGCATGGTGTAAGTAATGTTATCAGAAACACGTGTTTGTACATTCATCATTAAATCTGCTCTAGTGATCTGCCATACACCGTGGTGTAAGTAATGGTATCAGTAAAACATTTGTGTACATTCATCATTAAATCAGGCATAATCATCTGACATACAACATGGTTTAAGTAGTATTATCACTTGGACATGTGTGTACATTCATCATTAAATCAGACAGAGTGATCTGACATCCACCATGATTTAGGTAGTGTTATTAGTAGCATATTTGTGTACATTCATCCTTATATCTGACATATTGATCTAACATACAACATGGTGTAAGTAGTGTTATCAGTAAAACATGTTTTTACATTCATCATTAGATCTGACATATTGATCTGACAAACAGCATGGTGTAAGTAGTATTATCTGTAACACATGTGTGTGCATTCATCCATAAATCGGACATATTGATCTGACATACACTCTGGTGTAAGTAGTGTTATCAGTAACACATGTGTGTACATTCATCATTCTATCTGACATAGTGATCTGACATACATCATGGTGTAAATAGTGTTATCAGTAACACATGTGTGTACATTCATCATTACATCTGACATTGTGATATGACATACAACATGGTGTACGTAGTGTAATCAGTAGCTCATGCGTGTATATTCTTCATTCAATCAGTCATAGTGATCTGCTAAAAAACAAAGTGTTATTAGTGCTATCAGTAACACATGTGTTTACATTCATCATTAGATCTGACGTAGCGATCTAACATACATCATGGTGTAAGTAGTATTATCAGTAGCACACGTGTGTGCATTCATCATTAATTCTGAAATAGTGATCAGACATATAACATGATGTAAGTAGTGTTATCAGTAAGACGTGTGTGTACATTCATCATTAAATCTGTTATGGTGATCTGTCATACACCATGGTGTAAGTAGTGGTCTCAGTAACACATGTGTGTACATTCATCGTTGAATCAGACATACGGATCTGACATACAGCATGGTGTAAGTAGTGTTATTCGTTACAGATGTGTGTTCACTCATCATTAAGTCTGAAATAGTGAACTTACATATACCATGGTGTAAGTAATGTTATCAGTAGCAAATGTGTGTGTATTCATCATTAAATCTGTTATAATGATCTAGCATACACCCTGGAATAAGTAGCGGTCTCAGTAATGCATGTGTGTACGTTCATCATTAGATCTCACATAGTGATCAGACATACACCATGGTGTAACTATTGTTATCAGTAGCGCATATATGTGCATTCATTAATTCTGAAATAGTGATATGACATATAACATGATGTAGGTAGCGTTATCAGTAAGACATGTGTGTACATTCATCATTGAACAGATATAGTAATTTGAAATAAAATATGGCGTAGGTAGTCTTATCAGTACCACATGTGTATACATTCATCATTGAACCAGACATAGTGATTTGACATAGAACATGGCGTAGGTAGTCTTATCAGTAAAACATGTGTACATTCTTCATTTAGTCAGTTATATTGATCTGTTAAAAACAGTGTTATTAGTGTTATCAGTAGCACATGTGTTTACATTCATCATTAGATCTGACGTAGTGATCTGACATACATCATGGTATATGTAGTGTTATCAGTAGCACATGTGTGCACATTTATCATTAGATCTGACATAGTGATCTGACATACAGCATGGAGGAAATAGTGTTATCAGTAGCACATGTGTGTGCATTCATCATTAATTCAGAAATAGAGATATGTCATACACCATGGTGTAAGTAGTGATCTCAGTAACACATGTGTGTACATTCATCGTTAAATCAGACAGACGGATCTGACATACAGCATGGTGTAAGTATTGTTATCAGTAACACATGGTTGTACATTCATCATTACATCTGTTATAGTGATCTGTCATACACCATGGTGTAAGTAGTGGTCTCAGGAAAACATGTGTGTACATTCATCATTAAATCAGACATAATCATCTGACATACAACATGGTGTAGGTAGTGATATCACTTGGACATGTGTGTACATTCATAAATAAATCAGACATATTGATCTGACATACAACATGGTGTAAGTAGTGTTATCAGAAACACATGTGTGTACATTCCTCATTCAATCTGAAATGTTGATTAGACATAAAACATGGTGTAAGTAGTGCTATCAGTAACATATGTGTGTACATTCCTCATTAACTCTGACATAGTGATCTGACTTACAGCATTTTGTAAGTAGTGTTATCAGTAGCACACGTATGATCATTCATCATTAAGTCTGACATAGTGATTTTACATTTACCATGGTGTAAGTAGTGTTATCAGTAGCACATGTGTGTGCATTCATCATTAATTCTGAAATAGACATCTGTCATACACCATGGTGTAAGTAGTGGTTTCAGTAACACATGTGTGTACATTCATCGTTGAATCAGACATACGGATCTGACATACAGCATGGTGTAAGTAATATTATCAGGAACATGTGTGTGTACATTCATCATTTATCAGACATAGTGATCTGATATATAACGTAGTGTAAGTAGTGTTATCAGTAACACATGTGTGTACATTCATCATTAAATCTGTTATAGTGATCTGACATACACCATGGTGTAAGTAGTGGTCTCAGTAAAACATGTGTGTACATTCATCATTAAATCAGGCATAGACATCTGACATACAACATGGTCTAAGTAGCCTTATCACTTTGACATGTGTGTACATTCATCATTAAATCAGACAGAGTGATCTGACATAAAACATGGTGTAAGTAGTGCTATCAGTAACATATGTGTGTACATTCCTCATTAACTCTGACATAGTGATCTGACTTACAGCATGGTGTAAGTAGTGTTATCAGTAGCACACGTGTGATCATTCATCATTAAGTCTGACATAGTGATCTTACATATACCATGGTGTAAGTAGTGTTTTCAGTAGCACATGTGTGTGCATTCATCATTAATTCTGAAATAGAGATCTGTCATACACCATGGTGTAAGTAGTGGTTTCAGTAACACATGTGTGTACATTCATCGTTGAATCAGACTTACGGATCTGACATACAGCATGGTGTAAGTAATATTATCAGGAACATGTGTGTGTACATTCATCATTAATCAGACATAGTGATCTGACATATAACGTAGTGTAAGTAGTGTTATCAGTAACACATGTGTGTACATTCATCATTAAATCTGTTATAGTGATCTGTCATGCACCATGGTTTAAGTAGTGGTCTCAGTAAAACATGTGTGTACATTCATCATTAAATCAGGCATAGTCATCTGACATACAATATGGTCTAAGTAGGTTATTACTTTGACATGTGTGTACATTCATCATTAAATCAGACAGAGTGATCTGACATACAACATGGTGTAAGTAGTGCTATCAGTAACACATGTGTGTACATTCATAGTTAAATCTGACATAGTGATCTGACATCCAACAAGGTGTAAATATTGTTATAAGTAACACATGTGTGTACATTCATCATTAAATCTGTTATAGTGATCTGACATACACCATGGTGTAAGTAGTGTTATCAGTAACACATGTGTGTACATTCATCATTAAGTCTGTTATAGTGATCTGACATACACCATGGTGTAAGTAGTGGTCTCAGTAAAACATGTGTGTACATTCATCATTAAATCAGGCATAGTCATCTGACATAAAACATGGTCTAAGTAGCGTTATCACTTTGATATGTGTGTACATTCATCATTAAATCAGACAGAGATATCTGACATACAGCATGGTGTAAGTAGTGCTATCAGTAACACATGTGTGTACATTCATAGTTAAATCTGACATAGTGATCTGACATCCAACAAGGTGTAAATATTGTTATAAGTAACACATGTGTGTACATTCATCATTAAATCTGACATAGTGATCTTACATACACCATGGTGTAAGTATTGTTTACGGTAGCACATATGTGTACATTCATCATTAACTCTGACATAGTGATCTGACATACAGCAGTGTGTTAGGAGTGTTAACAGTAACACATGTGTGTACATAGATTCATCAAAGTGAGAGGTTTTCTGTCACAATACAAAACAAATACGAAGAGTACAGACAAACAAAAGAAGCTTCATTTCTTCAAGAGAAGCAGGCCAACAGCCCGTTCGCATATATGCATCTGACTTTGAGTTTAACTGATTTCTGTCATATATGTATAACTTTTGTTTAGTTTATCATAAAGGAAATCATTGTTTTCCTCATTATTGCATACATAAACGTTAGAGATAACCGAAGAGGCAATCAATAATGGATAATTCAGATAAAATGGGAACATTGGGTACACTAAGCAATGAAAAGCAAAACACAATATGCATTGAACACTACTATGTGCATGCACACACATATAACGTAATTAAGACATGATTCCTCCTACAAACAACTGGTGGTAGCAACGAACCGAAGATCGTTTTTTATGCAGAAATCGTAACGGGCAACACAACGCGGAACGCAGAGTCTAACGAGACATAATAGCACAATAAAAACCCAAAAAGAAAAGCAAGTAATTGTATGTGCATTGAAATGCTTGATACCAAAAAATATAATTTAATTGATATCTGTCTTTTACAAAAAATGTTAAGAATTATTTAAGTTAAAACGCCACATATCGACTGGAGTTTTCGTTGTGTATATTGACAACGGAACTCCAGTGATAACATTCCATCAAAATCAGGACATCCATACAATTTCTAGGTTTAATGTAGCTCTATTTACGACTAAAACTGTCTATACTAAAAAAGTTTTGCCTGAAATCCCAGAGGACGTTAATTTTTGCCTATGTTAACAATCCATTTGTTAGAGAGAATGAGACGCTTAGGATATTTGAAAGAAATCAAATACATATATGTAAGCATGTATGTCGACCGAGTGAAAAAACATTCCGACCATACGGGTACAGATAACAACTTGTGTATTACTTCGTCATAAAAAATAATTACACTTCTTCATTGTGGGATGATAATTACTGGTAGAGTACGGAATGAGTTCACAGCTAGTCAATACTGTATTATTAAAGAATATGGTTAATCTCCCTTGAGCATATTTAACTCATGATGTTTAAGGTCTTTGCTTTTCTTCCACTTGTGAAATTTGAGTCATCGAGGGTATCATCCACCGTGCAGTCAGTGTGTTGGATTGGCAGGCATTATGTGATCTGATATATGAATTAATGCTATTTATAAGTCACAGCTAATGCAATTATTATTACATTACGATAACGAATATATTCTATAATAATGTCAATGCCATAATGATATTTAGTACAATATATAATATACTGGATGTTGTATGTCAGTAATGTATATATTATATATTGTGTAAATCATGATATGTAAGATAATCTACACAGGTACCGTAGAACATAAGATGTAAACATATTAGATACACAAGTACTTACCTTACAGGTGATTATAATATTTAATTAAATTAAAAGAACTATAATGAACATAATACTTACAAGCCACTGAAAAAGAAATAAAAGTAAATAATCAGTTATAGATTAAAACTGTCATAAATAAACCTACAATACAATAACAATGAACTGTTAATGTATAGGTGGTCTATACAATGGAAACATTATATTGTGTAGATGAAATGAAAACGATTGAAATGATCTTACTACAGTAAATGACTTAGATATATTACTCATATACGGTATTACATCAATAAATATAAATGTGCTAGTGAAATGTTAGACGAGTGGTGTAGAAAAACATGAAATCAAACAGAATTATAACGTCGGTGTATTACATGCATAGCACATGGAATCTCAAACCATATCAAATGTGTTGCTGTGTAACTATCATGAGATCATCATATATACGTGTAAAATATGAAAATTGAAAATTAAATTGACGCAGTTTAAATTCACGGTATTAACAGGAAAGAAGATACCCGTGAAGCAAAATTACAAAATATGAAGAACAGAAATAAAAAAGCTGTTTCTTTATTTGATAGTGTGTCTAAGCGTAATAAACGCTAGAGATATACCGACGGGTCAATCAAAAATGGACAATCCAGAGAAACTGGCAGATAGGCTACATACGCCGATGACAAACAAAACACAAACACAACCCAATATGTGTTTGACACCACTATCCGCAAGCAAACACAAATAACCTAAGTAAGACATGACTTCTCCTACTAGAAACTAGAGGTAAAAATGAACAAAACATTTAATGCGGGAATCGTAACGGATGTCACAACATGGAACTCAGACACATACATTGACATTCCAAAAAAAAAAATATTAGCAACCCGGACACCACCAAAATAAACCTACGGAGAAATTTTATGTTAGACTCTATTTTTTATGGAACGCATTTTTTGCCGATACGCTTTAATAAATTGTTGAAAACTATGATAAACATATGATTTTTTGGGACAGATTTTGCTAAATGTATGAAGAAAATTCCTAATTGTTAATTTGTACGGAAACATTATGTGTACGACATCTAATATTGTTGTATGTTTCCAAAAAATACATATTAATCTAATTCAGTGGGCGAGACACGTTTCTGGAATAACCTTCATAAAGTACGCCCAAATAATAAAGTCAAATAATATAAAAGTCTTTGGGAGCAACAAAACCAGAGGAAACAGACAGAATAGACAATTAATATATAATGGTTAATTTCAAGTGTCAAATGGTATTATCAGGAATAACTGATTTTGATCCCTTAGATTTAGATTAGGAATTAAAACCTGCAGAAAATTATCCCATATTTACTTCTTCACCTATGTAAGTAACATGTTTACGTATATTTTATTTCCGTTGTATTGAATACTAATATAATTCCATATATAATATTGAAAATAATAATAACACATTTTAGATTTTTCATACCTCCCAACACGTGGGTCAAAAATGAAAGTATATGGGAAGTAAACAAACAAGTATAAAATTAGAAACACTCATGAAATAACTCTCAAAATCTGATTGATCAGTCATAATTGTATTGTATTAAAACGACTAACACTATTTCTATAATATGCTACTAATAATAACGAGGCCAGGATAAGGTCCTGGTATTTCATGTTTCTCTCACTAACAAATGTAAAGATTTCAAATAAAGATTTTAATTGGAGAAAAAAAAGAACCATATTTATATTAAATGACAGTGTTTCCGAAGAAACCGAGCGTGTGTGTCGAGTCATACAGCAATCTTTCTATAATAAAATAGCTTATTTGCTATCAGTCTTCCCAATCTTCTAGTGATACTAGATCTCCGTGAGACAGGTTGATGTCAACCTAATTATGAAGGACCGAATTAGCAGGCAATCACCTGTAGATAATCTTGTCTCGGATGAAGTTGCTGTTTTGGTGTGTCTTTGATAAAGATCAGAAACGGTATATTGCAATAGAAATACATCACAGACGCCGGGACTAATAAACAGTACTTCGAGTGTAACACTCGTTTTGCTATCCCCGATGAAGGAGAGAATGATGCACTAATATTTAGATCTTTTAGTAGTATATCAGTTTAATTCCTGTTTGATGAACTTTAGTGTTGTGAATGTTAACATAAAAAATAACAACAAGATGTTGACGTAGAACGGTGAGAACATGAAGACAAATGTTTATATGCTGGAGTTATCGAATAGGGGAGTTTAGTTTATGATGATTTTATTTGTTAAATTAACAAAAGGGATAGGACACAAGTTTTACCAACTTATGAAGTCTTCTCCCATTTATACAATAAATTCACATAGTATAGTGATCATTCTGAGCATACATATAATACATATAGAGATATATTGTAAATAATTAACGAATTAATAAAAAGGTTGTGTTGGTTGGATACGAGGTTGGAGAGTAGATAATTATCGAGTAATTATACTACAAGGAATCTTTTTGAAGATTTAATAAAATTGAAAACGTGTTTGATGATATTAATATTTTCTTCGTATGTTAAATCATCCGACCCACGGGTTAGTAGATTCAAATTCAAATCGCTTGTCTGTACCCAATTTAAGTTGTTCATCATAATGCGAGTGAGTGAGTGGTTGTCATTTAACGTAAAAATGAGCAATTCTTCAGCAATATCATGGCGAGATAGGTTGCAGCTCGTTGAGCTGACGATGATGATCGTTTTTTCTAAGCGAACACGATTAGTTTAATTTGTATTGTGCTTGTTCATTCAAGCAAGAATTTGTGGGAAGATAAGTCAACAGAACACATTATCATAATTCCACGACACCAGTTTCCTCTTTCTCCTTAAAGAGGTGTTCTTAGCCTATAAGCAGAAAATAAGCAAATACCACTTTCTAGCCATTTGTTTGATCCGTCCCCGACTCGAACTCACGATGTACATCACTCGGGGCGAGATCGCAAATCATTGCACCAATGATGTGGTTAGGGATATAATAAATATGAAGCAAACCACTTCAAATTCATATAACACTAGCTTGTCGATAAGAAAAAAATAAAGTTCAAATTATATAACCGCATTAATAAATAAGTCAAAATATATTCTGAAAAATAGTTGACAGGCTTTTGAAGTTGCCATGATAGCTATCAAGCAAAGAAATAAAGGTACCTTTCAATAAATAGAGATGCTCAGAGGTGCTTTAAATGGCAGTATATCTATTTTTGATGATAACGATATTTTTTTATGATAAAGTATGGTGTTGTTGTATTCCGAAAAAGACGCTCGTGGCATTTTTTTTTTACTTTCTGCATATATATTCATGTTCAATAAAACTATTTTCTTATTTTATCTCACTTTTCCTTTACTTAGCCTGTTCCTGTCAATATTAATGCAATATTTTGTAAATAGCAACTTACATGTGTCAACCCTATATACTCTTATTATCCCCAAGGCAAGCGAGCTCGACAATTTAAAAATCATACAGCTGCAAGCTTCAAGTACGTTTAACGCATCTTATTTCCATTAGTCAATTGTATTAGGACATCCATCAATACCTCAACACGTACCTTTTCGTCTCTTTTCTTGTTTTATGAATACGATAGCTCAGTTCTCCACAAAATTTAAGATTTTACAATTGTTTCTTTGTTGTTCATTATAGATGTTACCTTCTGTTTTAAGATTTAACAATTGTTTCTGTGTTGTCCATTAGAGATTTTCCCTTCTGTTTTAAGATTTTATAATTGTTTCTGTGTTGTCCATTATAGATTTTCCCTTCTGTTTTAAGATTTTACAATTGTTTCTGGGTTTTCCATTATAGATTTTCCCTTCTGTTTTAAGATTTTACAATTGTTTCTGTGTTGTCCATTATAGATTTTCCCTTCTGTTTTAAGATTTTACAATTGTTTCTGTGTTGTCCATTATAGATTTTCCCTTCTGTTTTAAGATTTTTCCATTGTTTCTGTGTTGTCCATTATAGATTTTCCCTTCTGTTTCAAGATTTTACAATTGTTTCTGTGTTGTCCATTATATATTTTCACTTCTGTCTTAAGATTTTACAATTGTTTCTGTGTTGTCCATTATAGATGTTCCCTTCTGTTTTAATATTTTACAATTGTTTCTGTGTTGTCCATTATAGATTTTGCCTTCTGTTTTAAGATTTTACCATTGTTTCTGTGTTGTCCATTATAGATTTTCCCCTTCTATTTTAAGATTTTACAATTGTTTCTGTGTTGTCCATTATATATTTTCCCTTCTGTTTTAAGATTTTACAATTGTTTCTGTGTTGTTCATTATAGATTTTCCCTTCTGTTTGGTTCGAATTGTGCTCCTCTTCTAGCCGATTAATTTATATCCTCATACGAGTCGGAGTTTCTTCAAAAGCTTGTAAAACATAAGAAGATTCATGAGGCTAGAGCCTTTAATTTCGCATACAGGTATATTGATGACGTTTTATCAATCAATAATTCTTGATTTGCAGAATTTCTTCCATTGATATATCCTCCAGAGCTGGAAGTTAAAGAGACCACAGATACCGCTTCGTCCGCATCATTTTTGGACTTATACCTCGAATTTGACAACAGTGGTCAAATCAGTACCAAAATATATGATAAACGGGACGACTTCAATTTTAAAATCATACATTTTCCAAATATGTGCAGCAATATACCAGCTTCTCCTGCATATGGTGATTACATCTCGCAATTGATTCGTTATGCAAGGGCCAGTCGCTATTATTCTGATTTCCTGAAACGTCATCTTCATCTGAGAAACAGGCTACTGGACCAGGGCTATACAAAGATTCGCCTTATTCGATCTCTTAAAAAGTTTATATTCCGATACCAAGATCTTGTCGAAATATATTCCGTCTCAGAAAAGATCATAAACGATGGATTTTCATATAGTGAAAATGTATAAAGATAAGTGGTCAAAAACAAAAATGTCAAAAATATTTTTTTATCAATGTGTGACGTAAAAATATTTTTGACATTCACTTCACTGAGTTTGGTGCTGTTATGACAACTGTTTTACCTGTTTTGTTCAAGTATTGTTATAAATACTGTTATAGTGACAGTCGGAAACTTTGAGCCGTAATGAAAAGGGGGAGGCTTGGCGCTTTAAAATCTGATTCAACACACCATTTCTTTAGAAATGCCTTTAACAAGTCAGGGTAATTACGGTTTTCACAGTTTTCCGGTTGTTGACTGATTTTGTCTGTTTATATACCTATGAGTTTTGACTTCCCCTTTGTAAGATTGCTCGGAGTTTACAATTATTTCTGTGATGTCCATTATAGATTTTCCCTTCTGTTTTAAGATTTTACAATTGTTTCTGTGTTGTCCTTTACAGATATTCCCTTCTCTCTAACGTTTACTTAGTCAGGTACGTTCTGATTATTTTGCATGTCAGGTTAGATTTTTCTGATTTGTGATTTGTTGTCGTATACACTAATTCGAGAATTGGATAAATGAAGAACAGAGATAAATCAAGGTTCGTGTATGACGTACTGGAGAATACACATTAATTTTAGATTTAAATAACATAATAACAATTCCGTGAGAGTCGAGTTGATTATGTTCAAAAATCTACAAATTAGAGTGCATTCTCTCACTTAATACATTTCCATAATCAAAGGCGTTTTTATTTTATATTGTTACATGTTTGATATTAGCAAAGCCAAATTAGAAGACAAATAACAAATATCAAAGGAAAAACTTCCATTGGCATACTCCTATCGATTCACGCTTACATGTCGTTAATTCAAGTTCTCTAAGTTATCAGCTATGTTCTGTATTATTTGTAATTATTTGTGGTCGGCTCGTTATTTGTTTGTATTGCGAGAATATACTGAAAAGTTGATGTACTCGTCAGTTCTGATGATGCATTGTCAAGAGTCACATACATATTATTAATATAGATTAGTAGTATAATCACCTTAGTCAAGCTGTTAGACAGATGTTTTCAAAATGTCTAGCATGGGTTCTATTCTCGCACGTTCAACAATATTTCTGTGTTGTCCATTATATATTTTCCCTTCAGTTTTAAGATTTTACAATTGTTTCTGTGTTGTCCATTATATATTTTTCCCTTCTGTTTTAAGATTTTACAATTGTTTCTGGGTTGTCCATTATATATGTTTCCCTTCTGTTTTAAGATTTTACAATTGTTTCTGTGTTGTTCATTATATATTTTCCCTTCTGTTTTATCTAACGTTTACTTAGTGAGGTATTTTCTGATTATCTTACATGTCAGGTTAGATTTTTCTGATTCGTGATTTGTTGTCGCCAACACTAATTCGAGAATTGTTTAAATTAAGAACAGAGATAAATCAAGGTTTATGTATTACGTACTGGAGAATACACACTAATTGTAGATTTAGATAAAATAATAACGAGATCCGTGAGAATCGAGTTGATTATTTTCAAAAATCTACAAGTTAGAATGTATTCTCTTACTTAATACATCTCCATAAACAAAGGCTTTTTTATTTTATATTGTTACATGTTTGATATTAACAAAGCCAAATTAGATAACAAATAACAAATATAAAAGGAAAAACTTCCATTGGCATACTCCTATCGATTCACGCTTACATGTCGTTAATTCATGTTCTCTAAGCTATCAGCTATGTTCTGTATTATTTGTAATTATTTGTGGTCGACTCGTTATTTGTTCGTATTGCGAGAATATACTGAAAAGTTGATGTACTCGTCAGTTCTGATGATGCATTGTCAAGAGTCACATACATATTATTAATATAGATTAGTAGTATAATCACCTTAGTCAAGCTGTTAGACAGATGTTTTCAAAATGTCTAGCATGGGTTCTATTCTCGTACGTTCATCAATATTTAAAATATGTTTTTGACATACAATGATAAAAACTAAAGAGCATATACACTAGAACAAAATAATAATCAACATCCCGAACAATAACGTGAGGTCAGAAAAATACATTGAAAAGGCTAGATAATTCAAAAATTGCTTAACATCTATTACAAGGAGTATAAACGTATGAAATGATTGAAGATAACAAAGGGGTATCCAGCAGTAGTAAGACGAAGACGGAGGGACAATGTAATGACCAAAAGAAAAAGAACAAACAATGACGCAGACAACAAAAGAGGGAGCTACATAAACCATCCATAAAACTAGGGATGAACAACTCTGTTGCTCACAAAGGTATGCAGTTCCTGTTCAATATTTGGCACCCATTGTGTTACGCTTGTTACCAACCCGGCGATAGTCATGAACAACAAACATAGCATATTCGTGGTCATTTGTAACACAGCTATTCCGTAGCGGTTAACCAAGTCACGGCGGTGACAGTAAACTTCCCAAGATATGACTTCATCTTAACCAATAGATACAATTGATTCAATAGCTACTTCATCGCCAGTAGAAAGCCTCTACCAAGTAATCGTAATAATAAATACAGGCTCAGGAATATCTGGTCAATTGAAAGATATGTATTTCACATGGAGGTGTTGTTTTAAAGTTGTAACATATACAAATATATAAATAGAAAACTTACAATGTAAATATTGAAAGCATCTTATTTGTCGTAAAATTCCGTTCTTAACAGGCCCTCACTGTCAATGTCAAGGTGTAGGTCAAGGTATGAAGTAGATTTCTCTGTATCTGTGAAATGCTTTGTCTCAAGCTCAATGGCATAGATGAATCGACAAAATCATTAGCCTTATTTAGTGATAGGAGATCATCTATATAGAGGAACTTGAAATTAAAGGACCGAATTAGATTCTTTTAATTTTCCTTGGAAAGCTCCTATATAAAGTCTGCATAGAATGAACAAAGGACATGGTGGACAGGATAAAACAGCTCATTGGAAATAAATGATATTGACGGAGGAAGATGATTAGTACGGTGTTTCTACGTAACAGTAAACAGTCATGTCTACAACAATCATCACTGATTACGTAGGCATGATAGGTATAGGTTCTCTATCCTCCTAAAGATGATCTGTAATATGTACATAAGAAAGGTTTGAAGATACATAAGAGGTGATCAGAAGCTGTCAATGGCAATCAATGGCAAAAGGACGAAAATAAAACGGCTAAAGGATAAACGGACAAAAGGACAAACAGTGATATACAAAACACTACAGACAACTACGATTTATAACGAGTTCGAAATTCATACGCCATTATTTATTTGCTTCATAGCTTCAAACTTTCATATCATACACACCAACAGTTTTCAATCATATATACTGTGAATGTGACATCGGTAACCTCGGTGTATTATATGTACCATAATACCTCACATTTTATAAATTAATACGATTGTGAAATATTAGATATACATGTAATCAAACAGAACTATGATATTGTTGTATTACATGTATAACATAAGGAAACTCAAACCAGCATCAAAATCAAATATAATATAATTATAATCATGTCATCATATACACAGGTACATTACAGGTAAAATAACCTTAAAATAATCAACTGATCAATATTGAATAACAAATATTACATGGTTGATATATGGGTCGTCAAATAATGAAAATATTATATTGTGTAGACACTATGGAAATTATTCAAGCGATTTGTTTGCCACTGAAAAGGGCATTATACCAATAATGTTTAAAATGTTGACGAAATGACTAACGAGTTGTGTACAAACATGGGTAGACAACATCTGCTGTGTATTTCATATATTGCACGTGGATACTCACACCATATGTTACTATGTTTCTCTATTATTAGAATGGTGTCATCGTTTATTGAGGTAAAATGGAAGATTACACTAAAAAAAAACACCAAAAACAAAACAAATAAATAAACAAACAAAAAACAAAACAAAAAGATAAAAAACAAACAAAACGATATTATGTAACATTTATATCCCATTTAATTTGTGTCCTTATTCAGACTGTTTTATATTAGGGGCAATTGTCAACATATATTTGTAAACTTACTGGATAAATTTATAGTGTAGCATGTAATAAACAACAAAAAACACCAATATTAGTTAAGTGGACTAAACAGGTGGTAAGCCATGAGTTAATATCAAACATTGTAAAGACGAAAACATAAACATGGCTAATCTACAAATACAACCTGCTGTTAAGCCTAGCATTAAACTTGCAGCTAAACTCATACATATACCCAGATAATACTTTAGTACTTTTGTCAACACGGGGAAGCGTTTTTTTTTTTTTATTTGCAAATCACTTCGGTTGTATGTATGCATGATCAAAGGTCAGACACTTAATCGATAATGACTTAAATTAAGAACAAATATAAATCATTATTATTTAACCTTGATTTATTACCCTTAATATTGTCAAATCTGTCAATACAATATAAGCACTTTCATTGGGCCAATACGACAAAGACCAGTCCTATACGGATATTTTCCGTATTGGCCCGATTACGGTCCGTCCAATAACAGCTAGATCGGAATCGCTAGACGTTTCGACAATCGCAAGGAAAAGTCCAGAGAGATGTCAGTCGTCTGCTGAAGTTGAAAATGGAGAGACGCAGACCAAACAGAGAGTTGAAAAACTCTGACGATGTGCAGGATGCACTTATTGAAGGTTATTTTAGATACAACGATCTGTCAAGAATGGAAGCAGATGATATATTAATGAATATATCTGAAATTGAAAACCCAAATTACGAGTATGTTGACCTTGATATGCTAAACTGACCCAGAGGTTTGTCAACAAACCTGAAGTTGAACAAGGATTCCGACAATCAGAAAGAAAATGTACCAAACAAAAGGTTTCGTATGGTAACAGATGAAGAAACTGGTGGTTTTTTTTAGAGGAAAATTTAAATAAAAAACAGTAAGACAAAGACAAAATGTGACATGAAAGTGATCACAGACTTGTTCACTTCTATTGGTGAGGAAAGAGCACCGACCGGGACAGATACCCCCAAAGACCTTGACAGTATTATGGCTAGATTCTTCCTGGGTGTACTAAAAAAGGATGGTACTGTAAATGAACCAGATTCTCTGAGTTCCATGTACTACAACCTTGACAGACGCTTGAGAGACATGAAATCTGCAATCAGGTATATACTGACATTTGTGTCATTCAAAATAGTAAACATTCATCATACATTTGCCTGATATTTATAGAAATATAAATTATGCATTGTGAATAATGAAAATAATATCATGAGTGCCGAACAACACAGTGTGTTTCAGAACTTTATAATTAGGACCCCGCCAAGTTTTGGCGGATACCCGCCCTATAATAATCACTCTACCCGTCCACACTTTCTGTCGTACACTAACTCATCAACCTATGATCTTTCAAAACATTGTTTACAGATACATTGTAATTCGTCGGTTAATCAAATATCATTCTACTTGTGTTATCTTGAAACAGTTTATACTACATTGATAGTAACAGTTGCAATATGTAAAAATGAAAAAGTAATTAACAAATATGAATATATATAGTAAATTTATTTTTTTATATTTCATTTTCAGACAATCCAGAAGCTTTAATTAATGCAGTCTTTCTACACAATGGTGCATAATTTGGGCTAAGAGGAAGACAAGACCATGTAAATATGACATGGGTTGAAATACAGCTGAAAAGTACTTCTAGAGGACAAACATGACAATCCATTGGCCCTCTTTTGTGGGGCAACCGTTTCGGGTGGTGTACTTTACATTAATGTATACTCTGGAGATAGAAAGAGCACAATTAACTTTAGTCAGTAACTGTAACATGGACTCTAATGTCATTTCTAACAATATTTGATTCTTAATATTTCTAATTCAGATATTCTGCAGTTTGTCTGATTCAGTATTGTTGTTTTATTGTTTTTCTTGAATTTGCTTGAATGAGTCATGCATTGCCTACAAAACTTGTCATTTGATGGAAATCACATGTTTTCAAATTGGCCTATATAGCTTACATCATATTGGACTGGTTTATTAATAAAGGTATCATTACGTGATCTCGGATCTATAACTAGGCCAATATGAAAAACATCACGTAATACGTAATACTATTATAATATTACGTATATTACGTAATGGAGAATACACACTAAGTGTAGAATAAAAAAATAATCAACGAGATCCGTAATAGTGTATTTTCTTAATAAAGGTATCATTACGTGATGTTTTTCATATTGGCCTAGTCATAGGTCCGAGGTCTGCTGTATTGACCTAAGGCGCAGTCGAAGGTCAATACAGCAGACATCGGACCTATAACTAGGCCAATAAGAAAAACATCACGTAATACGTAATACTATTATAATATTACGTATATTACGTAATGGAGAATACACACTAAGTGTAGAATAAAAAAATAATCAACGAGATCCGTAATAGTGTATTCTCTTAATAAAGGTATCATTACGTGATGTTTTTCATATTGGCCTAGTTATAGGTCCGAGGTCTGCTGTATTAGCATTGAAAAGTTCCTGTATAAAGTCTGCCTAGAATGAACAAAGGAAATGATGGACAGGATAAAAACATATTCTTGGAAAGAAAGAAATGATATTGACGGAGGATGATGTTTAGTATGGTGTTTCTACGTAACAATAAACAGTTAGGTCTACAACAATTATCACCGATTACGTAGGAATGGTAGGTATATATTCCCTATCACCCTAAAAATTTTCTGAAATTTGTATGTCAGAAAGATCTGATGATACGTAAGAGGTGTTCAGAAGTCGTAAATGACAGAAGGAAAAACAATGAAACGACCAAAGGATAAACCTTCCAAAGGACTAACGATGATCTACAAAACACTGCACAGAAAGCTAATAATTTATAAAGGGCTCCAAATTCATACACCATTATTTATTTGTTTCATAGCTTAAAACGTTGATAACATACACACCAACAATTTTCGGTTCTATATACTGTGAAAGTACTTTTGTTCGTTAGCACCAGTATTCGTGCTTTCAACAAAATGCAGTGATCCTTGGGTTCTTGAATTCGTGGTTTCAAGCACTATAGGCAACAGTCGATGGGAAAATTGTATTTCGTTGGATTGTGATTTTTAAGTTTTACGTGAACCACGAAATCCACGAAAATAAGAACCCCATGATTAATAATGAGTTCACAGAATAGGATAACCGTTATGTTATCATTATACATAAATTGGTACTTATATAGTACCATTAATCAGTTGTACTTGTTAATGTAGACCGGAATTCAGTACAAATATTTAAATGTCTATAGCATATAAATCTAAAAAAAAATTGTATTCACCAACGCAACCGATAGGTGTTTTTGCTTTTGTTTATAAATAAAAAGTATTTCGACCACGTTGAAGGCACGAATTCCAAGTCTGAAGTGAAACAAAGCAACATCAGTGCAAACATGGAGATAAAAGAACAGAAACTTGGACAACATGAAATCGTGTTCGACACCAGCATGCGTAACACACTACAAATAAGATAAATAATAAACTGAAACCACTACAAAAAAATATATAGTCGAGACGAACCAAACGTCGTTTTTACGCAGAAGTCGTAGCTGACATCACAACATCACAACTAAAGACGTGAAAACATATAATTTGACAACATGAATAACACGAACCCCACAATATAATACAGAAATATATAAGAATAATCTTATTAATTTATCTTAATACTGTAAATATTAAATGTCATTTATTGTATGAAAATAAACATCAATTACATGCCAATATTTTGTAGAACGCCAAATTGTACTTTTGTTAATGTTGGTCAATCCAAATCAAAATTTTACATAATGCCTTTTCATATAGGCCTACTCGATTACATTTAAGAACGAATTGCCCGTGCAACGTTTCACTAAAAGGCTAAGACAATCGGGCGTATCCCTCACTTGCAAGTTGATTACCAAGGAGGAAACTGTATTACCCAGGATATTGCTGCTCTGACTAAAGACGCCTCGATGTACAGGTGTTGGAACAGGTAGGATCCGACCCCCAATTCAAGGGTGTGTGCTAAGAGGTAGAGTGGATGCACACGAGGAACCAGTAAATAGACCAGTTGATAGGCGTATATGACGAGGTGTTGATGAACATGCATTGCAGTAAATAAAACCACATGCGCTGCCACCACCTAAGCAGATGAAATCGTCGGGCGTTCAAGCAGCAGTTATAAATGGTGAGGATCGTAACGTAAACAATATATATAATACAGAGCATATGTTGATTACATCCGACAATAAAACTGATATATCTATATCAAAGTCCACTAAAGACAAAATATTGAATTTTGAATATATTGATTTGTCATTACCTGTACGACACAATTTCAATTGCCAAAGTATAAAACATAATTTCCTATCACTTGCAGATGGTAAATTACTAATGCATCTCACAAAGTTATGAGTAAGCTGATAGTGTTGGTGGGGCTTCCAGGGGATGTGGTGCCTAGTGTAAAAATAAATTGGCTTACTTGCACTGACCTGTTGAATGGGAAAATACTTATCTTTAGATAGAGATATTACATTTTTAGAAATTATTCCAATCGCATTATAAATATTTCTCTGGCACAGTTATTTTATAAGAAGAAAATTGTTCTTTGCATTGACAATGTGGCTGTAGTTTCTATTTTGAATTCAAAAACATCAAAATCAGCAAGGGTCATGGTTCTACTTAGATTCATTTTTTATTGGTCACTTGTAGGATATCTTCATTTTAAAGCTGTACATAGATCCTCTGTTAATAATGACATAGTTGATTAATTGCCTCGTGGACAATTTCAGAGGTTTAGAGAGCTAGCGCCGCCTGCAGAACTGAAGCCAATAACGATGCCTTGGGAATTTTCAAGACAGAGTTCTACATATTAATTTACAAGTCCATTAAAAAATACATGGAAAGTGTACCAAAATGCTAAAAATACACTTGAACATTTTAGACAAAAATTTTAACTTGACCAAATATGGCCTTCTCATATTACTCATATAATTAATTGCATGCACCATATGCCAACTGATATTTATTCTGCTGCACAATCAGGTCTTAATTTTAGTAAAAATATCCATGAACATATTGATTATACTCAATCATTTTTTGTTCAAAAATTGTTAGCTGTTGTATCAAAAACAAACAAAAGAAATGATATTAGGAAAACAATAACGATGTCCCTATTAAAACAAATTATAGAGGCATTACCAAATATTTGTAGTTCGTACTTTGAAGCTACTTTATTTGCTAGTATTTTTCATTGCCATTATTTGGCTTTTTGAGAATAGAAGAAGTAGTTCAATCTGGAATATCAGATCATACTTTAGAAGTTGATGAAATTTTGTATAGATTATATGCAAAACATAATCAAAATAACAGTGAATTCATCCAAAACTGATCAGTATGGCAAACAATAAACTTTCCAAATTTCAAAGAATATTAAAAAAAACAACATTTACCCATTTCAGAACATTGAATTATTTTTGAAGATGCGTCCTAAGATTAAGGGACCATTATTTATTCATTTAAGCCACAGAGGTGTAAATCGCTTTCCATTATGTTCCATTTTAAAATCTGCAATACATTTTGCTTGATATAATCCGGTTCAATACAATACACATTCTGTCATAATTGGAGCAGCAACTACTGTTGTCATGTTGGGTAAAACTGATGATCAAATAAAGCAAATGGGTAGGTGGAAATTTAACACCTTCCAAAAATACATTACGTTAGGTTTTTAATTATCAAAAACTTTTTCAGGCTCTGCAAATATATGGATTGAAAATCAGCCATGCAGAGGAACACACTAAGAATATGCTAGAAATATGAGATTAAAAATATATGGATTAAATGTGATGTGGGCTGGAAAGCCCAGTATGCGATGGTCATCTATCGTAGCTGTAGTTCAAAGTATGATTAACTGTTTTGGACTTCCAAAAGCTGTTATTATTCACTGCGGTGGAAAAGACATAGGCTGTATGTCTACTGGTTTCTTATTATTTTCATTTTAAATGTTCATTGTACACGATTAACAAACTATGTCCTGGTAGCAATATCGATTTCTCAAATAGACTACCTAGAATGGAATGGCATTATTCCATCAATCACAGGGCAATGCAAGATATTCCTAAGCGCTTAAATAGAGGCATAAGATCCTATTTGTTACAACATAATAGGTGCTACATTAAACATGATGATTTGGATGATTGTCACGATGTTCTTTATGTACATGATGGTGTTCGTCTGTCTTTTCTATGAAAGAACATTTTTATTAACGCACTACAGGGAGCTATTGAACAGTTCATGTTAACTCCCCATAAAAGGCCATATCCAAGTGTTTCGATTACATCAGTAAATCATGTTGATTATAATTGTTCATAATGCGACACTTTCTTTTTGCACTGTCTTTTGTCGTTATACGTTAAATTGTCTTTGGCATGATAGTTTTGGCGGAATTTTGGCGAATTTATCGTCATTTAAAATTGCTACTATGGATTACCCAGCAACCGTTAGGTGATAACTCTCTGGATTTCCATTTTAGTTCTATTCGTCAACACGTTGTGATTGTTTATACATTTATTATTAAATTGCTATGACAAAAAAGCAGCCAAACGATTTTAAATTTTGTTGTTCATACATGTATTGTTGAGTTTATGTAGTTGATATAGCATTTGATTTACACATGTTCAACGATATTTAAATTTGAGCACAATTTACTCCATTTAGATAATGGTTGGAGTTGATTGTAAAACACCCGAGAACAAAACCTCAAAGGCTGATGACCAGTTTGTTCACGATCACATTAAGTCATTTTCAGTAGTAGAAAGTCACAATACCCGAAAAGATACCAACCGAAAATACTTAGCACCAGAACTCAACATAAAAAAAGATGCATGAATTATACAAGGAAGAATGTACAAATAGTAGTCGTAAACCAGTCATACAGACATTTTATCGGAAAATGTTCAATACTCAGTACAACTTTTAATTTTTTTATCCAAAGAAAGATCAATGTTCAGTATGTTCACTGTATGAACAACATCAAATAGAAGGAATTGTTCCAGAAGATGTTGAACACAACTATCAAGTCCATCAGCAACGAAAAGAAGAATCAAGGTCAGATATATCTAAAGATAAGAATCGTGCAGAAGACGACAAATGCGTACATGTATCTACCTTTGATTTGGAAACCGTTCTTTCTGTTCCCTGCAGATTAGGTGGAGATTTATATTACAAACGAAACCTATCTTGCTACAACTTGTCATTCTACAATATTGACAACAAGAATGGTCAGTGCTTTCTTTGGGATGAAACACAGGGTGGACGCGGTTCTTGTGAAGTTGGAACATGTTTATATTTATATATTAGTTCGATTGCTGGAGATGTATCACCTGTCAAGGAACTTACATTTTATTCAGATACATGTGGAGGTCAAAACCGAAATAAATTCGTTGTAGCAGCACTGCACTACACATCAATGAACATACCAAGCGTATAAATAGTAAATCACAAGTTCTTTCAGTCTGGCAATTCTCAAATGGAAAGTGATTCAATTAAAGTTGGTACGAACGAAGAAAGGGTGTCATGACAAAAAGTTAAATGGATACAGATACTAAAATTTGAACCAGAATCCATCTTTTTCAACTACAACTTCAACTCTGAGAATTTCATACAAGTAAATGTAAAGGGAAATACCAGAAAGTTGGACAGACCTGCAAAAAATCAAGATGAGCTCCCTCCTAGATACAGTTCGAAATTAGCAATATCTGCTGCAAAAAAAAGACTTACTGTCCTTGTGTAAACGTGGCGTCATACCTGAACTTTACCACCATTACTACAATTCCCTGCGAACTGATTGTAAAGCAAAGGACCGACTACCAATGCCAGACATATTAGAGAGTGACTGTGCAACTGATGAAAATTAAACTTTCATTGAGACTATATGCATGTCTATGCAAATAATAGTCTGTAACAGTTAAGCATGTATTTCTAGAAAATAAAGTATAATTAGATTTATAGTTTGTTATCATTATGGAACAGCATAGAAATTACATTTAATCGGGAGTTCACAGAATCATAGAATAAATGGATAGATAAATTATTGTTGCTGAACGCCAAGTGAACAGTGTTTTAGCTATAGTTGTACAAGACCAACGCTATGATGCAGATTTTAAAACTGCTAGCACACTGAAACTGAAATTCGCATGATTGCGACAAGTCACCTTACACGATCTGACTATATTTACTGACTCCGAATCGACCAGTCTTTACTCTCTTATTTCTTAATGTAATATACTTAGCACACATTAAACAAATATCAGTTTTATTCAAATCTTTGGCTTTACTCAATTAGGAATCAAACCCTGATTTATCAGCATGCAAGTCGAACAGGACAATCATTACACCACCGATGTGGTACAAAGAATATAATACATATAAACAACCAGTCAAAAACGTATACTTTTTTGTGACATGTATGTGAGAAAAAAATGCTCAATTTACATATGAAATATATAATAATTGAACAAAAGGAAAACGGACGCTTTAGCACTGTAAATGTGAACAAATGAAGACTTGGCAACGTCACAGAATTCAAAGAAAAAATATGTTGTGTGCGATATAGCGTCTTATTCTGTTTTCAGTACTGTTTATGTTCAAATTTTAAACAGAAGTATAAGGAGATATCTTAAGATTGCACCATTTTCTTATGAAAATGTAATAAACTCATAGAAAGGTAAAAGGTGCTGTCTGACAAAAATGCCCTCTATGGGCAAAGCATTTAATTAATTTCTTAAACTTTACATTATAATTAATCTTAATAAAAACAGTACATCTCTCTGCCAAAGTACATGAAAATGCAGATAGCGCCTTTTTATTGTAACCCCTCGATTTCTTGTACACATACTTGCATATAAACTTCCACACATATATTACATTGTTATGGATACACAATAAAAACAACACATTTGATATTCATTGGTTTTCCTATATTATATATATAATAATATCTTAAATCACTTAAACAGATAAATTACTGACTTAAGATTTAAAACATGCATCATGCTATTGTAATATGAATGCATTATTTTCCTTTGATTTGTTCATGGATTATTTTTCCAAAATGTAAGCAACAGCTAAGACATATGAAATAATACACACATATACGTGATATTGAAAACTTTAAATCTGGGCTGTAGCTTTATTACTCGCAGAGAGCCGTGCAATAATCAACGACCTACACGTAGATGTCATATTGCACGGCCTAAGCTCGACCTTCATTCTGTTCAGTCCATTGGGAACGCCTTTATAAGAAGATACTTATTTCTTGGCAACATTTTATTAATTCTAACCGTGAAAACAAATTGATTTGGTAATTGAACTAATCTATCTAAATTTACTGCAGTTTAGACAACATTCACTGTTTTAAAGGACGATTCAGACAATACGTGTTAATAAAGTCTCTACTAAATGAAGAACCAACTCTAGGTTTTGTCTTTAAGCTTAATATTGAAAACTTATTTAAAAATGGGAAGATAGTGTAACATTTAACGAAAACATAATTATTTAGGTTACGATAAGGGTACAGAAAAGGTGGTGATTTTGGAGAAAGTAACATATACATTTCGACAAAAGGACCATTTGGAAACAAGGAAAGAAATTAAAATACCTGAATATATTATGTCAAACAGCGAGATCATTTTAATATTTAAACCTAAACTGAAAGAAAATCTCATTCTCAGACAGATATATTATCATAATACTTCATCTAATATTAATAATGAAATACATTCTATTATTCTAAAATTGAACTTAATAATTGGTGTGAATAACAAAATGTGGAACACATTCTAAAATAACGTTAATTGTAAATGGAAATATATTTTTATGTTATTTAAATATTTCAGTTTAATCACTTGGAAGAATGTTCCAATGTGATATGTGTTAACAGGCAGAATAAGACAACAAAGAAATTAAAAAAAAGCAAATTCTTCCTAGCTCGTGCAGGGGGTTTCGATTATTCGGTTTTCTAAAATTGACACCTGTCAATTCATGCTGCAGAACATGTATATCACTCCCTCCTCGTTAAACTGTTAAACAATGTCACGCTTCCCGTTCTATTGTCTAATACGCTTAACTCCTAAAACCATGGTATACATATTAGGTAACTGAGAAATTCATGGTATTAATATTAGGTAGCTGAGAAAACCATGGTGTAAGCTTAGGTAACTGAGAAAACTATGGTATAAATATTAGGTAACTGAGAAAACCATGGAATAAATATTAGGTAACTGAGAAAACAATGGTATAAATATTAGGTAGCTGAGAAAACCATGGTGTAAGCATTAGGTACCTGAGAAAACTATGGTATGAATATTAGGTAACTGAGAAAACCATGTTATAAATATTAGGTAGCTGAGAAAACCTTGGTGTAAATATTAGGTAACTGAGAAAAGCATGATATAAATATTTGGTAACTGAGAAAACCATGGTATAAATATTAGGTCACTAAGAAAACAATAGTATAAATATTAGGTAACTGAGAAAACCATGGTATAAATATTAGGTCACTAAGAAAACAATAGTATAAATTTTAGGTAACTGAGAAAACCATGGTATAAATATTAGGTAACTGATAAAACCATGGTATAAATATTAGGTCACTAAGAAAACAATAGTATAAATATTAGGTAACTGAGAAAACCATGGTATAAATATTAGGTCACTAAGAAAACAATAGTATAAATATTAGGTAACTGAGAAAAACATGGTATAAATATTAGGTAACTGAGAAAACCATGGTATAAATATTAGGTCACTAAGAAAACAATAGTATAAATATTAGGTAACTGAGAAAACCATGATATAAATATTAGGTAACTGAGAAAACCATGGTATAAATATTAGGTCACTAAGAAAACAATAGTATAAATATTAGGTAACTGAGAAAACCATGGTGTAAATATTAGGTAACTGAGAAAAGCATGATATAAATATTTGGTAACTGAGAAAACAATGGTATAAATATTAGGTAGCTGAAAAAACCATGGTATAAACATTAGGTAACTGAGAAAACAATGGTATAAATATTAGGTAACTGAGAAAACCATGGTATAAATATTAGGTAACTGAGAAAACCATGATAACTGAGATACACGTAAAATTGGAAGACCACGATAATTGCTGTAGCATATTTGATATGGAAACCGATTTCGCTCGTCAATTTTATCAACGCAGGTTTCTTCAGTAAAGGAAAGACTTGTTATTTGACAAAGGTATGTACTATAGATACAAACATATCTTTGCAGGCATTCACATTCCGCTAGACAAACACATTTTCCACACTAACATTGTATCAAATCATACGTGAAATAGTGGCATGTTCAGCTACAAAACACATTGTACCAGTGGAAATGATGTATATGAACGAAACAAATTGATATTGCTTCTCGTTTCTGTTCTACACTCCTTTTTTAGTTATTTTATAATTTGGATTAATATAAAATGACTATGTATACAGCGATAGATCTTAAGTAGATGACATTTCTCTGGTCCTGACATATGTTCTATTGTTCCGCAACGAATTTTTACCTGGAACCATATTATATGATGTAATTGTTGTAACTATTTTTTCAGTTGTGTGTGATACATATACAATAAATCTTCCAAAGGGTCCTTTAGACATTAGACATCTAAGTGAGCAAACGTCCTGTTATGAATCGAGTTACTGAAGCATTAAATATCGACTTAATATGTCTATTGGTCCGACGGTATAGTTCGACAATTAATCCCAAGAAATGCATTGTTTAGCATAAAGCTGAATATTGAGAAAATAACAAAGCAAAAAGCATCAACACCATTCACCAATTAAGCAAACATATTGTATGTCTTTATTTCAAACGCAATGCAAAATATATTAATATTTACCCTAACATTTGTCAATTTCTGAGACTCGTCGTGGCACCTACATTTTATTTAAATTGTAATATCAATCTCCTACAATCCTTAGATTGTATTATAGCATATTAAGTTTAATGTTGAAACGTTGTTTATTTTTTAAGACGGAGAACATCACATGTTTAAGTGAGAACAGCTTGAACATACCAAAAGAGGTAATCAGAAGCCGTAAATCACAGAAGGAAATACAACACAAAGGACAAGCGAAAAATCACAACAAGGACAAACAATGACCCATAAAACATTATACAGAAAAGTAATGATAGAACAACATGAACCCGACTACAAAGCAGGGGTGCTCCAGACGGGTCAACAGATCATGCACCACATGAAATCGTGTTGGACACCAGTATGCGGAAATAAATAGAAATGACATAAATAAAACATGACCCGAATCGAACATCGATTTTACGTGGAAATCGTAGCGGACATCCCAAGACGGAACTAAACGGGCGAATTTAAATGTTTCGGAACATCACACGGAAAAATGATGTGGTCATTTGTGATATTGATACAGTGATGACTTCAACTTAGCCACAGGGAACCCTTGTTTTAGTAGTTCGGCTATTAACAGCAACCCGCCATCAAGGAAATCATGATGGGAACCACACGAAGAGGTAAACAAGAATGAACATGGATATAGTTTTTCTTAAAAGAAAACATTTTATTGAACAAATCATTAAATTTGTGCTCAAAACCGTTTAGAAGTGGTCAAAAGCCTACATGTTTCATCTAAATAATGGAATAATACACAGTTTATTTGGTATGTGATATCCAATATCAAACTATTGTTGTGGAATAGTTATCGGGTATCTTATGAATATCGCCGGCTGCGTATAACGGGTATCATTTTCAGATTGAGTACGCAGGTCAAGGTCGAAGAGCGCTTAAAGAAATTCGCTATTTCCGAAACGGGCAGCTTCTCTAGGTTCAATGATAATACAACAAATACAATTTTAAAATGAGTTTATTGATTTTAATAATATATTGGGACAGATTCCCAAAAAGGCACAATTTAAGGTTCCATTCAGTGACCTCTATATATAAGCTTAAGTGTATATCAATCTCTGAAGAAGATTAACCTTAGTGAGTACGATGATAGCTCATTAATTTCCATTTTCAATCAACACAATCGTGGTACCATCAACATAAGATTAAATTAGATCTTATAGATATTACGAATTGTTTTTTTTTCTGGTATTTCAAAATATGTAATTAGCAAGAAGCTTACAATTAATTGATATTTTATTTATACGTGTGATCTGTTCAATTACCGTTTTTTTCCGGTAAGATAGCTAAATCTACTCACTACCTTATTCTTGTTGGTTTTATTCTTACTATTGTTCTTTACACTTTAAAAGCCAGTGTTTTATACACTGTGATCATTATTTTGATTTAATTTGATGTGCGTAAAGTAGAACACGTTTGTTAAAAAAAACACCCACCCACCCGCGGTACCTAAGCAAATTAGTAAATTTATTAAAACCACAAGCAATATATAGTATATGTATATATTATTAAATTTTTAATTGTATACAACGAACTGTTTATTGCATTATATGATTAGTGGAATATATGGACAGCGATTGTGTGATCAATATTCATGGACAATGATAACATAATAGTGACGAGCAGTTAACATTGAATTTAATGTGATAATGGTTGACTGTTAATTGCCAAGAATGATATTTATTTTTGTATTTTTATTTATTGTCATTATTGTGATATAAAAATAATATATATATATATATATATATATATAAATGGCAATACACACATTTTCTTTTGCTTGTTTTCTTGTAGCCATAATTGCTAATTCTACCTTTTGAAGACTATTATTGACATGATGTAAGTAGTATTGTAATACACAGTTAGTAGGTATTATATTGATTGGTAAAGCTAAAGTTCATCTTCCTCAGACATAGATAGCAGTATTGGGTTTAGTTAACCTGTATTAAGATATTTAGTTTGCTTACTCTCAATGATCTAAATTATTCTCTAATATTCAAGGATGCCTGAGTGAAGATTACATAAACCACGCCTTCCAATATTTTATTTGATTCAAGTTAATATGTGTCCTCAGTTAAGTGAGGTTTACTTTTTGAGAAAGCTTAGTACCATAAGAGTTACAAAGTTGCTTCATTTGGAATTCTATAATTATCGTTAATATATGAGAGTTTGATCCGGATACAATGGTCGGTTTGAGCGAGTGATATTAACCAAAGGTTGTCAATCCGGATACAACATGTATTAAAATCTAGCATCTATTGATATTGATATTTGTTGCTCAGCTTTTTTAGAAAGTTTATTGTGTCTATTTAAGTTGTTCTGTCGTTTGTATTTAGTTTTAATCATGTTTCTAATATGTATATAAAGGTAAGATACAGTCTGATATTTGTTCATTCGACTTTCATAATTATCGTTAATAATAACTATTAATCAACTCTTAGTCAGTTTCTTGTTTGAATACAACACTGACGACCTAGCCAGTAGAGAGTCAATCCGGATACAAAAGAGTATTTAGATGTAAAAGCTATTTATTTTGATATTTGTTTATCAGCTACTTTTGGAAAATTTATTGAGTATATCTTTTTCAATGAATCGGTATATATGTTTATTTATCTTTCTCATATGTATATAAATGTACGATAATGTATGAGATCCGAATTTTCAATTATTACTTGTTTTACTTGTTTGATCAATATGTAAACTGTTTTGTATGATGTATCGCTATTCATGTACCACATTAACTTATATTATTTCAGTTGTATACAAATGGAAGCTGTCTCCTGACTTATGGATCACTATATGGACTGAACAAAACACAATGTTACAGGGAAATAATGTGAATGCGTTATTACTGATATTTTGTGATAAAATCACCTTCATTGCTAGTAAAGTATTAAAATTCAACACGGTTATAACGTATATAATAAAGAAGGGAATTTCTATGGTCTTTGTCCGTCGTCAACATTGTTCGCAATATTATGTGCGGTGTATATTATATATACACTGCGGTGTATATTATATATACACCAAATAACAGGACAAGCTTGATGGATAAATGTATGGAATACAACTATATAGTATGCCGGTAGTTGTATCGATTGATTGATCGATTGCTATGTTTAACGTTTAATGCCAATTACAATGGTACTAGTAGGGGATTCATCAAGCACTCTTCGGAAACTAGAGGCCCACCTAAGTCTGTATTATTAATCTGTTTATTTATGCACAGATTAAAACTATATTTATTTCGCCAGTGGTTTCATGTTAACTATTTACTGTAATGTATGAACAGATTAGAAACACACGTTTTTACCTTACAGGTGATTATAAAGTTTATATAATTAAATAAAGTGAACTATATTAAATGAACATTAACGTAGTACTCTATAAATATTAAATATTGTAGAACCGATAAAATAAACAAAACATTATATGTACATTTTGTATACGAGTAAGTACACATAATCACACGTTTTTCTTTATTTGTTAATCTTTCGGTTGTAAATCTTCTTGATCAAAGCTGTTTGGGGTATTGGTTGTATTAAGATACATAATATCAATAGTCATAATTATGTTTTCATTCGTACATGCGCAGTGCTACACACATCATGGACATCATTCCTGGGTCATTTCACATATTTACACCGGACCAATATAAACATAGACATCAAAATGTCATTGTTGCTTCTTTATATATTCATAACTCTTCCGAAAAATACTAAAGATAAACGTTTATAAACTTTTTAAACTGTCGTCTTGCCTGTTACGTTTCCAAGGTACACTTGCCAATGATGCATATTAGTGTCAGATATATTTGACATGCTTAGCATTATACTAGTTAAAGTCGCATACTATTGAAACAGGCTAAAAACTCAATTACAACTTGGGGTCCATTCTTGTATATGTTTATGTTGAAAATAGGGACTGTCAAGTGTACATGATTTTTAGTAGATTTCGCTATAAGATACATTTTCAAAATACTGCCTTCCACTAAAATAATGATTCATGAAAACCTTAGTTCGCATGATATTTTACAAATAATGTTACCATACTAAGATCTACTACATGACTTCCATGTATTATTTCCTATATGTTTTGGTTATTAAGCTCCTTAACTTTGTTTTAAAGAACAATAGGCATAATAGTGTTTCTGTTTATTATTATTCAAACTCAGTTTACCAGGAACAGTCCCCCTCTGTGATTTCGAAAAGAAACGTTTTTATTGGAGAATAAAGAATACATGATTGTTCGCATTTCGAATAGTAATAGCGGGAAAATAGTGAATTGCTGTTTCCAATGTTAAAACTACGTGATCGTTTTCAACCAATGATAATTAGTTATTTTTAGATCGTGATAGTTGTTAAGATGTGCCTGAGTCATTCTCTAGCCACATGTGTGTGCACATTTCAATAGTTGCATATTAAATTTGTGCTTACAATTTAATTCATGATGTGTGTTATTCATATGATTTATTTATAAAAGTATTTTATACAAATTAGTTTTATATATACATTTTTCTTAAGAAAATTCAGCATATTCGAAGTCAGTATGGTTCTCATACTGTGCCCCAGCGGCGGTCTGACAAAAAGTTATTTGCCGTGAGAACTCAAGTTCCCAGAGTTACCATATCTGGTTTGTCCTGAGCGTGCCTTGATCGTTTGTACGGGTTTTTTAAATTTTCGCTTATTGTTTTATTATGATGATGTCAATGAATGAAGAGGGATAAAATACACATATATAGGTTTATTGTATACCAATTGTTTGAAATAAAAACCGGCGTCCTATCGTACATCGTAGGATGGTCGGTCGTACATGGTGGGCTGAACGGCTAAAATAATTCTATCTGATTTTATTCATTATTACTCGTTGTCAAACAGGAAGTTTTGGACAATCTGGTATGATGAGATTGTCGACAACTTTATCTAGAAGAAGAGTTTGAAAATACCAAAGGGGTAATCAGATAAATTGAGTATCTGACACAGAAAGTGTATTAAACTGTGTTAGCTTTATTGAAGAATAGAGAATACGAGATAAGTGGAAGGCTTCTATGTAATCCCAGGGATTTCTATTATCTACCATATATTAAGGTGCAATACGATCTGTGTATGTCATAATTTACCTCACTTTAATGTATGTAGGCACATAATATAATAAATGATATCCAACTCCTTGTATTCTAATTAACCTAATGTTAATATGGTATATACAGACAAGAGCAAAATAAAGAAAACAATCGACCTAAAATAGATCAACTAAAACAGACAAAAGCAAGGGGAAACATAATGTTGTCCTAAAAGAAGATCGTTCAAAACAGACAAATGCAAGTGAAAGAAACATTTGGTCCTAAAAGTAAATCAACAAAAACAGACAAAAGCAACAGAAAACAGATATTATCCTAACAGTATATCAATTAATTAAATGAATGGTATTATTAGTGCGATTCCAAATAATTGGAAGCAAAATATTATGGTTGAAACTATGATGCACGATCTAATATGCAATAGAATAACTGAAAAGCAAAAGAAGAAAACAAACATTGTATATAACAATAGAATAACTGAAAAGCAAAAGAAGAAAACAAACATTGTATATAGTTTAACAAATCATTTATTTAGAGAATCCGATAAGAGTCTATTATGTGTCATAAAAAATGAGCAAGCGATTTAGAAACTTCTGTAGACGATTGGCATGACATGTATTCAATGTCTTGTGCATAACTAGAGATACAAAACTACAAAACTTTCAACTTAAACTATTGCACATACTATTGCCTTGTAATTCATACCTATATAAATGTGGACTTAACGAAGCAGAATTATGTATGGAAACTACGAAAAATATGTTACATCTATTTTGGAATTGTAAGATAGTTCACAATATTTGGTTTGCTGTTAAATATTTTTTAAAGATTTGTGTTATTACTCTTTCATTTAATGCAAGGAAGATAACTCTTGGAATATCAAAGAAATACTTTGAGAATCGAAATACAGTAAATTATATTTGGTTAATTTCAAAATATATTCAACTTATGTAACAGTATAACAGTATACAACACGATTTATGGTCATCGTTTGCTGGATTAAGAAATTAATGATTGTAATACAGAGTTTACATTTGAAACAATATTATGACAATTAATTGCCAAATGTGTGGTCCATGTCGATGAACATACAAACAACAGACACGTATTATTATAAAATGCACTATGATTTTAGAGAGAACATGGAATATGTGCATTTTAAATTTATTCTATATTAAGTTGTGATGCTTAAAATTGAAAATATATTACCAAATCAAGCAATATTCTTTTCAAAATGAATGACCTGTCGTCAAGAGAGTTCATTAAAAGGAAGTCACAATGCACTTTACCCGTGAAGACACATTTCATAGAGGACAACTGATTATTTAGGCAAAGATGATCAAACAAACAAGCGTCAAACGAGGACAGAGATAAACTGTAATGAAGTACTTCGTCAACTAACAATCTACAGCAGGACAGCCATATAATAACTTCTACTTCAGCCATTAATCCCAAGAAATGCAGTGTTATATAGAGCTTAAAGGGGCATTATCTGCCAAAATCGTAAATTTGAGTTACCCATAAAAACTATCAGATATGATTGATGCCTTAATAAAACGAGTTTCTGTAGCTTATTAATGTTATGAAATGTACGCGCATCAGGGAAAAAAGGTGCAACTGCTCGTGTTTTGAGATCGATCAAGAAATGGGCGCCATCTTATTAATTATCGGCCTTGTTTTCGGAGTTTGCCGAAACGTCATTAAATCAGTACAACAATGCACTTATTTCTTATTTTCTGTGAATCTGCTTTTAGTCGGCGTTAATTACGGACAAAGAGCCATGCAAGTTTGCAGTTAATAAGCGACAAAATACAAATTATTCGTTTTTACCTGTCACTAGTTACGTCAGTTACATACGGAGAAAGCGAGGTCAAATTATTTGCTTGCAAGGAAATAATAAATCGATGGTAATTTTCGTTCTCAAAAGGCGAAAAGTGGTACAATAAGCTGTTTAATGTGAAATATTTACCTTTATTTCATCATTTTAAAGCTATTTACCAATTTCCAAAACATATAATTGTTTTAATCAAAATCGTAGCTAATGCCTCGTTAACATTGTTTTAAACTTCTTTTCGAGTATCTTTGATTATATGTAGTATATCATGTTGAAATTGATCTTATTATCAAATATTATTTATTTGAGAAATCAATGAGGGAAGCCAGAATGTGTTTTGAGTTTTAACATGGGTTGGCGGATATTAGTATTTCATCCCGAGCTGTAGCGAGGGATATAATTTACTAATATCCTGCCAATCCATGTTCAAACACATCAAACATTCTGGCTTCAATGAATTAATTCGATTCTGATATGTCAAAAAGTGCAAATAAGGTAGTACACTTAAATTATATTTACGTTTGTGGACAATGTCGCACACAATTTATGCTGCGAAATTCGAGCAGACGATAATTCATCAACATATACTTTTACGACGGGAAGGTCAATCACATGTACTTTTAGGACAGGAAAGTCAGTCGTATTGATGGAGCACCGTAACAATAATATTGTGTTTGCATGTTTTAATTGCACGTCGCATATTATCAATTTTTGCTATGTTGATTATGTTCGGTGAATATAGATGTTTAAAACGTTAACAATCGTGTACATAATTTTATTTCGTGATTTTATCACCTGGCTTAAATGTGTACCGCGCATGTGCTAATGCGATTTTGCCATCTGATTAATCGTTTGCTTGTTTGCAAAACGAGAGAAGAACCTCATATTAGAATAATTGATAACATATTTTTAGCTAAAGCAAAAACTGAATTATAGTTTCCTTGACCTATTCTTAATCACTCAGATTATAGGTAAATTATTTGCCTTTCCAATCTTTTGATATTGATCGTACCTGATGATGTTTATTCCAGAAACGCGTCGTGAGCACTACATTTAATATATTTATTGAACATCTAATAATAAGACAATAATATATATATATTTAAATCAGTACATCTATAGTATGTCCGTTTCTTCAGAATGGGATGCCTACTACTCCTGAATGTATTATATGACGACTGTATATTTCATTTCAATTTACCTCAAGAAGTACATGATATGATATATATATGATTGACGATATTATAGAATTTGTAGATAATGAAGACGAGGAAGGTGTCATTATTTTTGTTGATCAGGAAAAAGCATTTGATAGAATGGAATGGGGGTGGTTAAATTATGTTATGGATTTTTTTTATATTTTGGACTGATATTTCGTGAATGGGTTTATATGTTATTTAAAAGAGGAAAAACCTGTATAAAACAAATGGTTTCATATCAAACATTTTCGCAATATCGCGTTCAGCCAGACAAGTATGTCCTACTGCACCGATATTGTACATTATTCAGACAGAGCCGATGGATTGTACTATCCGAAGCATTCCGGTAATACATTATATCCAACTACCCGACTGTGAGGGACAGCCCGCAAAGGAAGTAAACATTTGCATGATAGCGAACGACACGCAACTCTAAAGCAAAACCAAGAATCTGTTGAACAAATCCTTTTTAATCTGGTTCTAAGATAATTTATGAAAAAACATAATTATTATTTTTTGGTAGATTAGGAATTTTTCACGGGTACAATATAGACACTGATGACATTTGGAAAAATATAAATAAAATGAAAAGCTGCACTCAGGTTTAGAAAACCAGAAATTTAACCTTTAAGGGAACAACTTTAATCGCTAGGAACATTCTGTTAGCTCAAATAGGATTTAAAACTGAAATGAGGGGGGTACCACCGAAATATAAAAAAGGGCAAATGATTTGATTTGGAAATTCATTTGTGACAATAAATCAAGCAAAATAGAAAGACACGTATGTTGCTTAAATATTAATGAAAGAGGGGTTGGAGATGATCAACATAGACAATTTAAGTAAGCAGATACTATTTATATACAAAATAATTAACAGTAAGATGGACTCATGGAATGCGATAGGTAAACACTGGTTACAGAAATACGATAATAAATTTGGAGTTGATTTTTTTTTCTTTGTAAATGCTCCTATATTAAAGGATTATATATCGCTACCATTCCAAACTACTATCAAGACGCTATACCAGCATGGCACACTTACTTGGGGTCATATTCTACGGAGTCAAAAAATGACATGTTATATAAAAACATATGTGGTAACTCTGCGATAAAAAAAGTGGGCATGTTAAGGGTCAATTTTGTCCCAATCTCAAAAGGTGTTTATATAGATATAATATTAAACACAATCATTAAAAAGTAAGAAAATACCTTTGTGGATGCTTTCACTGTGTCCTTTGTTGCTTAGAAACGTAAATGAAGGAGGGGCCAATTCATCATTGGAAATTCAAATATGGTGGTTTTATTTTATATATCTTGCATAGTCTTTTCGACAAAATGTTATATTATGTGGATGCATGATATCACAATGCCCCAGGGTAGCATATAGTATTTTGCGTAGTTGTATCACCCTAGCAACGGTTTTGTAAACATTAAATTAGCCTATAGTATTGCAATTAAAGGTTGAATTTGGACACCTACGATCTGTTGACTTGATATTTGACTAAGCGGTACATTTTTGTCAAGCTCTACACACTAAAAATGTCATTTCATATTTCAAAAATACAATTTGATATTTGTATCATAGATATGCCCCGTCCTTTGCAACAGGTTTCCCTACTCACAATATTTTGATGTATATCTCATGAACCTTTTATTTAATCAAGTAGAAATTTTCTACAACAACATATAAGCAGATATATCTTATCATTTACTAACCAGTATATATTATAAGTATTCCTTAAACCTGACAATGACCCTAGAAACCATATAGTATCCCTAGCAACATCAGAAACTCGTCAATGCCGAGCTCTGTAAATTATGTTTTTTTATCTTTTGATAACGAATGTTGATCACTTGATTTTTTTGTATGTCATGAGAAGAAGTCATTCTCAGTAATAAGAATGTCAAAGGAACCAAGTCAACTGCATGACATGGTAAGGCGGTGCTATAGCGGCAGGAGGGGAAATAATCCATGTTACAAATTAAAAATGTGTCCAAAAAAACGGATTCCCTTCTAACTGAAAAATCATTCACCCAGTTTACAACAAAATCAAGTTGGTCTGCCATTTGTTGCTGTAAACAACATATCCATATATCAAATCAATCGGTTGAGGCTTTAAACGTTATGGCACGGAAACATCGTTTGGACGGACGTACGTCGCGTACTTAAGTTCGTCCGAACGAGGTAACACTTAAACATCAAACAGAAGAGAAAAATGACAAACTAACGTAGACCTTGAGAAGTCAAATCTTCTTAATTGTATTATAACTGCATACATTAAAAAACTACCTTAAAATAACGACAATCTATCAAAATAATCATTAATCAGTTCTCAAAAATTGAACACGTGAATTGCATTTTGTGTCTGTATAATACATATCAAGTTATTTTATTTGTCATGATTGGCAGGCATTATGTGATCTGATATAAGAATTAATGCTATTTATAAGTCATTGCTAATGCAATTATTATTACATTACGATAACGAATATATTCTATAATAATGTCAATGCCATAATGATATTTAGTATATATATAATATACTGGATGGTGTATGTCAGTAATGTAGATATTATATATTGTGTAAGTCATGATATGTAAGATAATCTACACAGGTACCGTAGAACATAAGATGTAAACATATTAGATACACAAGTACTTACCTTACAGGTGATTATAATATTTAATTAAATAAAAAGGACTATAATGAACATAATACTTACGTAACGCTGAAAAAGAAATAAAAGTAAATAATCAGTTATAGATTAAAACTGTCATAAATAAACCTACAATACATTAACAATGAACTGTTAATGTATTGGTGGTCTATACAATGGAAACATTATATTGTGTAGATGAAATGAAAACGATTGAAATGATCTTACTACATTAAATAACTTAGATGTATTACTCATATACGATATTACATCAATAAATATAAATGTGCTAGTGAAATGTTAGACGAGTTGTGTAGAAAAACATGAAATCAAACAGAATTATAACATCGGTGTATTACATGCATAGCACATTGAATCTCAAACCATATCAAATGTGTTGTTGTGTAACTATCATGAGGTCATCATATATACGACTAAAATATGAAAATTGAAAATTAAATTGACGCAGTTTAAGTTCACGGTATTAACAGAAAAGAAGATACCCGTGAAGCAAAATTACAACATATGAAGAACAGCAATAAAAAAGCTGTTTCTTTATTTGATCGTGTGTCTAAGCGTAATAAACGCTAGAGATATACCAACGGGTCAATCAAAAATGGACAATCCAGAGAAACTGGCAGATAGGCTACATACGTCGATGACAAACAAAACACAAACACAACCCAATATGTGTTTGACACCACTATCCGCAAGCAAACACAAATAACCTAAGTAAGATATGACCTCTCCTACTAGAAACTAGAGGTAAAAATTAACTAAACATTTAATGCGGGATTCGTAACGGATGTCACAACACGGAACTCAGACACATAAATTGACATTACAAAAAAAAAATATTAGCAACCCGGACACCACCAAAATAAACCAACGGAGAAATCTTATGTTAGACTCTATTTTTATGGAACGCATTTTTTGCCGATACGCTTTAATAAATTGTTGAAAACTATGATAAACAAATAATTTTTTGGGACAGATTTTGCTAAATGTATGAAGAAAATTCCTAATTGTTAATTTGTACGGAAACATTATGTGTACGACATCTAATATTGTCGTATGATTCCAAAAAATCCATATTAATCTAATTCAGTGGGCGAGACACGTTTCTGGAATAACCTTCATAAAGTACGCCCAAATAACAAAGTCAAATAATATAAAAGTCTTTAGGAGCAACAAAACCAGAGGAAACAGACAGAATAGACAATTACAATCAAATGGTTAATTACAAGTGTCAAATGGTATTATCAGAAATAACTGATTTTGATCCCTTAGATTTAGATTAGGAATTAAAACCTGCAGAAAATTATCCCATATTTACTTCTTCACCTATGTAAGTACCATGTTTACGTATATTTTATTTCCGTTGTATTGAATACTAATATAGTTCCATATATAATATTGAAAATAATAATAACACATTTTAGAATTTTCATACCTCCCAACACGTGGGTCAAAAATGAAAGTATATGGGAAGTAAACAAACAAGTCTAAAATTAGAAACACTCATGAAATAACTCTCAAAATCCGATTGATCAGTCAGAATTGTATTGTACTAAAACGACTAACACTATTTCTATAATATGCTACTAATAATAACGAGGCCAGGATAAGGTCCTGGTATTTTATGTTTCTCTCACTAACAAATGTAAAGATTTCAAATAAAGATTTTAATTGGAGAAAAATAAGAACCATATTTATATTAAATGACAGTGTTTCCGAAGAAACCGAGCGTGTGTGTCGAGTCATACAGCAATCTTTCTATAATAAAATAGCTTATTTGCTATCAGTCTTCCCAATCTTCTAGTGATACTAGATCTCCATGAGACAGGTTGATGTCAACCTAGTTATGATGGACCGAATTAGCAGGCAATCACCTGTAGATAATCTTGTCTCGGATGAAGTTGTTGTTTTTGGTGTGTCTTTGATAAAGGTCAGAAACGGTATATTGCAATAGAAATACATCACAGACGCCGGGACTAATAAACAGTACTTCGAGTGTAGCACTCGTTTTGCTATCCCCGATGAAGGAGAGAATGATGCACTAACATTTAGATCTTTTAGTAGTGTATCAGTTTAATTCCTGTTTGATGAACTTTAGTGTTGTGAATGTTAACATAAAAAATAACAACAATATGTCGACGTAGAACGGTGAGAACATCAAGACAAATGTTTATATGCTGAAGTTATCGAATAGGGGAGTGAGTGAGTGGTTGTCATTTAACGAAAAAATGAGCAATTCTTCAGCAATATCATGGCGAGATAGGTTGCAGCTCGTTGAGCTGATGATGATTATTGTTTTTACTAAGCTAACACAATTAGTTTAATTTGTATTGTGCTTGTTCATTCAAGCAAGAAGTTGTGGGAAGATAAGTCAACAGAACACATTATCATAATTCCACGACACCAGTTTCCTCTTTCTCCTTAAAGAGGTGTTCTTAGCCTAGAAGCAGAAAATAAGCAAATACCACTTTCTAGCCATTTGTTTGATCCGTCCCCGACTCGAACTCACGATGTACATTACTCGGGGCTAGATCGCAAATCATTGCACCAATGATGTGGTTAGGGATATAATAACTATGAAGCAAACCACTTCAAATTCATATAACACTAGCTTGTCGATAAGATAAAATAAAGTTCAAATTATATAACCGCATTAATAAGTCAAAATATATTCTGACAAATAGTTGACAGGCTTTTGAAGTTGCCATGATAGCTATCAAGCAAAGAAATAAAGGTACCTTTCAATAAATAGAGATGATCAGAGGTGTTTTAAATGGCAGTATATCTATTTTTGATAATTACGATATTTTTTTATGATAAAGTATGGTGTTGTTGTATTCCGAAAAAGACGCTCGTGGCACTTTTGTTTTGCTTTCTGCATACATATTCATGTTCAATAAAACTATTTTGTTATTTCATCTCTCTTTTCCTTTACTTAGCCTGTTCCTGTCAATATTAATGCAATATTTTGTAAATAGCAACTTACATGTGTCGACCCTATATACTCTTATTATCCCCAAGGTAAGCGAGCTCGACAATTTAAAAATCATACAGCTGCAAGCTTCGGGTACGTTAAACGCATCTTATTTAAATTATGTCAATTATATTAGGACATCCATCAATACCTCAACACGTACCTTTTCGTCTCTGTTCTTGTTTTGTGAATACGATAGCTCAGTTCTCCACAAAATTTAAGATTTTACAATTGTTTCTGGGTTGTTCATTATAGATTTTCCCTTCTGTTTTAAGATTTTACAATTGTTTCTGTGTTGTCCATTATAGATTTTCCCTTCTGTTTTAAGATTTTACAATTGTTTCTGGGTTTTCCATTATAGATTTTCCCTTCTGTTTTAAGATTTTACAATTGTTTCTGTGTTGTCCATTATAGATTTTCCCTTCTGTTTTAAGATTTTACAATTGTTTCTGTGTTGTCCATTATAGATTTTCCCTTTTGTTTTAAGATCTTACCATTGTTTCTGTGTTGTCCATTATATATTTTACAATTGTTTCTGGGTAGTCCATTTTAGATTTTCCCTTCTGTTTTAAGATTTTTTCATTGTTTCTGTGTTGTCCATTATATATTTTCCCTTCTGTTTTAAGATTTTACAATTGTTTCTGTGTTGTCCATTATATATTTTCCCTTCTGTTTTAAGATTTTACAATTGTTTCTGTGTTGTCCATTATATATTTTCCTTTCTGTTTTAAGATTTTACAATTGTTTCTGTGTTGTCCATTATAGATTTTCCCTTCTGTTTTAAGATTTTACAATTGTTTCTGTGTTGTTCATTATAGATTTTCCCTTCTGTTTGGTTCGAATTGTGCCCCTCTTCTAGCCGATTTATTTTTATATTCATACGAGTCGGAGTTTCTTCAAAAGCTTGTAAAAGATAAGAAGATTCATGAGGCTAGAGCCTTTACTTTCGCATACAGGTATATTGATGACGTTTTATCTATCAATAATTTTAGATTTGCGCAATTCTTCCATTGAAAAATCCTCCAGAGCTGGAAGTTAAAGAGACCACAGATACCGCTTCGTCCGTATCATTTTTGGACCTATACCTCGAATTTGACGACAGTGGTCAAATCAGTACTAAAATATATGATAAACGGGACGACTTCAATTTTAAAATGATAAATTTTCCAAATATATGCAGCAATATACCAGTTTCTGCTGCATATGGTGACTACATCTCGCAATTGATTCGTTATGCAAGGGCCAGTCGCAATTATTTTGATTTCCTGAAACGTCATCTTCATCTGAGAAACATGCTACTGGACCAGGGCTATAAAAAGATTCGCCTTATTCGATCTCTTTAAAAGTTTATATTCCTATACCAAGATCTTGTCGAAATATATTCCGTCTCAGAAAAGATTATAAACGATGGATTTTCATATAGTGAAAATGTATAAAGATAAGTGGTCAAAAACAAAAATGTCAAAAATATTTTTTTATCAAAGTGTGACGTAAAAATATTTTTGACATTCACTTCACTGAGTTTGGTGCTGTTATGACAACTGTTTTACCTGTTTTGCTCAAGTATTGTTATACATACTGTTATAGTGACAGCCGGAAACTTTGAGCCGTAATGAAAAGGGGGAGGTTTGGCGCTTTAAAATCTGATTCAACACACCATTTCTTTAGAAATGCCTTTAACAAGTCAGGGTCATTACGGTTTTCACAGTTTTCCGGTTGTTGACTGATTTTGTCTCTTTCTATACCTATGAGTTTTTACTTTCCCTTTGTAAGATTGCTCGGAGTTTACAATTGTTTCTGTGTTGTCCATTATAGATTTGCCCTTCTGTTTTAAGATTTTACAATTGTTTCTGTGTTGTCCTTTACAGATGTTCCCTTCTCTCTAACGTTTACTTAGTCAGGTACGTTCTGATTATTTTGCATGTCGGGTTAGATTTTTCTGATTTGTGATTTGTTGTCGCAGACACTAATTCGAGAATTGGATAAATTAAGAACAGAGATAAATCAAGGTTCCGTGTATGACGTACTGGAGAATACACATTAATTGTAGATTTAAATAACATAATAACGAGATCCGTGAGAGTCGAGGTGATTATGTTCAAAAATCTACAAATTAGAACGTATTCTCTTACTTAATACATTTCCATAATCAAAGGCGTTTTTATTTTATATTGTTACATGTTTGATATTAGCAAAGCCAAATTAGAAGACAAATAACAAATATAAAAGGAGAAACTTCCATTGACATACTCCTATCGATTCACGCTTACATGTCGTTAATTCAAGTTCTCTAAGTTATCAGCTATGTCCTGTATTATTTGTAATTATTTGTGGTCGGCTCGTTATTTGTTTGTATTGCGAGAATATACTGAAAAGTTGATGTACTCGTCAGTTCTGATGATGCATTGTCAAGAGACACATACATATTATTTATATAGATTAGTAGTATAATCACCTTAGCCAGGTTTTTAGACAGATGTTTTCAAAATGTCTAGCATGGGTTCTATTCCCGTACGTTCAACAATATTTAAAACATGTTTTTGGCATACAATGATAAAAACTAAAGTGCATATAGGTTGGATAATTCAAAAATTGTTTAACATCTATTACAAGGAGTATAAACGTATGAAATGATTGAAGATAACAAAGGGGTATCCAGCAGTAGTAAGACGAAGACGGAGGGACAATGTAATGACCAAAAGAAAAAGAACAACAATGACGCAGACAACAAAAGAGGGAGCAACATAAACCCTCCATAAAACTAGGGATGAACAACTCTGTTGCTCACAAAGGTATGCAGTTCCTGTTCAATATTTGGCACCCATTGTGTTACGCTTGTTACCAACCCGGCGATAGTCATGAACAACAAACATAGCATATTCGTGATCATTTGTAACACAGCTATTCCGTAGCCGTTAACCAAGTCACGGTGGTGACCGTAAACTTCCCAAGATATGACTTCATCTTAACCAATAGATACAATTGATTCAATAGCTACTTCATCGCCAGTAGAAAGCCTCTATCAAGTAATCATAATAATAAATACAGGCTCAGGAATATCTGGTCAACTGAGAGATATGTATTTCACATGGAGGTGTTGTTTTAAAGTTGTAACATACACAAATATATAAATAGAAAACTTACAATGTAAATATTGAAAGCATCTTATTTATCGTAAAATTGCGTTCTTAACAGGCCCTCACTGTCAATGTCAAGGTGTAGGTCAAGGTATGAAGTAGATTTCTCTGTATCTGTGAAATGCTTTGTCTCAAGCTCAATGGCATAGATGAAATCGACAAAATCATCAACCTTATTTAGTGATAGGAGATCATCTATATAGAGGAACTTGAAATTAAAGGACCGGATTAGATTCTTTTCATTTTCCTTGGAAAGCTCCTATATAAAGTTTGCATAGAATGAACAAAGGACATGGTGGACAGGATAAAACAGCTCATTGGAAATAAATGATATTGACGGAGGAAGATGATTAGTACGGTGTTTCTACGTAACAGTAAACAGTCATGTCTACAACAATCATCACTGATTACGTAGGCATGATAGGCATAGGTTCCCTATCCTCCTAAAGATGATCTGTAATATGTACATAAGAAAGGTTTGAAGATACATAAGAGGTGATCAGAAGCCGTCAATGGTAAAAGGGCGAAAATAAAACGGCTAAAGGATAAACGGACAAAAGGACAAACAGTGATATACAAAACACTACACAGACAACTACGATTTATAACGAGTTCGAAATTCATACGCCATTATTTATTTGTTTCATAGCTTCAAACTTTCATATCATACACACCAACAGTTTTCAATCATATATACTGTGAAAGTGACATCGGTAACCTCGGTGTATTATATGTATCATAATACCTCACATTTTATAAATTAATACGATTGTGAAATATTAGATATACATGTAACCAAACAGAACTATGATATTGTTGTATTACATGTATAACATAAGGAAACTCAAACCAGCATCAAAATTAAATATAATATAATTATAATCATGTCATCATATACACAGGTACATTACGGGTAAAATAACCTTAAAATAATCAACTTATCAATATTGAATAACAAATATTGATGGTTGATTTATGGGTCGTCAAATAATGAAAATATTATATTGTGTTTGCCACTGAAAAGGGCATTATACCAATAATGTTTAAAATGTTGACGAAATGACTAACGAGTTGTGTACAAACATGCGTAGACAACATCTGCTGTGTATTTCATATATTACACGTGGATACTCACACCATATGTTACTATGTTTCTCTATAATTAGAATGGTGTCATCGTTTATACAGGTAAAATGGAAGATTACACTAAAAAAAAACACCAAAACAAAACAAATAAATAAACAAACAAAAAACAAAACAAAAAGATAAAAAACAAACAAAACGATATTATGTAACATTTATATCCCATTTAATTTGTGTCCTTATTCAGACTGTTTTATATTAGGGGCAATTGTCAACATATATTTGTAAACTTACTGGATAAATTTATAGTGTAGCATGTAATAAACAACAAAAAACACCAACATTAGTTAAGTGGACTAAACAGGTGGTAAACCATGTGTTAATATCAAACATTGTAGAGACGACAACATAAACATGGCTAATCTACAAATACAACCTGCAGTTAAACCTAGTGTTAAACTTGCAGCTAAACTCATACATATATCCTGATAATACTTAAGTATGTTTGTCAACATGGGGAAGCGTTTTTTATTATTATTTGCAAATCGTTTCGGTTGTATGTATATATAGTCAAAGCTCAGACATTTATTCGAGAATGACTTCAATTAAGAACATATATAAATCAATATTACGTATATTACGTCATGGAGAATACACACTAAGTTTAGATTAAACAAATAATCACCGAGATCCGTAAGAATGTATTCTCTTACATAATACATTTCCACATGCAAAAGCGTTTTTATTTTATATTTTGTACATTTTTGTTAGTTGCAAAGACAAATCAGATTGCAAATAACAAAATTAAAACAAAAAATTGTATTTGCATAGGTCCGAGCGATTCACGCTTATATTTCGCTATTTCAAGTTCTCTAAATTATTGGGAGACTATACTTTATAAGTTCATGTACTCGTCAGTTCTGAACAAACATTGTGAAGAGTCATATATACATATTAATTATATAGATTAGTAGTATAATCACCATAGCAATGTTGTTAGGCAGAAGTTTTCATAAAGTCCAGCATGGGTTCTATTCCCATTAATCGTAGAAAAATCTAAAAAAATAATCAACTGTCAAAGTAATAATATCAGGTCAGAGAAATGCATTAAAAAGGTGGGATAATTCAAAAACTGTTCAACACCTATTACAAGAAGGAATATAAACGTAGGACATTTTGAGGATACCAAATGGGTAAACAGTTCCTGCTCCACTAGTGGTACCCGTGGTATTAATCTAGTTACAAACCCGGTAATAATTCGTGAATAAGGATAGTACCGGGAAGTGCTTACGACAAGTGGAACATATTCGTGGTAATTTGTGACATAGATATTCCATAACGGTCAACCAAGTCATGATGACGAAGTGATTATTTCCACTTAGCAACAGGGAACCATGAGCTCAGTAGTTTTCTTGTTAGTACAAACCCGCTATCAAGGAAATCATGATAAGAACCAAACGAAGGGGCAATCAAGAATGAACAGGAATATTGCTTGTCTTACAACAAAGTAGTTTATTGAATACATCATTTAACTTGTGATCCAAAGCTTTTATATGTGGTCGTAAGACAATTTGTTTCATCTAAATAATAGAAAAGCACATATGTTTATTTGGAATGTGATATCCCATATCAGACTATGGTGGTACAATATTCATCAGATACCCTATTAATATATTTCACCGGCTGTGAATAGCTGTAAGTAAAAGATACAGTACTATTGAGACAAAAGAAAAGGTCCGTATTGGACAGAGTGGGGTTCTTTTTCAGCCTGGGTACTCAGGTGAAGGCCGTGGTGCAGTTAGGTCTACAACAATTATCACTGATTACGTAGGAATGGAAGGTATATATTCCCTATCACACTAAAGATGATCTGACATATGTATGTCAGAAAGGTTTGAAGATACGTAAGAGGTGTTCAGAAGTCGTAAATGACAGAAGGACTAACAATGAAACGACCAAAGAATAAACTGTCCAAAGGACAAACTGTGATCTACAAAACACTGCACAGAAAGGTAATGATTTATAAAGGGTTCCAAATGCATACACCATTATTTATTTGTTTCATAGCTTAAAACGTTGATAACATACACACCAACAGTTTTCGATTCTATATACTGTGAAAGTACTTTTGTTCGTTAGCACCAGTATTCGTGCTTTCAACAAAATGCAGTGATTCTTGGGTTCTTGAATTCGTGGTTTCAAGCACAATAGGCAACAGTCGATGGGAAAATTGTATTTCGTTGGATTGTGATTTTTCAGTTTTACGTGAACCACGAAATACACGAAAATAAGAACCCCACGATTAATAATGATTTCACAGAATAGGATAACCATTATGTTATCATTATGCATAAATTGGTCCTGATATAGTATTATTAATCAGTTGTACCTGTTAATGTAGACCGGAATTCAGTACAAATATTTAAATGTCTAGCATATAGACCTAAAATTTATTTGTATTCACCAACGCAACCGATGGGTGTTGTTGTTTTTGTTTATAAATAAAAAGTATTTCGACCACGTTGAAGGCACGAATTCCAAGTCTGAAGTGAAACAAAGCAACATCAGTGGAAACATGGAGATAAAAGAACAGAAACTTAGACAACATGAAATCGTGTTCGACACCAGCATGCATAACTCACTACAAATACGATAAATAATAAACTGAAACCACTACAAAAAATATATAGTCGAGACGAACCAAACGTCGTTTTTACGCAGAAATCGTAGCTGACATCACAACATCACAACTAAAGACGTGAAAACATATAATTTGACAACATGAACATCACGAACCCCACAATATAATACAGAAATATATAAGAATAATCTTATTAATTTATCTTAATACTGTAAATACTAAATGTCATTTATTGTATGAAAATAAACATCAATTACATGCCAATATTTTGTAGAACGCCAAATTGTACTTTTGTTAATGTTGGTCAATCCAAATCTAAATTTTACAGAATGCCTTTTCATATAGGCCTACTCGGTTACATTTAAGAACGAATTGCCCGTGCAACGTTTCACTAAAAGGCTAAGACAATCGGTCGTATCCCTCACTTGCAAGTTGATTACCAAGGAGGAAACTTTATTACCCAGGGTATTGCTGCTCTGACTAAAGACGCCTCGATGTAGAGGTGTTAGAACAGGTAGGATCCGATCGCCAATTCAAGGGCGTGTGCTAAGACGTAGAGTGGATGCACACGAGGAACCAGTATATCAAAGTCCACTAAAGATAAAATTTGGAATTTTTGAATATATTGATTTGTCATTACCTGTACGACACAATTTCAATTGCCAAAGTGTAAAACATAATTTCCTATCACTTGCAGATGGTAAATTACTAATGCATGTCACAAAGTTATGAGTAAGCTGATAGTGTTGGTGGGGCTTCCAGGAGATGTGGTCCCTAGTGTAAAAATAAATGGGCTTACTTGCACTGACCTGTTGAATGGGAAAATATTGATCTTTAGATAGAGATATTATATTTTTAGAAATTATTCCAATCGCATTATCAATATTTCTCTGGCACAAGTTATTTTATAAGAAGAAAATTGTTCTTTGCATTGACAATGTGGCTGTAGTTTCTATTTTGAATTCAAAAACACCAAAATCAGCAAGGGTCATGGTTCTACTTAAATTCATTTTTTATTGGTCACTAGTAGGATATCTTCATTTTAAAGCTGTACATATATCCTCTGTTAATAATGCCATAGCTGATTCATTGCCTCGTGGACAATTTCAGAGGTTTAGAGAGCTAAATCATCAACCTTACTTAGTGATAGGACATCATCTATATAGCGAAACTTGAAATGAAAGAACCGGTTAGATTCTTTTCATTTTACTTGAAAATCTCCTTCATGAAGTCTGCCTAGAATGAACGTAAAACAGGATAGATAAATGATATTGACGGAGGAAGATGATTAGTACGGTGTTTCTACGTAACAGTAAACAGTCATGTCTACAACAATTATCACTGATTACGTAGGCATGATAGGTATAGGTTCCCTATCCCATAAATATGATATGTAAAGTTAAAAGTGTTGACGAAATGACAAACGAGTTGTGTACAAACATGCGTAACTAAAATTTGCTGTGTATTTCATAGATTACCCGTGGATACTCACACCAGATGTTACTATGTTTTTCTATAATTATAATGGTGTCATCGTTTATACAGGTACAATGGAAAACTACACCAAAAAAACAACAACAAAAACAAAACAAATAAACAAGCACAAGACAAAACAATAAAACAAAAAACAAACAAAATGATATTATGTAGCATTTCTATCCTATTTAATTTGTGTCCTTATTCATACTGTTTTATATTAGGGGAAATTGTCAACATACATTTGTAAGCTTACTGGAAAATTGTATTTCGTTGGATTTTGATTTTTAAGTTTTACGTGAACCACGAAATCCACGAAAATAAGAACCCCACGATTAATAATGATTTCACAGAATAGGATAACCTTTATGTCATCATTATGCATACATTGGTATTTATATAGTATCATTAATCAGTTGTACTTGCTAATGTAGACCGGAATTCAGTACAAATATTTAAAAGTCTATTGCATATAGACCTGCAATTTATTTGTATACACCAAGGCAACCGATAGTTGTTTTTGTTTTTGTTTATAAATGAATTGTATTTCGACTACGCCGAAGACACGATTTCCAAGTCTGAAGTGACACAAACCAACACCAATGCAAACATGGAGATAAAAGAACAGAAACTTGGACAACATGAAATCATGATCGACACCAGCATACGTAACACACTACAAATAAGATTAATAGCAAAATGAACCCACTACTAAAGAATAGGGAGTCGATACGAATCAAATGTCGTTTTTACGCAGAAATCGTTGCTGACATCACAACATCACAACTGAAGACGTGGAAACATATAATTTGACAATATGAACATCACTAACCTCACAATATAATACAGAAATATATATGAATAATCTTATTAATTTATCTTAATACCGTTAAATATTATATTTCATTTATTGTATGAAAATAAACATCAATTACACGTCAAAATTATATAAAACGCATAGTTGAAATTTTGTGAATATTGGTGAATCCAAGCCTAAGTTTTACAGAAAGCCTTTTGATATAGGCCTACTCGATTACATTTAAGAACGAATTGCCCGTGCAACGTGGTATTCCTCACTTGCAAGTTGATTACCAAGGAAGAAACTTGATAACCCAGGATATTGCTGCTCTGATTAAAGACGCCTCGATGTAGAGGTGTTATAACAGGTAGGATCCGACCCCAATCCAATGGCGTGTGCTAAGAAGTAGAGTGGATGAACACGAGGAACCAGTAAATAGACCAGTTGATAGGCGTATATGACGAGGAGTTGATGAACATGCAGCATTGCAGCAAATAGAACCACATGCGCAGCCACCACCTAAGCAGATGAAATCGTCGGGCGTTCAATCAGTTATAAATGGTGAGGATCGTAACGTAAACAATATATATAATACAGATGCTATGTTGATTACATGTGACAATACAACTGATATATTTATATCAAAGTCCACTAAAGACAAAATTTGGAATCTAGAATATACTGATTTTTCATTACGTCTAACAAACCATTTCAATTCCCAAGGTGTAAGATATAATTTCCTATCACTTGCAGATGGTAAATTACTAATGCATCTCACAAATAAGCCTCTCAAAGTTAAACAGATTAATTCAATAGAAATTTGGACAGATGCCTTTATTAATAATGCTAATATTATGATTGATAGACACCATTTGTAAGCTGGTGATTTATTATCGTATATGTCTATAATTAGGAGAGCTATAGTTGATGCTCCCTTTTACAGGGTTTATCAATACGACCAACAATTTCGACTTCGAATTGCATACAATCAAACAAGAAGATGATCTCAAATTGATGGTAATTAATGGTTACAATGAATCGGAAAAGAGGCGCTAGTTAACGGAAGTTCGACAGCAGCTCAGTTTCCAGTTTCTTCTCAAAAGACATGTTATAATTTTAATTTAATAAAGGATGTTTCAAAGCCAATTGTTTGCTTAAATATTCTTGCATGAAGTGCCGGGGTATGCATCCATCAGCAATGTGCAACAAATTTAAACAAACTAATAGTATAAAGACTTCATACAAAGCCTCATCTTTTAATAAAGATTCACCATATGTTCGCACCCCATTATTGAATAATCCAGGTCGAGGTTTGAATAGATATGACATATGGCAATTGGGATGCAGTCCTTTTAATCTAAGTGAATTATATATTGCTTTAGAAAAATATCCACGTAAAGATATTGCAAAATTACTAAGCGATGGATTGACATCGGGTTTTGAGATAAATTACACAGGTCTAAGATTACAATTAGATACAAAACAAATATTTTCTTGTTTACAGTATCATGTGGCGGCAGATGAAAGGGTTGAACATGACATTTCTATTGGCAGAATAACAGGACCTTTTATGTTCCGTCTAATTTCAAATTTGAGATGTTCCCCCTTTGGATGGACCCTAATAACACGCTTGTCTTTTCCACCTGAGAATAGTTTTAATGATTTCATAGATGAACAACTAACAACTGTACAGTTTTCTAAATTTGATAATGTCATTTCTATTATTCAAACATTAGGTGAACATGCTAAAATAGGGAAAACAATATATTGAGTCAGCCCTGCTATCCTGGTGACTTTAATTTTCTTGGTTTTAAAATAGGGGACATGCATTATACTGACAAACGTTCCAATTACTGATAAAAAACAGAAGTTCCTGTAACAAGTATGGAGTACTTTGGATTGACTATTGATACGGAATCCATGTCTGTTAAAATACCAGAGAAAAAAATTAAAGAATTACTTAAAAAGTTAAATGAAATTGCATTTTTTTAAAAAGTAACTTTGAAACAATTGCAATCATTATGTGGTAGCTTAACGTTTTGCACTCGTGCATTGCCAGCTGGCCGTGCATTCAGCAGGCGTCTATATTTAGATACTGCTAAAACTAAAAGGCCACATCATTTAACTAAGGCTACAACAGAAATGTATGAAGATTTGTTAATGTTGAAATACTTTGTGGAACAATTTAATGGCAATTCATTTATTTTAGATGATTAGATTTTTAATTGTGATATATAACTTTATACTGATAGTGTCGGTGGGGCTTTCAAGGTATGTGGTGCCTATTGTAAACAGAAATGGGCTTACTTACAGTTTCCTGCCGAATGGGAAAGTATTGATCTTTAGATAGAGATATTACATTTTTAGAAATTATTCCAATCGTATTATCAATATTTCTCTGGCACAAATTATGTTATAAGAAGAAAATTGTTTAGTACATTGACACTATGGCTGTAATTTCTATTTTGAATTAAAAAAACATCAAAATCAACAAGGGTCATGGTTCTACTTAGATTCATTGTTTGTTGGTCACTTGTAGGACATCTTCATTTTAAAGCTGTACATATATCCTCCGTTAATAATGCCATAGCTGATTCATTGTCTCATGGACAATTTCAGAGGTTCAGAGAGTTATCTCCGCCTGCAGAACTGAAGCCAATGACGATACCTTGGGGATATTGGAGCCTTTTAAAACAGAGTTATACAGTTTAATATATAAATCCATTTAGAAGAATACTTGGACAGTGTACCAAAATGCTTAAAATACACTTGAAGATTTTAGACAAAAAATTAAACTTGACAAAATATGGCCTCCTCTTATTACTCATATAATTAATTTCATACGCCATATGATAATTATTCTGCTGCACAATCAGGTCTTAATTTTATTAATAAAATGCATGAACATATTGATTATGCTCAATCATTTGATGTTAAATTTTTTTTAGCTGTTGCATCAAAAACAAACAAAAGAAATGAATTAGGAAAATAATAACGATGTCCCTATTAAAGCAAATTATAGAGGCATTACCAAATATTTGTAGCTCGTACTTTGAAGCTATCTTGTTTGTTAGTATTTTCCATTACCATTATTTGTTTTCTTAAGAATAGAAGAAGTAGTTCAATCAGGAATATCAGATCATACTTTAGAAGTTAATGTAATGTTGTATAGATTATATGTAAAACATAATCAATGTAACAATGAATTCATAAAACAAAATGATCAGTATGGCAAAACATAAACTTTGCAAATTTCAAAGAATATTGAAAGAAAACATTTACCCATTTCAGAACATTGAATTATTTTATTGAAAGAAAACATTTACCAATTTCAGAACATTGAATTATTTTTGGAGATGCGTCCTAAGATTAAGAGGCCATTATTTATTCATTTAAGCCACATAGGTGTAAATTGCTTTCAATTCTGTTCCATTTTAAAATCCGCAATACGTTTTGCTGGATATAAACCGGTTCAATACAATACACATTCTTTCATAATTGGAGCAGCAACTACTGTTGTCATGTTGGGTAAAACTGATGATCAAATAAAGCAAATGGGTAGGTGGAAATCTAACACCTTCCAAAAATACATTACGTTAGGTTTTTAAATATCAAAAAACATTTTCAGGCTCTCCAAATATATGGATTGAAAATCAGATATGCAGAGGAACATACTAAATATATGCTAGAAATATGTGATTAAACATATATGGATTAAATGTGATGTGGGCTGGAATGCCCAGTATGCGATGGTCATCTATCGTAGCTGTAGTTCAAAGTATGATTAACTGTTTTGGACTTCCAAAATCTGTTATTATTCACTGTGGTAGAAATGACATAGGCTGTATGTCTACAGGTTCCTTATTTTTTTCCATTTAGAATGTTCATTGTACACGATTAACAAACTATGTCCTGATAGAAATATCGTTTTCTCGACTATTTTACCTAGAAAGGAATGGCATTATTCCATCAATCACAAGGCAATGAAAGATATTCCTAAGCGCTTAAATAGAGGCATAAGATCCTATTTGCTACAACATAATGGGTGCTATATTAAATATGATGATTTGGATGATTGTCATGATGTTGTGTATGTACATGATGGTGTCCATCTGTCTTTTTAACGAAAGGACATTTTTATTAACGCACTACAGGGAGCTATTGAACAATTCATTTTAACTCCCCATAAAAGGCGATATCCATGTGTTTAGATTACATCAGTAAATCATGTTGATTATAATTGTTCATAATGCAACACTTTCGTTTTGGACTCTCTTTTGTCGTTACGTTAACTTTTCTTTGGCATGCTAATGTTGGCGGAATATTAGAGAAATGTATCGTCATTTAAAATTGCTACTATGGATTACCCAGTAACCATTAGGTGACAACTCTCTGGATTTCCATTTTAGTTCTATTCGTCAACACGTTGTGATTGTTTATACATTTACTATTAAATTGCTATGATAAAAAAGCAACCAAACGATGTTAGATTGTGTTGTTCATACATGTATTGTTGAGTTTATGCAGTTGATATTGCATTTGATTTACACAGGTTCAACGATATTTAATGTTGAGCACAATTTAATCCATTTAAATAATGGTTGCAGTTGATTATGCACACTTACATATAAACTTCCACACATATATTACATTGTTATGGATACAAAAAAAAAACACATTTGATATTCATTGGTTTTCCTTATATTTTATTTATAATAATACCTTAAATCAATTGAAAAGATAATTTACTGACGCAAAACTTAAAACATACATCATGCTATTGTAATATGAATGCATTATTTTCCTTTGATCTTTTCATGGTTTATTTACCAAAATGTAAGCAACAGCTAACAGCTAAGAAGTATGAAATAATACACGCATATACGTGATATTGAACACCTTAAATCTGGGCTGTAGCTTTATTACTCGCAGAGAGCCGTGCAATAATCAACGACCTACATGTAGATGTGATACTGCACGGTCTAAGCTCCACCTTCATTCTTGTCAGTCCAGTGGGAACACCTTTATCAGAAGATACTTATTTCTTGGCAAAATGTAATTAATTTTAACCGTGAAAACAAATTGATTTGGTAGTTGAAATCATCTATCTAAATTTACTGCAGTTAAGAGAACATTCACTGTTTTAAAGGACGATTCAGACAATGCCTGTTAATAAAGTCTCTACTAAATGAACAACCAACTCTAAGCTTTGTCTTTAAGCTTAATCTTGAAAACGTATTTAAAATAGGGAAGATAATGTAACATTTAGCGAAAAAAGAATCATTTAGGTTACGATAAGGGTACAGAAAAGGAGGTGATTTTGGGAAATTTAACATATACATTTCGACAAAAGGACAATTTGGAAACAAAGAAAGAAATTAAAATACCTAAATATATTATGTCAAACAGCGAGATCACTATAATATTTAAACCTGAATTGAAAGAATATATCATTCTCAGACAGATATACTATCATAATACGTTATCTAATATTAATAATGAAATACATTTTATTATTCTAAAATTGAATATAATAATTGGTGTGAATGGAAATACATTTTTATGTTATTTGAATATTGTAATTTAATCACCTGGAAGAATGTTCCAATGTGATATTTGTTAACAGGCAGAATAAGATAATAAAGAATTATAAAAAACAACATTTTCCGAGCTCGTGCGCGGGGAGGGGGGGGGGGGGAGGGTGGGGGGTTCGATTATTCGGTTTTCTAAAATTGTCACCTGTCAATTCATGTTGCAAATCATTTATATCAGTCCCTCCTCGTTAAACTGTTTAGCAATGTCACGCTTCCCGTTCAATTGTTTAACACGCTTAACTCGGAAAACCATGGTATAAATATTAGGTAGCTGCGCAATCCACGGTATAAATATTAGGTAACTGGGAAAACTATGGTATATATATTAGGTAACTGAGAAAACAATGGAATAAATATTAGGTAACTGAGAAAACAATGGTGTAAATATTAGGTAACTGAGAAAACAATGGTATAAATATTAGGTAGCTGAGAAAACAATGGTATAAATATTAGGTAGCTGAGATGCACGTGGAATAGGATGACCATGCTAATGGCTGACACTTATTTGATATGGAAACCGATTTCGCTCGTCAATTTTATCTACACAGCTCTCGTCAGTAAAGGAAAGACTTGTCATTTGACAACGGTATGTAATATAGATACAAACATATCTTTGCAAGCATTAACATGCCGATAGACAAACACATTTTCCACAATAACATTGTATCAAATCATACGTGGAATTTTGGCATGTTCAGCTACAAAACACATTGTACCGGTGGAAATGATATATCTGAACGAAATAAATTGATATTGCTTCTCGTTTCTGTTCTACACTCCTTTTTTAATTATTTAATAATTTGGATTAATATACAGTTGAACGTGTATTTCTATTTTTTTCTCAGATGACTATATATACAGCGATAGATCTTAAGCAGATGACATTTCTCTGGTCCTGACATATGTTCTACTGGTCCGAAACGAAATTTTACCTGGAACCATATTCTATGATGTAATTGCTGTAACTCTTTGTACAGTTGTGTGTGATACATATACCATAAATCTTATAAACGCGTCTTTTAGACATTAGACATATAAGTGAGCAAACGTCCTGTTATGAATCGAGTTACTGAAGCATCAAATATCGACTTAATATGTCTACTGGTCCGATGCTATAGTTCGACCATTAATCCCAATAAATGGATTGTTTAACTTAAAGCTGAATATTTAGAAAATAACAAAACAAAAAGCATCAACATCGTTCACCAATTAAACAAACATTGTGTATGTCTTTATTTCAAACGCAATGCAAAAATGTATCCATATTTATATTAACATTTGTCAATTTCTAAGATTTCTGTAAATTATATGGTTTTCCAATCTCTTGACTTTGCTGATTTTTCCGGAAACTTGTCGTGTTCACTAAATTGTATTTAAATTGTAATATCAACATCCAACAATCCTTAGATTGTATTATAGCATGTTATTGTTTATGTTGAAACGTTGTTTATTTTCTTGGACATCACATGTTTAAGTGAGAATAGTTTGAAGATACCAAAGGGGTAATCAGAAGCCGTAAATCAAAGAAGGACACACAACACAAAGGGCAAAAGAAAAATCACAAAAGGACAAACAACGATCCATAAAACATTCTCCAGAAAACTAATGATATAGCAACATGCACCCCACTAAAAACAGAGGTGCTCCGGAAGGGTAAGCAGATACTGCACCACATGAATCGTGCTGGACACCAGCATACGAAAATAAATACAAAGGACACAAATAAAACATGACCCGAATCACACATCAATTTTACGTGGAAATCGTAGCGGACATCACAAGACGGAACTAAACGGGCGAACTTACATGCTCCGGAACATCACACGGAACATTGATGTGGTTATTTTTGACAGATACAGTGATGACTTCAACTTAGCTACAGGGAGCCCTTGTTTCAGTAGTTTGCCTATTAGCAGCAACTCGCTGTCAAAGAACCCATGATAGACACCAAGCGAAGGGGCAATGAAGAATGGACATGAATATAGCATTTCCTAGCAAACGTATTTTATTGAACAACTCATTCAATTTGTGATCAAAAGCTCTTAGAAGTGGTGATAAGCCTATATGTTTCATTTAATTAATGGAGTAACACACATTTATTTGGAAAGTGATGTCCCATATCAAACTATGGCTGTGTAATAGTTATCGGGTATCTTATCACTTTCACTATCTGTGTATTGGATATAACGGATTTCTTTTTCAGACTGATTACTCAGGACAAGCTTTGTGTGCTTAAAGAAATTCGCTATATCGGAAACGAGCAGCTTGCTTTGGTTCAATAATAATGTTATTTTAAAATCGGTTTATTGATTTATATTATATATGGAACAACCTCCCATAAAAGGCAAATTGCAAGGTTCCATTCAGTGACCTCTATATATAAGTTTAAGTGTATATCAATGTCTAAAGAAGATTAAACTTAGTGGGTACGATGATATCTCATTAATTTTCCTTTTCAATCAACATCATCTGAGTACCAACAACTTAAGATTATATTATATATTATAGATATTACGAATTCTACTTGTCGATGACTATTATTGACATGATGTAAGTAGTATTGTAATATACAGTTAGTATGTATTGTATATATTGTTAAAACTAATGTCATCTTCCTCAGACATAGATAGCAGTATTGGGTTTTAGTTAACCTGTACTAAGATATTTAGTTTGCTTACTCTCAAAGATCTAAATTATTCTCTAATATTCAAGCGTGCCTGTTGAAGATTATTTAAATCAATATTTTATTTGAATAAAGTTAATATGTGTCCTCAGTTAAGTGAAGATTACTTTTTGAGAAAGCCTAGTACCATAAGAGTTACTCAGTTGCTTCATTTGGACTTCTATAGTTATCGTTAATATATGAATTAATACTAATAATGGATCTACTCTTTCTCATTCTGATGAGTGAATACAACAATGAGGACAACATCAGTAGAGAGTTTGATGCGGATAAAATGGTCGGTTTGAGCGAGTGATATTATCCAGGGGTTGTCAATCATAAAACATGTATTAAAATCTAAAATGTATTGATATTGATAGATGTTGATCATTGACCTTTTAGGAAAGTTTATTGTGTAAGTTTATTTAAGTTTGAATTTAAATTTAATCATATTTCTGATATGTATATACATGTACCATACAATCTGATATTGGTTCAGTAGACTTTCCTAATTATCGTTAACATATGAATTAATAATAACTATTAATCAACTCTAAGGCAGTTTCTTGATTGAATACAACACCGAGGACCTAGCCAGTAGAAAAGCAATCCGGATACAAAAGGGTATTTAGATTTACATGCTATTTATTTTCACATTTGTTGATCAGCTACTATAGGAAAATTTATTGAGTATATCTTTTTCAATGAATCGGTATATATATGTTTATTCATGTTTCTCATATGCATATAGATGTATGATAATGTATGAGATCCACATATTCAAATATTATATTTTTACTAGTTTGAGAAATCTATAAATTGTTGTATATGATTTTCCATTATTCAAGTATATGAAGCTGTATATCTAATGCTACCACAATGAATTACTAGTATATTATTTTAGTTGTATACAAATGAAAACTATCTGCTGATCTATGGATCAAAATATGGACTGATAAAAATACAATGTAAGAAAGGAATAATATGAATGTGTTATTATTTATATTTAGTAATAAAATCACATACATTCATTATCAAATGTGCCAAAATGATCTGCGATACACCCTGGTGTAAGTAGTGATATCAGTAAACATGTGTGTGCATTCATCATTAAGTCAGCAATATTGATTTGACATTCAACATGGTGTAAGTAGCTTTATCAGTAAAACATGTTTGTACATTCATCATTAAATCAGACATAGAGATCTGACATACAACATGACATAAGTAGTGTTATCAGTAAAACATGTGTGTATATTCATCATTAAATCAGTAATACAGATCTGACATACAACATGGCGTAAGTAGTGTTATCAGTAACACATGTGTACATTCCTCATTAAATCAGACATAATGTTCTGACATACACCATGGTGTAATTAGTGCTATCAGTATGACATATGTGTACCTTCATCTTTAATCACACATACACATCTGACATATGCCATGGTGTAAGTAGTGCTATCAGAAACACATGTGTGTACATTCATCATTAAATCAGACATATTGATCTGACATACAATATGGTGTAAGTATTGTGTTCAGTAAGACATATGTTTGCATTCATTATTAAATCTAAAATTGTGATCTGACATACACCACGGTGTTATCAGTACCAAATGTTTGTACATTCATCATTAAACCATTCACAGTGATCTGTAATAAAACATAGTGTAAGTAGTATTATCAGTAGCACATGTGTGTACATTGATTGTCAAATCTGACAACATGATTTAAGATACACCATGGTGTAAGTAGTGATATCAGTAACACACGTGTGTACATTCACCATTAATTCTGAAACATTGATATGATATACATCATGATGTAAGTAGTGTTATCTTTAAATAATGTGTACATTCATCGTTGAATCAGACATAGTGGTCTGACATACAGCATGGTGTAAGTAGTGTTATCAGTAGCACATGTGTGCTCATTCATCATTAAGTCTAATATAGTGATCTCACATATACCATGGTGTAAGTTGCTTTATCACTAATATATGTGTGTACATTTAAAATTAAATCTGACACAGTGATCTGACATACAGCAAGGCGTAGCCAGTATTATCAGAAAAACATGTGTGTATGTTCATCATTGAATCAGACAAAGTTATATGACATACACCATGGTGTAAGAAGTGTCATCAGTAAAACATGTTTGCATATTTATCATTAAGTCTGACATAGTGATCTGACATACAACGTGGTTCAAGTAGTGTTATCAGTGCCACATGTGTGTCCATTCATCATTGAACCAGACATAGTGATCTGATATACAACATGGCGTAGGTAGTGCTATCAGTAAAACATGTGTGTACATT